>CM053032.1:236671472-237246472 GCA_028564925.1 Lithobates sylvaticus
AAAGCCTGTCCCTTGCCAACATGTTATAGAGAGGGGCGCTTGCTCTCTGTTGGGAAGCAGTGGTCTCTCTACAGTGGTTTGACATGACCCCTGACGAGTCAGAGCTACAGCTCTCCAATCAGCAAAGCTCATGTTCCATGCTGATTGGAGAGCTCTGGACTCTGATTTAGAATGGGAAGTGTCAAACCTCTGTAGGAAGACCATGAATCCATAAATAAAGTATTAAATGTGAATGAACTTCTCTGATTGTCATTTATAATTTTCTCTCCCTTTGTTCCCTCCAGGTGGTGTTGGCATCACACCCCTCCACTGATGAACCGCTGGCTCTCAAAATTATGATCAAGAACAAGGAAGACTACAAAGAAACCCTCATCGAGAGGCACATACTGAAGGAAGTTCATACCAGTCAATTCTGCACTCGTGCATATGGTACCTTCCAGACAAAGGTAAGTGACTCTACCTTCTACTTTTGTGGGAGAGGTCGGTGTTAATTGGTTATCCTCTCAGAATACCGCGGTGACACCTACTTTTCTCACAACATACCTAAAAGCTGCATAGGGATTCACATAGCGAATCATTTCTATAACCTTTATCTTTCTTTTCTCTGCATAGAAACTCCTATTCTTCGTCATGGAATTCCTGAGTGGTGGAGACCTGCAGGACTTCTTACAAAAAAGGGCACCAGTAGATATTGTGACGACAAGGTAAGGCAATGGGGTACCATGATAATAGGGATGGGGTAGAATATAGTACTGTACATAGATCACATCAATGCATAGGCTTTTCGTAGATATAAGATAGGTGATACAATAGGGTACCGTGAGAATTGGGATGGAGGTAGAACATAGTACTGTACGTAGATCATATCAAAATGTAGGCTTGTCCTAGATATGTGATTCCAACAGGAAGGTCTCACTTTCAGTACATCTGTCCTACCAAGGCTCTACCTATACATTTACAATCACACACTGGACAGACATCTTAGGCACTGGACATATCAACAAATTTCTACTGAGACTGATTCCAAACAATGTATTTTACCACGAGAATAATCCATCACGATGCGTCTACAGATGTTGCAGTGAGGGAGATTTACTAAAACTGGTGCAAATCTGGTGCGAATGTGCATAGTAGCTTTAGCAAGCTTTGGCAATAAAATCTAGAAGCTGATTGGTTACTGTGCACAGCTGCACCAGATTCTGTGTATACCAGTTTTAATAAATCCCAGTATTTCCATATACATACTGTTATAATCCAGTCCAACCATTATTGACCAGTTCATCATCCAATGGAAGCTCCCAACCCTTCATCTGATTGGGCAATCTCTAACCTATCTCCTTTCAAATGCATAAGTAATTATATCATACGGGGTCTGCCAATGAATCAATTTTATTTATATCTAATGGGTCCTTGTCATTTTTGCTAACGTTTGTCTATAAATGTAAAACTTTTTTTGTAGTATTGGAAGGAGAGGGGAAGCTTTTTTGCTGCTTTTGAGTTTTGGCCTCACATACACTTTAGGAGTGACTGTAAAATCACATTCAATCATATTTGGACACCTTTACTATCACAAAAAACTATTTGTAAGAATATTTACTACTGATTAATCAACAATTTAAATACCCATATAAAACACTTATATGTATATATTGTGCTATGCTCTACCATTACTGGTAATAATTTATTTCAACCTGATTTGGTTATTACAATCATACAATACCTGATAATTGAAGCGTTGGGATAAATGATTTATTATTTTGTGGCTTAGATTACCATACAAAATTTTTATTTAATATAATAATCTTATATATAATCTTTTCTATCTCTCCATCAGATTTCTCACTGCCGAGATCCTTTGTGGCCTGCAGTTCCTTCATAACCAGGGGATTGTACACCGGGATCTCAAACCAGAAAACATTCTGCTGGATAGCGTCGGACATGTGAGAATCGCTGACTTCGGCTTGTCAGCAACAGAAGTGCATGGATCCCGAACCCTGACTTCCTTCCTTGGCACTCCACTATACATGGCACCAGAAGTGAGTATTGGATCATTTTGGTATTCCTGTCTTCTTGTAAGTAAAACAATCAGTACTGACCATTCTACTCTTTGATATTTCCATAGATCTATTTAAATCAGCCATATGGATTTGCTGTTGACTATTTCTCCCTGGGAGTTATAGTCTATGAGATGGCCATTGGCACTTATCCATTCAACGGCTCGGACATGGACTCAGGCACTAATTCAGATGCCGATCCTGGCAATGACTCAGATTCTGATCCTGGCAATGATTCAGACGACGATCCAGGCAATGATTCAGATGAGGATCCAGGCAATCATTCAGATGAGGATTCAGGCAATGATTCAGACGACGATCCAGGCAATGATTCAGACGACGATCCAGGCAGTGATTCAGACGACGATCCAGGCAGTGATTCAGACGACGATCCAGGCAGTGATTCAGACGACGATCCAGGCAGTGATTCAGACGACGATCCAGGCAGTGATTCAGACAACGATCCAGACAATGATTCAGATGCTGATCCAGATGAGTGTGAGGTGTACGCATACTTCATCTGCTACTATTGTCCAACTTTCCCAGAGGATTTCAATATGGATCTCAAGGACCTCATAGGGAACATAGTAAGTAAACACCATTTGTAGCCAGCAAAAAAAGAATGGCTATTTTTTTAAGAGTTCTAAAAGTAGAATTGCATAGTTCTTGCCTCTGTACCATGATTAACCAATTTTTTTGTATGTTTTTACAGCTCCTACGAAAATCTCCAAAAATGAGAGAGATTCTTGTTAAAGATCTGCGAAGCCACACATTTTTTAGGAGCGTAGACTGGGTGGAACTGGAGGCTGGAGAAGTAAGCCCGCCATTTACCATGAGCACAGTAAGTATATGAATCACACATATGTTATGCACCTGAGTGTGCATAACAATTTCTAATAGAAAGGCCATCATTGTACATAGTCTTCACTAATAATGTTTCTTCTCTTCACAGTGCCCCCCAGACCTGACGACAGTGATGCCAATGAAGGACATCATAGATCCTGCCAAACTAAAACAGATGCCTAAATTAAAAGCAAAGGACCAGAAGCTTTTTTGTGGGTTCTCTTTCACCAGCAGCAGATGGGGAGAAATGAAAAGGCCACAGGTGTCATCAGTTCCCCCTGCAAATGTTGCAGGACTAGGGTTTGTTTTCCCCCACCCCACTCCTCACTTATCTACACCAGTGTTGTGTTGGAACAGCTACATGGCTGAAACTTTTATTTAGGCAAACAGGGTGATTTACCCGGCCCGCGGATTGCCCCTTCCATAAGATCGCAGCACTTGCACTCCCCTCCCCCCTGCCACCTTATTCACGCAAAACGGGAAATGTGACAGGTCCGTACAAAGGGCTGGACTTTTCATGTTTAGAAGCGGGTGATTGGTTACTAGCCAGCGGGGAGGTCTCAGCAATCAATCACCTGCCTCTAACATGAAAAGTCCCGCCCTTTGCCTGTCTTGCGTGAATAAGGTAGCAGAGAGGAGGGGAGTGCTGATACTTTTTTTCAGCAGTCTAACACACAGCTGAAAAAAAGTATCAGCACTCCCCTCCCCTCTGCTACCTTATTCACGCAAGACAGGAAACATGACAGGTCCATACAAAAGACTGGACTTTTCATGTTTAGAAGCGGGTGATTGGTTACTAGCCAGGGGGGAGGTCTCAGCAATCAATCACCTGCCTCTAACATAAAAAATACCGCTCTTTGCCTGGACCTGTCATGTTTCCTGTCTTGCGTGAATAAGGTAGCAGAGGGGAGGGAAGTGCTGATACTTTTTTTCAGTTGTGTGTTAGACTGACTATAGAAGGAGGTTGGAGGCCAATAATTTGCTTTTAGGCATGTGTTAGATCAGCCATATGCATTTGCTGTTGACTATTTCTCCCTGGGAGTTATAGTCTATGAGATGGCCATTGGCACTTATCCATTCAACGGCTCGGACATGGACTCAGGCACTAATTCAGATGCCAATCCTGGCAATGACTCAGATTCTGATCCAGGCAATGATTCAGACGACGATCCAGGCAGTGATTCAGACGACGATCCAGGCAGTGATTCAGGCAACGATCCAGGCAGTGATTCAGACAACGATCCAGACAATGATTTCGATGACGATCCAGGCAATAATTCAGACGACGATCCAGACAATGATTCTGATGCTGATTCAGATGAGTGTGAGGTGTACGCATACTTCATCTGCTACTATTGTCCAACTTTCCCAGAGGATTTCAATATGGATCTCAAGGACCTCATAGGGAACATGGTAAGTAAACACCATTTGTAGCCAGCAAAAAAGAATGGCTATTTTTTTAAGAGTTCTAAAAGTAGAATTGCATAGTTCTTGCCTCTGTACCATGATTAACCAATTTTTTTGTATGTTTTTACAGCTCCTATGCAAATGTCCAAAAATGAGAGAGATTCTTGTTAAAGATCTGCGAAGCCACACATTTTTTTGGAGCGTAGACTGGGTGGAACTGGAGGCTGGAGAAGTAAGCCCGCCATTTACCATGAGCACAGTAAGTATATGAATCACACATATGTTATGCACCTGAGTGTGCATAACAATTTCTAATAGAAAGGCCATCATTGTACATAGTCTTCTCTAATAATGTTTCTTCTCTTTACAGTGCCCCCCAGACCTGACGACAGTGATGCCAATGAAGGACATCATAGATCCTGCCAAACTAAAACAGAAGCCTAAATAAAAAGCAAAGGACCAGAAGCTTTTTTGTGGGTTCTCTTTCACCAGCAGCAGATGGGGAGAAATGAAAAGGCCACAGGTGTCATCAGCTCCCCCTGCAAATGTTGCAGGACAAGGGTTTGTTTTCCCCCACCCCACTCCTCACTTATCTACACCAGTGTTGTGTTGGAACAGCTACATGGCTGAAACTTTTATTTAGGCAAACAGAGTGATTTACCCGGCCCGCGGATTGCCCCTTCCATAAGATCGCAGCACTTGCACTCCACTCGCCCTGCCACCTTATTCACGCAAAACAGGAAATGTGACAGGTCCGTACAAAGGGCTGGACTTTTCATGTTTAGAAGCGGGTGATTGGTTACTAGCCAGCGGGGAGGTCTCAGCAATCAATCACCTGCCTCTAACATGAAAAGTCCCGCCCTTTGCCTGGACCTGTCATGTTTCCTGTCTTGAGTGAATAAGGCAGCAGAGGGGAGGGAAGTGCTGATACTTTTTTTCAGTTGTGTGTTAGACTGACTATAGAGGGAGGTTGGAGGCCAATAATTTGCTTTTAGGCATGTGTTGGATCAGCCATAGGGTAGGTTGGAGGATGGTATTTTTTTTTAGGCGTGTGTTGGACTGGCTATTAGGGGAGGTTGGAGGCCAGTATTTTTTTTTATTCATTCCAGAACCGATTAATCTTCAAGTCCAGGCCAATGATTTCTGGCCTGGTTCTGCTGATCGGTTCTGGCGAATGAAATGCTTCTCCTGCCTGTAAGTGTAAACACAAGCAGGGGAAGTGATGTTATCTCCTCTCCTGGAATTCTTTTCAGTTCCAGAGAGAAGAGAGAGGACATCTGATTGTGAGTTGCACTAACACTACACTAACACCAGTACACGTAGGCATACTTTTTAACCCCCAATCGCCCCCCCCCAGTTAACCCCTACACTCCCTGTCAGTGTCACCAAGGGCAGTTTTCAGGTTTTTCACTGATCACTGCATTGGTGTCACTTGTGACTCCAGTTAGAATTAGGGCAGCTAGTGGCAGTTAGTAGTAGGCCCAAGTAGCTTTAGGGTACCCCCCTAATAAAGGTTTAACCCCTTGATCGCCCCCAGTTAACCCTTTCACCCCCTGTCACCAGTGATCACCGTATTAGTGTCACGGGTGATGCTGGTTAGTTAGTTTCTTATAGCATCAGGGTACCCGCTGTATATTACCCAATAAAGGTTTAACCCCCTGATCACCCGGTGGGTGACATCAGTTACGTTTTAGCATCAGTTAGGGTCAGTGTCAGCCCCAGGCAGCATCAGATTAGTGCTAGTAGCGCTAACACCCACGCACGCACCATACACCTCCTTTAGATGTATAGTGTCTGAACGGATCAATATCTTTGATCTGATCAGAACTATATTAGCGTCCCCAGTAGTTTAGAGTTCCCAAGAATGCGGCGCTAGCAAGATCAGCCCAGATACTTGCTAGCACCTGCGTTTAGCCCCTCCATCCAGCCCAGCCCACCCAAGGGCAGTATCAATCGATTACTGTTACTTACAAAACTCAACACACATGACTACAGCATTCGCAGAGTCAGGCCTGATCCCTGAGAATGCTGACAGTTTTTTGGTAGCAATTGAAACAGGCTCTGACAAACAGGTGCTCTTTTTGCCTGTGAGTCGCACTAGTTGTACCAGTAAATTTAGAGGCCAAAATGTCCAATCGGAGGTACACTAGTGAAGAGGCCTACACGTTTCTGAGCATGACAGATTAGAGTGAAGAGGAAGTCACCCATCTGTCAGATTCAGGCTCAGAATATGAACCAGTAGACAGCAGTGGCACCCTGACAGGTAGCTCTGATGACAGAGTAGTGATCCCTGCTAAGGTCAGACATACCCGACCCCGTTCTTCTTCTGTTGTTGAGGTGCACGAACCGCAGGGATCTCGTTTGGAGCAGGAAGCCAGTAAGTGCCGCTAATCCTTCTGGTGAACTGGCAAGTTCACAAGAGAGGTTGGAGACCAGTATTTCTTTACGTGTATCTTGGATCAGCTATAGGGGAAGGTTGGAGACTGGTACTTTTATTTAGTATAGCAAGGTGTTACTGTGACCAAGCATAAGCCATAAGGCTCTGCTTTCTCCATTGTATGATAGCAGCATGTCCCATTCTGGGAGCTCTTTGGGCCTTCACATATGAGTGCAAATATATGCAACAAAAACCTCTGTCTTAACAACATTCTTGAACTAGTTTAGACGCTCAGTTTAATTATCTCAATTTGAAAATTACGTTAGAGTAGAGTTAGGGACCGCACTTTGCAGAGGGGCCTTGACGTGGCAGTGCGGCTTCACATATATTTGCAAAAACTGTTTATATATAATGTAAACCGAACACAAATTGTTAAAAAGGTTTAGAATTTTTATTTTGCTGGCTAACTGGTAAGTGTGCTGGGGAATTTTGTATTTCTATTGTTCTGTGAACTGTCATGCTTAACCCTTTTGCTGCCAGCAGGGCCACCATCACACTTACACAGTTTTAGGCCTGGGCCCCCCTCCCCCCATGCCCGGACCGGACCTTCAACATTCCCCAGGGCCTGCCCACTGGCAGTCCCACGAGTCCCATCCCATGTCCTCCTCTTTCAGTCTCATCTCCCCGATCGATATATATATATATCTCTAACAATTGCTGGCTATATCCCCACAGGGAGATTCCCTCACATCCTGTTCTGGTGACACTAAGGAAGTGAGGGGAAATCTCCTGCAAGGACATAACCCTGTTAGATGTTCTAGTTATGTATAAAAAGTATATATAAAACAAGCACTTTTTTTCCCCATTTTGGCCAAATTATGATTTTTTTTCCCCATCTGTGTCCCACAGGTTGCAGGAAAAAAATTGCTTGATTCTCCCATTAACACAGTGTTGATGGGGGAATCCCTGCTGCCGAGCCATTGTATTCTCCCAGTGGGGGGGTGTGAAAACTTCCCCTGCTGTTAGCGATAATTGTATGTAAAATCTGACAGGCTGGTTGTACTCAAGTTGATTGATCGATTAACTTGGGTACATTCAGCCTGCCCATACATAGTATGAATCTCGATCAGTCTCTGCTAAACAGACCGAGATTCACACTATCTATGGCCGGCCTTATCTGCACTCTAGCTGCAATCTTCACACAGGCCGATCCAGTTTTTCTCAGCAGGGGATCTGTCCGTGGATCCCTTGCTGAGCAGAGCGGGCAACTGACAGGTCTGTATACACTCATGCTGTCTGTTTACACCCAACCGCCCCCTGATCCGGCCAGACGGAGGGGAATGGAGGCCCCTTTCTTTTTGCCAGATCAGATCAGGTTGGAGGTAGGTGGGTGTATACGGCCAAATTTCCATTTAAGCTGATCCAACCAATCATGTGAAAGGGACCTGAAAAACAATCCACATGGATTGCTTTTCACAGCATTGGCTAGTTTAGTGAACCTGGACTAACAACAATCACTGTATTGCTACCCATATTGCTGTCCTTTTAACACAGTGACATAAGCTGACATCTATTCTGCACATGTGTAAAAGGACAGCAATAGGTCTGGTAATACAGTGATAGATATTAAGGGAGCACAGGCTGTGCACTGTACAATGTCTTCTAGCAGCTTCAGGGAAACACTTTTTTTTCACTTACCTTGATCTCTGCAGCAGCTTCTCTTCAGAGGAATTCTGTCCCTCCCACCAACACTGGAAGCACGAGGCTCTTCAGTAATGGACGGTGCATCCTGTGTACCTATTGGCTAAAGGGCAGCAGGAGGCGGAGCAGCCCATCTCCTGCTGCCACCTCAGCCAATGAGCATCAAAACGGCTGTTAAGTCCCTCCTTCATACCATCTCCCGAGTCCCAGCCCTGCCAGCTTACTATGCTTAGCCTACGGCCGCGTCTCTACTGCAGGCAGCAGACCTGCACTATTTCTCCTCTGGCTCATCTCTCCTGCACACTTCCTGGTTGCCGCTGGTACATATGTATTGGCTGTACCCCCCTGATGGCGGCCCTGGCTGCTAGGTCTGACAGCAGAAGTTTTTACACACAATCCAGTGGCTGAAGCCACCGGGGGATTGTGTGTAAAACTGACAGGCAGATTCCTGCCTGTCATGGTGGGTGCTGGCAGCTGGGATGGGAAGAAGAAAAGCGGACACATGTCTGCTCTCCTCCTCTTCTTGCTGTGACATCCGGGGGGCCACATCAGGATCAGCAGCTCTACCCAGTCATAGGCTGAAAGCAGCTGATCGACTGTGTCCAATCTCACATGTGCTAGGAACAGCGACCTGGTAAAAGCAGCACACATTACACAATTAACCCCTTGATTGCCCCTAGATGTTAACCCCTTCTAAGCCAGTGCCATTAGAACAGTGTCAGTGTACAGTATTATCAATGGTCACTCTATAAGGCCCCTTTCACACTGGGGCGGTGAGCCGCGGTGACGGTAAAGCAGCGCTATATTTAGCGCTGCTTTACCGTCGTTTTCACCGCGGTTTTCGGCCGCTCGCGGTTCGGTTTTACCCCCCCGAGCGGCCGAAAAAGGCTTAAAACCCCCCGCAGAGCGCCGCCGTAGCCGCGGTATTGCCGCGGTAACCGCGGTATTGCCGCGGTCACCGCGGTATTGCAGCGGTTTTACCGCGGTCTCCCATTGTAATCAATGGGAAGGAGCGGTATAGGAGCGGTGAACACACCGCTCCTAGCCCGCTCCAAAGATGCTGCTAGCAGGACTTTTTTTTTCATCCTGCTAGCGCACCGCTCCAGTGTGAAAGCCCGCCGGCTTTCACACTGGAGTTAAAGGGGCAGGATTTTTTCATGCGGTGAACAGGCGCTATTTTTAGCGCTGCACCGCATGAAAAACGCCCCAGTGTAAAGGGGCCTTAGTGTCAGTTAGCACCAGATTGCCAGCCAACCCACTACAGTCCCACCATAAGTTGCTGATCACTGTCATTACCAGTACATAGCATCATAGCTGCATAAATTCCAGTATATATACTCCATAGTTTGTAGATAATATACATTTCTCACAAACCAATTAATATACACTTATTGGGATTTCTATTTTTTAACATAACATGTAGCAGAATACAATATGGCCAAAATGTATGAAGAAATTAGATTTTTTTTTTTTATTGGATATGTTTTATAACAGAAATATATAAAAACAAATTTCAAAACGATTATTATTTTCTTCTCTATATAAAATAATAAAACCCAGTGGTGATCAAATGCCACCAAAAGAGAGCTCTATTTGTGTGAAAAAAATGACATTCATTTTATTTGCATACAGTGTTGCATGATCATGCAATTGCCAGTTAAAGTAGCACAGTGCTGAATAGCAAAAATTCCCTGGTCATGAGGGGGGTAAAACCTTCTGGAGGTGGTTTAAATTTTTTATCTATACAAATAAATGTTACACTTCAAGGATTGAATAAGCAAAGCCAGTGAATGGAAGACACTTGCAGATAATGGCGAAGGACAACATACAACAGTAATGTGATAACTGCAGAGAATGAGTGATCCTCCTCTGTTTAATAAATAATGTATTTATAAGTGAATATTTGTTTTATTGCAACTGGATACAGACAAACAGAAGTCTCCCACTAGTGTCAGCCTACGAGCCCAAATAAGATATAACAAACCTCTAAACTTCTTATGCCCCATACACACGGTCGGAAATTCCAACCACAAAATCCGTCAGATTTTTTCTGACGGATTTAGTCCGACACTGGTGTTGCATACACACGGTCGGACAAAGTTGTCGGAAAATCCGAATATTCTGAACGTGGTGGCGTTCGTTGCGTACTACGGTACTACGTAGAGGCTAGTAGCCAATAGCTTTGGTCTTGTAATTTGATCTGAGCGTGCGTGGCACTTTTTCCGTCGGAATTCGCTACACATGATTGGAAAAAGTCCGATCGGACTTTGTTGTCGGAAAATTTGAGAGCAAGATCTCAAATTTTTTTCCGATGGAAAAAGTCCGATGGCGCCCACACACAGTCGGATTTTCCGACAACATGGTGCGATAGGACATTTTCCGTCGGAAATTCCGACCGTGTGTACGGGGCATTAGTCTAACCTCCTCATTTGACCTGAAGCAATGGGTACAGGCTTCTACTCCCTCTGATGGCAACACCCTTGACCTTGTATTCTCCTACCTATGCACTCCCTGCAACTTCTCCAACAATCCTTTTCCTCTCTCCGACCACCACCTTATTAGTTTCTCTCTCCCCCTGTCTTCCACCACCTTTCCCTCCAATCGCCTAACCATCACCCGTAGAAACTTTCACAACTTCAACTCTTCTCTCCACTATTCTGCTACTGACCGCCTCTATGACAAAATCTCTCCCCTGTCCTACCCCAACCAAGCCACATCCATCTACAATAAATCCCTGTCCTCCACCCTGGACAAGCTCGCTCCCCTCACTACACGCAGAATCAGGCCTCGACCCCTACAACCCTGGCAAACAGATGACACTAGAAATCTCAAAAAACGTAGTCGCGCTCTTGAGCGTCTGTGGCACAAGATTAAGTCTCTCAAAGACTTCAACCAATACAAATCTGCCCTCCAAAAATACTATTCTTTCCATCACACTGCCAAGCAGACCTATTTTACAACTCTTATTAACATCCAGTCCCCGTAAACTCTTCTCCACCTTCAACTCTCTACTTTGTCCTCCACCGCCTCCACCCACTGACTCACTCACTGCCCAGGAGATTGCTAATCACTTCAAAAACAAGATTGATACAATCCGTGATGAAATCTCCACTCTACAGGTATCTCCCCCAGTTAAGACCCCATGTCAGCAGGTACAATTGACATTCCCCTTATTCAAATCTGCTACTATAAACAAAGTTGCTAAACTCCTTTCTAACGCCCACCTAACCACCTGTCCCCTGGACCCTATTCCCTCTCAAATACTACGATCGCCCTCTGACTATCCTACACTCTTTGACCCACATCTTCAATCTCTCCCTCACTTCTGGCATCTTCCCCAATGCTCTAAAACATGCATTGGTCACCCCCATACTTAAAAAGCCGTCCTTGGACCCTACCAATCTTAACAACCTACGCCCTATCTCCTTGCTCCCCTTTTCCTCTAAACTCCTTGATCGCCTGGTTTACAACCAACTGAGTGACCACCTCATTACGAATAACCTTCTTGATCCCCTTCAATCTGGATTTCGCCCTCAACACTCCACAGAAACTGCTCTTTTAAAACTCACAAATGACCTACTAACTGCAAAAACCAACGGACACTATTCTGTACTCCTACTTCTGGACCTTTCAGCTGCCTTTGACACGGTTGACCCCCCCTCCTCCTCAAAAAACTTTACTCCTTTGGTCTCCGTGACTGTGCTCTTCAGTGGCTCTCATCCTACCTATCCCAACGCACCTTCTGTGTCACTTACAATTCTACTTCCTCCACTCCTCTTCCTTTCTCTGTCAGGGTCCCCCAAGGTTCTGTTCTTGGACCTCTTTTATTTTCAATCTACACCTCTTCCCTGGGTCAGCTGATAGCCTCTCATGGCTTTCAATATCATGTCCGCGCTGACGACACACAAATCTATCTCTCCACCCCTCAACTCACTCCATCAGTCTCCTCACACATCACTAACTTACTAACAGACATATCTGTATGGATGTCACACCACTTCCTCAAACTCAACTTGTCCAAAACCGAGCTTATAATATTTCCTCCCCCACGTGCCTCTTCCCCTGACTTATCTGTCAAGAGCAATGGGATAACCATCCACCCATCCCCACATGTCAGCTTGCTAGGTGTTATCCTGGACTCTGAACTCTCCTTTAAGCCCCACATCCAATCACTTTCCAAAGCTTGCCGCCTCAACCTCCGCAACATCTCTAAACTACGCCCCTTTCTAACCAATGAAACCACAAAGCTCCTGATTCACTCCCTGGTTATCTCTCGCCTTGACTACTGCAACTCCCTCCCCATTGGCTTACCTTTAAATAGACTATCCCCCCTTCAGTCCATCATGAATGCTGCTGTCAGACTCATCCACCTTACAAACCACTCAGTGTCTGCTACCCCTCTCTGCCAATCCCTTCATTGGCTGCCACTCGCTCAACAAAAACCGCTCAGTGTCTGCTACCCCTCTCTGCCAATCCCTTCATTGGCTGCCACTCGCTCAACGAATGAAATTCAAAATACTAACAAAAAGTTACAAAGCCATCCACAACTCTGCCCCCAGCTACATCACTAGCCTAGTCTCAAAATACCACCCTAATCGCCCTCTTCGTTCCTCCCAAGACCTCCTGCTCTCTAGCTCCCTCATAACCTCCTCCCATATTCGCCTCCAGAACTTCTTCCGAGCCTCACCCATCCTCTGAAATTCCCTACCCCAATCTGTCAGACTGTCTCCAAATTTATCCACTTTTAGGCGATCCCTGAAAACTTTCCTCTTCAGAGAAGCCTATCCTGCCTCCATCTAACAACTGTACTATTTTCTCCATTAGCTCCTGACCCTCCCTCCTAGATTGTAAGCTCTAACGAGCAGGGCTCTCTGATCCCCCCATGTTTTGAATTGTATTGTAATTGTACTGTCTGCCCCAATGTTGTAAAGCGCTGCGTAAACTGTCGGCGCTATATAAATCCTGTATAAATAATAATAATAATAATAATAATAACAAGAGGAGACAGGCCAATAGTTAAAGTGGTTCTAAAGGTTGAAGGTTTTATTACCTTCAGGCATTCTATTAGGGGGCTGTGCTGCTCTCCCCACAGCTCCTCCCTTATACTCACCTGAGCCCCCTCTCGATCCAGCAATGTGCACGGGAGCCTCGGCTGTCCCGGGTCTTTCTCTCCTCGATTGGCTGATAGACAGCAGTGGGAGCCATTGGCTCCCACTGCTGTCTATCACAGCCAATGAGCCAACAAGGAGACAGCAGGGGTCGGACCAAGCTGTGGCTCTGTGTGTCTTATGGACTCATAAAGCAGGGCTCGGGAGTTAGCACTCACCAGTGCCCCCATAGCATGTGGCTTGGTCAAGGGGCCACTGGTAAAGGGGGAGGAGCCAGGAGCACCAGCAGGGGACCCGAGAAGAAGAGGATCAGGGCTGCTCTGTGCAAAACCACTGCGCAAAGCAGGTAAGCAATCTTTGTTGTTTAAAAAAAAAAGGAACCTTTACAATCACTTTTTAATTATCTATAATGTAATCGTTAATGCGTATCTAAAACCTAAAAACAAAAATGTTACATACCGACCGGCCACTTTATTAGGTACACCGGTTCAATTGCTTGGTAACACAAATTGCTAATCAACCAATCTAATGACAGCAACTAAATGCATTTAGGCATCTAGACATTGTAAAGACGACTTGCTGAAGTTCAAACCGAGCATCCGAATGGGGAAGAAAGGGGACTTAAAGTGATTGTAAATGATCACGTTGTAAAACAACCCATTCAGTTTAAAATAGAAATGGAATGCCAACACATTTTTGAACGTGGCATGGTTGTTAGTGCCAGAGGGGCTGTTCTGAGTATTTCAAAAGCTGCTGATCTACTGAGATTTTCATGCACAACCATCTCTGGGGTTTACAGTGAATGGTCTGAAAAAGAGAAAATATTCAGTGAGTGGCAGTTGTGTGGACAGAAATGCCTTGTTGATGTCAGAGGTCAGAGGAGAATGGACAGACTGGTTTGAGATGATAGAAAGGCAACAGTAACTCAAATCACCACTTGTTACAACCAAGGTATGCAGAATACCATCTCTGAATGCACAACACATTAAACCTTGAAGCAGATGGGCTACAGCAGCAGAAGACCACCGGGTGCCACTCCTGTTAGCTAAGAACAGGAAACTGAGGCTACAATTCACACAGGCTCGCCAAAATCGGACAATAGAAGATTGGAAAAACATTGCCTCATCTGATGAGTCTCAATTTCAGCTGTGACATTCAGATGGTAGGGTCAGAATTTGGTGTAAACAACATGAAAGCATGGATCCATCCTGCCTTGTATCAATGGTTCAGGCTGGTGGTGTAATGATGTGGGGGATAGTTTCTTGGAAAGCTTTGGGCCCCTTAGTACCAATTTAGCATCTTTTAAATGCTACGGCCTACCTGAGTAGTATTGCTGACCATGTCCATCTCTTTATGCCTACATTGTACCCATCTTCTGATGGCTCCTTCCAGCAGGATAATGCACCATGTCACAAAGCTCAAATCATCTCACCACTGTTTTCTTGAACATGACAATGAGGTCACTGTACTCCAATGGCCTCCACAGTCACCAGATCTCAATCCAATAGAGCTCCTTTGGGATGTGGTGGAACGGGAGATTTCCATCAAGGATGTGCAGCCAACAAATATGCAGCAACTGCGTGATGCTATCGTGTTGCCAACATTGTAAAAAAAAATTATACGGACACTTTTTTTTTTGTCTGTGAACGGAGTCTTATTATAATTAGGGGGCGCTAAATATTGTGACCTGATAAAGAAAACATATATACATGTAATAATGTAAATATAAAAAACTAAGGCGGATACCAAAGGTTTAGGCTGCATTCACACCTGGGCGTTTTGTAGCTTGAAGCCTGAAGCTACAAAAGCTAGAGGGGAAAAAATACATTATTCTCTATGGAGATGGTTCACATCTCCAAAACGCCTGAAGCCCTACGCCTGAAGCTCAAACAAGTTCCGGACCCTTTTTTGTCGCGCGAATCGGGCAGATTTGGACGTTTTTATTCTTTTTACATTGGTGACCTTTGCTCTGCACAAAATCGCGGCAAAACACGCCGCGAATCGCGGTAAAAAAACGCCGCAAATCGCGGTAAAAAACGCCGCGAAAAAACGCCGCAATTCGCGCGATTTTCTGCCTGAAAGGTGTGAATGCAGCCTTAGTGCTTGTGAAAATATACACGTGAAAAATATCAATACACAATAATAAAATCAAATAAATCTGTGAAAATGATTCAGAATGTACCGAGTACAACACAATGGTGTGTTGGATCGCAGTCCAAAGAAGCCAAGTCCATAAGAAGTGGAGAGAGATGTTATTCCCCCATTCCTAAATGGGCTGGGATGTGTACTCCCCGATAAACCGGATGGTATGCCTATGAATACTTGTGCAAGTTCACATAGAAAAGGTGAGGTACCCTTACCGGAAATGGTGGACCCAAATACCATATGGCAGTGAGTCGAACAAGCTTGAAAATCCTCCGTTCTGGGAGATGTCACGCTGAATGCAATGAAGGATGTACAGCTCCAAATCGTATAAACGACAGCCAATAGGCACCCTGAAGCCAGATGGGTTCAGGACAATCCAGGAAGTAGAGGTGGGTAAGTGATCAGCAGAACCCAAAAATGGAAGGAAAAATAGAAGAGGGCTCCATATGGTGCAGGTCAATCAGGGATGGTTTATTCAAATATAAAAAAATCTTACAATGATATGCAAGATACAGAGTATAAAAGTGATCACAAAAAATTAAAAAAATCAATAAAAAAAAGTGGACATAGAAATGCTAGACCGATGCGTTTCGACAACAAAGGGTCTTCAACTGATGCCCCAGTTGAAGACCTTTTGTTGTCGAAACGTGTTGGACTAGCATTCAAAAATCTGAAAAAAGGGATTTCCCGGGACATTTCCTGGGAAACACTAAAATCTGGAAAAGGGTCTAAATCCCGGGAATGTCTCAGGAAATTTG
This sequence comes from Lithobates sylvaticus, assembly GCA_028564925.1. Taxonomy (NCBI): domain Eukaryota; kingdom Metazoa; phylum Chordata; class Amphibia; order Anura; family Ranidae; genus Lithobates; species Lithobates sylvaticus. The sequence continues at coordinate 236,687,866 of CM053032.1, forward strand.
GGACTATTGGCAACTATGGTGTTAATATGAGCCAAAATCTCTGAGGAATGTTTCCAACACCTTGTGGAATCTATGCTGTGAAGAATTAAGGCAGTTCTGAAGGCAAAAGGGGGTCCAACCCGGCACTAGCAAGGTGTACCTAATAAAGTGGCTGGTGAGTGTATATTGCAGCTAATGAGTCCCTCAATGTGGGGATTGCATGTACTTTCTTCCAGTAACACACTTCCTGTCCTAGTATGAGGTTACTTTATTTCTTAACTATATCAGAACAAGAGAAACTGTACAGAACTATTGGAAATGCCCCGTCATCTTGCCCACTGTAAAGCGGTATTAAACCCAAAATTAAAATGTAATACAGTATATTGCAGCATACCAATTCTTAGATATGGTTTCTGCATTCCTTTTCTTTTTCAGGCTTTTTTCCCCTCTGTTTTCACCTGCTGATCTGGCCAGTAACACACCTCCTGCATTAGAGTGCCCCCACTCTGGAGTAAGGAGAACAGGGGCACAGCGCACGACAGCATTGTTAATCTGGATGGAGGGCAGTGTTAGATGTACTATCAGATTTAGATACACCAACAAATTAAAGCCAAACTCCAGCTCACACTGCAGTTTCACAAGTACTTATAGCAACAGTTTTCATTTATTTTGGGATAAAGGTTTTACATGAATAAATAAGCGCAGATCAGTGTAAGCAACCCTGCCAGTGGTAAAAGGATTGTCTCAGCTCTGTAACTGCTACATCTGCAGGAGAGCTTGTTCTCTTTTGGGGGTAGTGGGGTGGATTGGGGAACAGTGAGATGGATGGGGGGAGTGTGGTAGATTGGGGGGGGGGAGTGTGGTAGATTGGGGGGGGGGCAGTGGGGTGGATTGGGGGGCAGTGGGGTAGATTGGGGGGAGTGGGGTAGATTGGGGGGGGGGGCAGTGGGGTGGATTGGGGGGGGGGGGGTGGATTGGGGGGCAGTGGGGTAGATTGGGGGGCAGTGGGGTGCACAGAGGTTAGTGGTGATCAGTGAGGGATGAATGTCTGTCTCTTATGTTGGGTGATGTGTGGCTCTCCCTCTGCTGAGGCCTCCATGTCTGGGCTTCACTCAGATATCCATGTTTGGTTGCACCCGTTGCCATGACACACACATAAACATGTCAGGGAGATCAGGGGTCCTTCAGCTGCTGGCAGTTTGTCCAGAGAGGTGCCTGCTGTTTTGGGCACTAACATTTATGGAAAGTAAAGTCTTGGGGCACTCTGTTAAAAAAAAAAAAAAAGTCTTGGGGCACTATTCCTTCCACTGACACTAATGTGCCCCCATCTTACACAACAAGGCAAGAACTGGGGGCAGAGCAAGTCTGAATGAGGGAAGTTCTGTCCTTTTCTGAATGCTGGGGCTGGGGTGAGCACACAATGTCAACGGTTGTCCTAGCAACCAAGGCCTGTCTTGGTTATTTTTTGTCTATTTTTTACTCCTGCTCTGTAATAAACCCTTCCTCACAACGTGTCCAGCCTGCACTTAGTAAACTGCACCAAATATTAAAAATGATTATAAAGTGTGGCTCTGTAATGCTAATACACCCCCTAATAGTAACATATACTGTATATCAATAATCAATGTACAGTGCAGTGGCGTATCATCATTAGGGATGAGCCGAACACCCCCCCGTTCGGCTCGCACCAGAACCCGCGAACGGACCTAAAGTCCGTGCGACCTTTAGAACCCTATTAGTTATAATGGATGCGAACGTTCGAAATTAAAAGTGCTCATTTTAAAGGCTAATATGCATGTTAATGTCATAAAAAGTGTTTGGGGACCTGGGTCCTGCCCCAGGGGACATGTATCAATGCAAATTTTTTTTTTTAAAAACGGCCGTTTTTTCAGGAGCAGTGATTTTAATAATGCTTAAATTGAAACAATAAAAGTGTAATATTCCTTTAAATTTCATACCTGGGGGGTGTCTATAGTATGCCTGTGAAGGGGCGCATGTTTCCCGTGTTTAGAACTGTCTCTGCGCAAAGTGTCATTTTTGAAAGTAAAAAAGCTATTTAAAATCACTCGCGGCTAATGTTAATTCACGGCTCCCGTAACACAGAGAACAGTGATTCATTGAAACTCATTCATAAAAAAAAGTCATTGATAAAAAAAAAAAAAAAAAAAAAAGCGTAGGGGTCCCCCCAAATTCAATAACCAGGCCCTTCAGGTCTGGGATGGATATTAAGGGGGATCCCAGCCAAAAAAAACAAAAAAAAATGGCGTAGGGCCCCCCTCAAAATCCATACCAGACCCTTGAGGTCTGGTATGGATTTTAAGGGGAACCCTAGCCAAAAAAAATGGCGTGGGGTCCCCCTCAAAATCCATACCAGACCCTTATCCGAGCACGCAACCTGGCAGGCCGCAGGAAAAGAGGGGGGGACGAGAGCGGCCTCCCCTCTCGCCTGAACCGTACCAGGCCACATGCCCTCAACATTGGGAGGATGCTTTGGGGGTCTAAGACCCCTAAAGCACCTTGTCCCCATGTTGATGAGGACAAGGGCCTCTTCCCCACAACCGTGCCCGGTGGTTGTGGGGGTCTGCGGGCGGGGGGCTTATCGGAATCTGGAAGCCCCCTTTAACAAGGGGACCCCCAGATCCCGCCCCCCCCCTGTGTGAAATGGTAAGGGGGTACAAAAGTACCCCTACCATTTCACCAAAAAAGTGGCAAAAATGGTAAAAATGACAGGAGACAGTCTTTGACAATTCCTTTATTAAAATCTTCTTTCTTCTTTCTTCATCCTTCGGTTTCTTCATCTTCTCCTTCCTTCATCTTCTTCCATCTTCTTCTTCCATTTTCTTCTTCCTCCGATCCGCTTCTTCTTGCGCTGGTCTTCTCGTCCGGCATCTTCTTCCGTCGGCGTCGGTGTCGGTGTCGGTGTCTTCTTGGGCCGCTCCGCGCAATGGGAGGCTCCCGCTGTGTGAGGCTCCGCTCCATCTGACAGGTCTTTTAAAACGGAGGGCACCTGGTGACCCCGCCCCCCTCTGACATCATGGGGAAAGCCATCATGGAATTCCCCATGACGTCTCTGTGCGTCAGAGGGGGCGGGGTCACCAGGTGCCCTCCATTATAAAAGACCTGTCAGATGGAGCAGAGCCTCACACAGCGGGAGCCTCCCATTGCGCGGAGCGGCCCAAGAAGACACCGACGCCGACGGAAGAAGATGCCGGACGAGAAGGACGAGAAGACCAGCGCAAGAAGAAGCGGATCGGAGGAAGAAGAAAATGGAAGAAGAAGATGGAAGAAGATAATGGAAGGAGAAGATGAAGAAACCGAAGGATGAAGAAAGAAGAAAGAAGATTTTAATAAAGGAATTGTCAAAGACTGTCTCCTGTCATTTTTACCATTTTTGCCACTTTTTTGGTGAAATGGTAGGGGTACAAGTACCCCCTTACCATTTCACACAGGGGGGGGGCCGGGATCTGGGGGTCCCCATGTTAAAGGGGGCTTCCAGATTCCGATAAGCCCCCCGCCCGCAGACCCCCACAACCACCGGGCACGGTTGTGGGGAAGAGGCCCTTGTCCTCATCAACATGGGGACAAGGTGCTTTAGGGGTCTTAGACCCCCAAAGCATCCTCCCAATGTTGAGGGCATGTGGCCTGGTACGGTTCAGGCGAGAGGGGGGCCGCTCTCGTCCCCCCCTCTTTTCCTGCGGCCTGCCAGGTTGCGTGCTCGGATAAGGGTCTGGTATGGATTTTGAGGGGGACCCCACGCCATTTTTTTTTGGCTAGGGTTCCCCTTAAAATCCATACCAGACCTCAAGGGTCTGGTATGGATTTTGAGGGGGACCCTACGCCATTTTTTTTTTTTTGGCTGGGGTTCCCCTTAATATCCATCCCAGACCTGAAGGGCCTGGTTATTGAATTTGGGGGGACCCCTACGCTTTTCTTTTGTTTTTTATTAATGAATGACAGTTCTCTGTGCTACAGGAGCCATCAATTCGCGAGTGATTTTAAATAGCTTTTTTCCTGCAAAAATGACACTTTTTTGCAGGGAAAGTTCTAAGCACAGGAAACCTGCCCCCTTCACAGGCCACCTATAGACACCCCCCAGATGTGATACTGCAATGCTGTTCTAACAGCATGCACACACATATCCCCAGAAATAGAGCACATATTGTTGTCAGCAGTCAGCAGCACACTGACACGCTGACACTGACTGAAACATAATATGCGAGGCCACCGGCGCGGCGGCCTCTTATACCGTGGGGCGTGTACTAAAGCCCCTGAGCTATAATTGGCTACAGGCATCCTGCCTGTAGCCAATTATGGCTCTCCTCGCTGCCGGCGCTGTGATTGGCCAAGCATGCGGGGTCACAGTGCATGCTTGGCCAATCATCAGCCAGCATTGCACTGCGCGGGCCGCAATGCAGTGCGGGGCCGCTCACATCACACGAATTTGATGCGAGCGGCCCCAATAGTTCTGGGCTCGCCGAGCGAGCGAACACCCAGTGCTCGATTCGAACATGGGTTCGAATCGAACACCGGGCTCATCCTTAATCATCATTGAGTGCATGGTGTTCACTGAAAGGGGGGGAAGACGAACTTGCACCTCTTGAACCATACCAGGCTGCATTACCGCAACATTGAGGCTACCTTGGCAAAGCACCTTGTCCCCATGTTGATGAGGACAAGGGCCTCTTCCCCATAACCCTGGCCCAGTGGTTGTGGGGGTCTGCAGTTTGGGGGGAGAGTCAAGATCTGGAACTCTATAACAAAAAGGGTCTCCCAGATACAGATATAACCCCCCCACCCAGTACCCTTCCTCAACCACAAAGAAATGTATAGTGTTAAGTAAAACACACACAGTTTTTGATAAGTCATTTAATAATTTAACTACTTCAGCCCTGGAAAGATTTATCCACTTCCTAACCAGGCCATTTTTTGCAATACGGCACTGCGTTGCTTTAACTGACAATTGCGCCGTCGTGCGACGCTGTACCCAAATAAAATAGATTTCCTTTTTTTCTCACAAATAGAGCTTTCTTTTGGTAGTATGTGATCATCTTTTCGGTTTTTATTTTTTGTGCTATAAACAAAAAAAGACTGACAATTTTGAATAAAAAAAACAATATTTTTTACTTTCTGTTATAAAACATTCCCAATAAAAAAAATGTAAAAAATCAAATTTCTTCATCAATTTAGGCCAATATGTATTCTGCTACATATATTTTTGGTAAAAAAAATCCCAATAATCATATATTGATTTGTTTGTTTAAAAGTTATAGCGACTACAAACTATGGGATATATTTAGGGACTTTTTTTGATTGTTTTTTACTAGTAATGGCGGCGATCAGTGATTTTTAGCGGGACTGCGACATTGCGGCAGACAAATTGGACACTAAGTGACACTTTTTGGGGACCAGTGAGACCAATACAGTGATCAGTGCTAAAAATGTTTTACACATTACGGTATAAATGACACGGAAGGGATTAACACCATGGGCGATTAAAGGGTCAAATGTGTTCCCTGGGAGGTGCTTTCTAACTGTGTGGGGGACCGATACACTGGAGGCAAATAGAGATTGTGATTCAGCTTAGCTCAAACACAAGATCTCTCTTTTGCTCCCTGACAGAGCAGCGGTTTGCCTTGCTTACATAGGCACAACACTTCTCCATCTCTCCACAGAATAATCATCAGGTCATGGCGGCCATCGAGGCCGCCGGACCCACTGATTGGCTCCCGCTGTGTCCAATCACAGCGGGAGCGGCACCCCCTACACCGTGTGCACAAAATCACGTACAGGTATGTGATTTTGTGCAGCCGGGCCGCCCTGCCGCAGTATATGTACGGTGGGCGATCCGGAAGCGATTAAAAAAAGTCCCAAGATGTACATCCCTTTTTAATCACATCAGCCATCGAAGTAGATCCACATCCATCATCCAAGTTTTTAGAATGATGCCCTATATCTTTTTTTAACACAAGGTGTGTTCCCATGTCACTGACATTACAGAGCACTTTCTTCACATCAGTTTTCTAAAGAGAGAGCACAGCCTTCAGGGTACCTCGCTCTAATTGAAAATCCAGACACTATGGTATGAACTGAGCAAGAAGGCAAAAGGAGGAAGAAAGGATAGGCTATCCTTCCCAGATAGCAAGGATCACTTGCCACACATTTGTTACAGTGTTGAATTGTAAGTCTTGTTAATTTGCTGCACATTTTCACTGGCAAGTTTTACACTTGTAGAGCAATTGAAGCACAAGTTCTAGTTGACACAATTGTAGAGCAATTGAAGCACAAGTTCTAGTTGACACTTTTCTAATTTGTAGCAATTTTTCGAGGCAGGTCTCTATCTAGAGCAAAGTGGCAGTGGTGAGTCTACAGCAAGAGCTCTACAAGTCACAGCATGAGAATTCAACCACAGTGACCCCTGTGGTGGGATGACTTTTGCACAACATAACTGAACCAGAACTTGCAGCTGTTTGCAAAGAAAGTTGATCTGAAGTCATGCAATGTAGACTTGCTGCAATTGTGCAAAAAACTTGTGGAGCCTGGCAAGTCTAGCAATAGTTTAGCAAGTCATTTTCCAAACTTGCAGCACATTTGATCGCTATAGTATATGGGATAGTGATAATCACAAGTGAATCCGGCAGGCTGGTTGTACCCAAGTTGATCGATCGATTAACTTGGTACATTCAGCCTGCCCATCAACTTGGTACATTCAGCCTGCCCACACACGATTCGAATCTCGGCCGGTCCCAGCTGAACTGGGCAAGATTTGACCCGTCTATGGCTGACCTTAGGAAAAAGGTCTAACCAATTTTCTTTGTGTGGCATTCACTGTTTTTATCTGTAGACAGTTAGAATGTTTAAATAATGCACTCACATACAATATTGCATCAGTATGACATGTTTTACTGTAATATAGGCTATCAAAACCAGGTCCAAGCATGAGGTCACCCTACTTCAATAACCTTTTTTATGCGTTTTCTCAGTATGTTTGTTTCCTAGGTGCTTTATCCACCTACAATAAAACATTTTGAACTCGTATTACAGTTTGCATTTCCCTTTAGATGATATTTATTATTTTCTCTTTAGTTTACATATGAATGAGACTTGAAGCCAAACTTGATAAGATTTATGGCATAAGTTACCATTAATTAGGTGTCTGCTACATCCATATCATGCCATCAGTATTTAGGTTTATAATGCCTAGAACAGAAGACAATGGGGAAGTTTCATAAGTGTAAAAGATTAATAAATGTGCTAACAAGCATAACAGAAATGTACCTAATCCACTAATAATCTAACAAGAAACAAACATACTGTGCATACTCCTTTTACTGATAAAATTGGGTATAGACACAAGACAGATGTACAGTATCTCCCAAAAGTCACATTTTTGTAAATATTTTATTATATCTTTTCATGTGACAACACTGACGAAATTGCTACAATGTAAAGTAGTGAGTGTACAGCTTGTATAACAGTGTAAATTTTCTGTCCCCTCAAAATAACGCAACACACGGCCATTAATGTCTAAACCGCTGGCAACAAAAGTGAGTACACCCCTGAGTAAAAATGTCCAAATTGGGCCCAAAGTTTCAATATTTTTTGTGGCCAACATTATTTTCCAGCACTGCCTTAACCCTCTGGGGCATGGAGTTCACCAGAGCTTCACAGGTTGCCACTGGAATCTGGGGCATGGAGTTCACCAGAGCTTCACAGGTTGCACCACGGAGCTGGTGCATGTTAGAGACCTTGTGCTACTCCACCTTCCGTTGGAGGAGCCTCACAGATGCCCAATAGGGTTTAGGGCTGGAAACATGCTTGGCCAGTCCATCACCTTTACCCTCATGTTCTTTAGCAAGGCAGTGGTCATCTTGGAGGGGGATCATGTTCTGCTTCAGTATGTCACAGTACATGTTGGCATTCATGGTTCCCTCAATGAACTGTTGCTCCCCAGTTCCGGCAGTACTCATGCAGACCCAGACCATGACACTCCCACCACCATGCTTGACTGTAGGCAAGACAAACTTTTCTTTGTACTCCTCACCTGGTTGCTGCCACACACGCTTGACACCATCTGAACCAAATACGTTTTTCTTGGTCTCATCAGACCACAGAACATGGTTCCAGTAATCCATGTTCTTAGTCTGCTTGTCTTCAGCAAACTGTTTGTGGGCTTTCTTGTGCATAATTTTTAGAAGAGGCTTCCTTCTGGGACAACAGCCATGCAGACCAATTTGATGCAGTGTGTGGTGTATGGTCTGAGCACTGACAGGCTGTTCCCCCACCCTTCAACCTCTGCAGCAATGCTGGCAGCACTCATAAGACAACCTCTGGATATGACGCTGAGCACGTGCACTCAACTTCTTTGGTCGACCATGGAGAGGCCTGTATGGTCTTGGCCACTGTGCTGCAAGTCAGTTTTAGGGTCTTGGCAATCTTCTTATAGCCTAGGCCATCTTTATGTAGAGCAACAATTTTTTTTTTCAGATCCTCGGAGAGAGTTCTTTGCCATGAGGTGCCAGGTTGAACTTCCAGTGACCAGTATGAGAGAGTGAGAGCGATAACACCAAATTTAACACACCTGCTCCCCATTCACACCTGAGGCCTTGTAACACTAACTGGTCACATGACTCTGAGGAGGGAAAATTGCTAATTGGGCCCAATTTGGACATTTTCACTTGGCATGTACTCACTTCTGTTGCCAAGCGGGTTTAGACATTAATGGCTGTGTGTTGAGTTATTTTGAGAGGACAGCAAATTTACACTGTTTATACAAGCTGTACACTCACTACTTTACATTGTAGCAAAGTGTAATTTCTTCAGTGTTGTCACATGAAAAGATATAATAAAATATTTACAAAAATGTGAGGGGTGTTCAATTGGTAATTTTCCGTGTCCCTTACAATGGTGCTGCTTAACGTGCTTCGAATAGATTGAACGAAAAAATTCGTACATTCGTAACTTTTTTTTTTTTTTCGATTCGTAACTTTTTTTTTTCGATTCGTAAATTATTAAAATTTAATAATAGCATAGACATTACATAAAATTATGAATTATGCTCCGATTCCGAATCTACGAATGTTACGAATGTACGAATAAATACGAATGCTAAACTAACGAAAAAAACTAATCAACGAAAAAATAACTCCTACGAATGTACGAATCGTTACGAATACGAACACCGACGACTTACGAATGTACGAATCGTTACGAATCAATGGAAACGAAAAAACGAAATGAAAATAAACACATTTTTTTCGGAAACGAAAAAAACGAAACGAAAATAAACAAATTTTTTTGTTGTGCACATGTCTAGGCTTTAGTCAAAGTTTGTAGCTGTGGTCTGGACACACATGGAGCTCTTTCTAATCTGCTTTGGATGGGTTTCAGCACAGATACGATATTTTAAGATATATATATCTATATATATATATCTATCTATATATATATATATATATATATATATATATATAGATATATATATATATATATCAGTATACATTTTGGACTTCTACACTCTCAAAGCCTACTATTCAGCTATGATTTGTATATCTGCTTTTTAAAACCAATTGCCCTGCAGTTTTCCAAGCCAATACTTGCAGATGAAAAGGCCATTTCTCAACAGGTTTCTCAGATATTAAATGTGTTAAAAAGGGCAACGATATGGGACTTTATAGGTACGTTGTAAATATGTATTCATTTAAATATTCTGATACACAAATTGATTTATTTAAAACATTTTATTAATAAGGTGAAAAAAAGGATAAAGAATGAACAAACATGCATATATCTACAGTCCTAAGTAAATACACCTGTTCCTATGACAGACATAGACAATGCAATATTTATTCATGTGCGATCACAAGCTCAAAAGACTTCTACATGTTTCGCCTGTAAAGGCTTCATCAGGAAGATTGACATGATCGTAAGACATAATCGTAAAGGTTAAGAACATCAAAACTGAAGATTGGTTTGTATGTTAAACCTTGGGTGTATAGAGAAAAGGTAAAAGAGAAAGACAAAATTAGTTTAATACATATAGAGAGGCAATATGTAACATTATATCATATATCGCAATGTATGAGAATGCTGAAGCATAACGGCAGAAGGAGAGAAAAAAAAAAAAAAAAAAAAAAAACCAAACCCCCCCCCCCCATTTTTTCCTAAAATATAAAAGAAATCCCCCTGTATATACAGAAGGAAATTTCTTAACCCATTTAGCCCCCACATGTATAAAGTGGGTCAGCACCTGAGAATGTTGGATAGGGTCCTACCACTCAAACTAGGTCCAAAGCCACATCTCAGGGGAGTCTCATGGGATCCTAACCCATAATAAAAGTTACAGCCTCCATAGGACGATCATCACCGGAACGATTGGTATCTCGTAGGGAGGGAGAAAATGGAGCTGAGTGACGTATGCGGACCATCACGGTCTCATCTGTAATGTGAATGCCTAAAACCCAATAAAGAAAAGAAGGGAAGAAGCTATAGAGCTATATTCTGACATAGTAAGACAGGAAAAGAGAGCTGATAAGAAACAGCTCTAACATAGATCTGTTGCTTACCACAAAGATACCCCTTGATGGTATAACTGTAGTGTGGATTAAAGTTCATATGAATGAATCATAGAGTGGGTACCCGATAACTATTAGTATCCAAGACAAAAAAGATTATAAACGCTCAAATAAGGATGGTAATAGTGGCAGGAAAATTTTATCCTCTCTGTCCCAGTGTTTAAAATCAGCTTACCTGTACTGGCGTACCTATAACATGGGAAGCTTGTTCACTGGGGAGTCAGGGCAATAACACAAACAAATCGTGTTTCAAAGACCTTGTCCTAGTATAAGTAAGAAAAGCCAGATAGACTCTATTTAGTTGGATTTGGGCAAAAGAAAAAACAAATCCATATCCAATATACTGTATATAGATAATTTGTAAGATAACAGAAAGGATATAATCCAAAATTTACCTCATACTAAATTGCTCTGTCACTCCAGGCTCCCACACACAACCACTTGTGTGTGTGTCTTTTAAACCCTCCCCATGGCGCCAAAATAGCGGGCGTGTGACGTCACGCCGCCTTTTGGCGCCAAGCGGACAAAGGGAGGAGGTTTGCCCGCCGTGGATTGAAGAGCCGACGCGGGAAATGGATCTGGCTCTTCAATCCACGGCGGGCAAACCTCCTCCCTTTGTCCGCTTGGCGCCAAAAGGCGGCGTGACGTCACACGCCCGCTATTTTGGCGCCATGGGGAGGATTTAAAAGACACACACACAAGTGGTTGTGTGTGGGAGCCTGGAGTGACAGAGCAATTTAGTATGAGGTAAATTTTGGATTATATCCTTTCTGTTATCTTACAAATTATCTATATACAGTATATTGGATATGGATTTGTTTTTTCTTTTGCCCAAATCCAACTAAATAGAGTCTATCTGGCTTTTCTTACTTATACTAGGACAAGGTCTTTGAAACACGATTTGTTTGTGTTATTGCCCTGACTCCCCAGTGAACAAGCTTCCCATGTTATAGGTACGCCAGTACAGGTAAGCTGATTTTAAACACTGGGACAGAGAGGATAAAATTTTCCTGCCACTATTACCATCCTTATTTGAGCGTTTATAATCTTTTTTGTCTTGGATACTAATAGTTATCGGGTACCCACTCTATGATTCATTCATATGAACTTTAATCCACACTACAGTTATACCATCAAGGGGTATCTTTGTGGTAAGCAACAGATCTATGTTAGAGCTGTTTCTTATCAGCTCTCTTTTCCTGTCTTACTATGTCAGAATATAGCTCTATAGCTTCTTCCCTTCTTTTCTTTATTGGGTTTTAGGCATTCACATTACAGATGAGACCGTGATGGTCCGCATACGTCACTCAGCTCCATTTTCTCCCTCCCTACGAGATACCAATCGTTCCGGTGATGATCGTCCTATGGAGGCTGTAACTTTTATTATGGGTTAGGATCCCATGAGACTCCCCTGAGATGTGGCTTTGGACCTAGTTTGAGTGGTAGGACCCTATCCAACATTCTCAGGTGCTGACCCACTTTATACATGTGGGGGCTAAATGGGTTAAGAAATTTCCTTCTGTATATACAGGGGGATTTCTTTTATATTTTAGGAAAAAATGGGGGTGGGGGGTTTGGTTTTTTTTTTTTTTTTTTTTTTTTTTTTTTCTCTCCTTCTGCCGTTATGCTTCAGCATTCTCATACATTGCGATATATGATATAATGTTACATATTGCCTCTCTATATGTATTAAACTAATTTTGTCTTTCTCTTTTACCTTTTCTCTATACACCCAAGGTTTAACATACGAACCAATCTTCAGTTTTGATGTTCTTAACCTTTACGATTATGTCTTACGATCATGTCAATCTTCCTGATGAAGCCTTTACAGGCGAAACATGTAGAAGTCTTTTGAGCTTGTGATCGCACATGAATAAATATTGCATTGTCTATGTCTGTCATAGGAACAGGTGTATTTACTTAGGACTGTAGATATATGCATGTTTGTTCATTCTTTATCCTTTTTTTCACCTTATTAATAAAATGTTTTAAATAAATCAATTTGTGTATCAGAATATTTAAATGAATACATATTTACAACGTACCTATAAAGTCCCATATCGTTGCCCTTTTTAACATTTATTCCAAAGGGATGCTGGTACATTAACTTAAATAGATAACAGGAAACCGACCTCCAAACCATATCCTTAACCAGATATTAAATGTGCTTAATCAGGAGAATGGAATCATTTCTGGAATTATTTACTAGAATCAGACATTTGATCATATATATGGGGAAGGGGGAGCAACAAGATATACAAGGGTCTCTGAAAGCCAGCATCCAAAAGAAACCATTGATAACCCAGATCCCAGCATCAATAATTAAATCCACTATAAATCACCAAACCCAAAATATAAAAAAAACAAAATATCACCAAACCCAAAATGTACCCACTATACTGTATGTCACCAGATCCAAAGTTTGATAAATTCCACAGGTCCAATTTTATGGAAGTGAGCTGTAGGTAGCACATTCGGAATAAGCAATTGTTACATTTCAAATACATCAAAGCACAAATAAAGATTAAGATGGCATAGATATAAAATCTTTTCTATCATGCTGGTCCAATAAGTGCCTCTGCACCTCCCAAACAGAAGGGACAGGACATCTACCTTGCTCATGACATGCTGCTTCTGTTGGGGAAGTGCGCTTGTTTGGTCAGCATGATTGGTAAAAATGTAAAGCTATTTAAACTTTGGATTGACATTGATCTATTCTGTTAAAGTATAACTGAAGGCGAAACTTTTTTTGTAGTTTTGGATACAGTGGAGCGGAATTGGAACCCCTGTCAGTTTTTATTGCTGTGTCCCGGTTAGGGAGATTCTCCCTCTCCATTTGACCTGTTTACCATTATCATTGAAAGTAAAAGTAAAACAAAATCACAAATTTTGGGTTGTCCCCAGAAAACCAATAGAGGAGAAATTTTCCAATGGGGACAACTAGTTCTGGTGAGTTGGGGGTCCCCAAGGAATTCCCTGAATTTGCAGGGATTTCCTTTCACTTCCTTTTTGGCTATAGGACAGGAAGTGAAGGGAAATTCCTGCGATGGTACACAGATGGTAGGCCCCTTTCACACTGGGGCGTTTTTCAGGAGCTACAGTGCTAAAAATAGCGCCTGTGTAGCGCCTGAAAAAAGCAGGTCCTTTCACTCCGGTGTGAAAAAAGCGGGTCCTTTCATTAAAACGATGGTAAAGCAGCGCTAAATATAGCGCTGCTTTACCGTCGCCGCCCGCACCACCCCAGTGTGAAGCCGGCCTTACTCTATCCAAAAGGAAATAAACATTTTGCCTACAGTTACACGTCAGCCCCTGTAGGATTTGCCCCCTTAATAACCAGGCCATTTTTTGCGATTCGGCACTGCGCCGCTTTAACTGACAATTGCGCGGTCATGCAACGATGTAGCCAAACAAAATTGATGTCCTTTTTTCCCCACAAATAGAGCTTTCTTTTGGTGGTATTTGATCACCTCTGCGATTTTTTTTATTTTTTGCGCTATAAACAAAAAAAGACCGACAATTTTTGAAAAAAAAAACAATATTTTTTACTTTTTGCTATAATTTTTTATTTATCCCAATTAAAAAAAAGCGAATTTCTGCATCAATTTAGGCCAATATGTATTCTTCTATATATTTTTGTTAAAAAAAAAAAAAAAAAAAAAAATCGCAATAAGCGTATATTGGTTGGTTTGCGAAAAAGGTGTAGCGTCTGTACAAAATAGGGAATAGATTTATGGCACTTTTATTATTATTTTTTTTTACTAGTAATGGTGGTGATCAGCGATTTTTAGTGGCACTGCAACATTGCGGCGGACAGATCAGACAATTTTGACACCTTCTTTGGGACCATTGACATTTATACAGCGATCAGTGCTAAAAATAGCCACTGATTACTGTATAAATGTTACTGGCAGGAAAGGGGTTAACACTAGGGGCGATTAAGGGGTTAACTGTGTTCCGTGGGTGTGTTCTGAATGTAGGGGGGATGGGCTCACTGGGACATGACAAAGATAGCTGTTCCCGATCACTGGGAACAGAAGGTCTCTGACATGTCACTAGGCAGAATGGGTAATTGCATTGTTTACATAGGCAGTTCCCCGCTCTGCCTCTGTACACAGCGATCGCCGGCAGACAACAAGTCCTCCATGATATTGGACCCGTGGACCACGTTTGCTATTGTGTCAGCAGAGCTGTTACTACTGCAGAGGTGGATCAGACCGATTTGTTGGATTTTGCATTATTCTTTTTTTTATCAAATCTTTTTTATTATTTTATATGAAAACACCATTAACCAGAGGCGATGCATCCATAAAGGGCGCAGGAGCGCCGCCCCCCTCTCCTGTCGCTCGCTCTCTCACATAGATAGATTCATGCATTGCATGAATCTATCTATGGTCGCTGCTGCCGCCCTCTATTCATGTGATGGGCGCCGGGCATATGAATTACAGCGGCAGGGTTTCTTTGGAAATGCCTGATTAGAGCCATAGGCTCAAATAGGCTTCCTGATTAGAGCCATGGGCTCTAATAGGCTTCTACAAGGGTAAACAGCGGGCGCACTGCTGTGCGTTCGCTGATTACTCATTGGTGTGTTAAAGAATCAAATACATTGCTTCCCTAACACTGACCCGCCTCACAGCCAATCAGGTTGCTCAGGTCTGGTTACCTGTCACCTGATTGGCTGAAACAACAGGCGCCGCTAATGGACGCCTGACTGGAGGAGAGGACGGGAGAAGAAGTGCAGGAGACGCATGAAGGACTCGTTGCTGTCACCCGCTGCCCCACAAGACAGGGTAAGTGCGGGGCAGAAGGCGAGAGGGCGGGGGGCACACTGGCAGCATTTGACACACTGGCAGCATTGGATACACTGGCAGCATTGGGCACACTGGCACACTGACAGCATTTGGCACACTGGCAGCATTGGGCACACTGTCACAGTGGCAACATTTGATGGGCACAGTGGCAGCATTTGGCACAGTGGCAGCATTTGGCACAGTGGCAGCATTTGATGGGCACACTGGCAGTGTTTGATGTCACAGTGGCTGTGTTTGATGGGCACAGTCACAGCATTTGATGGCACAGTGGCTGTGATTGATGGCACAGTGGCTGTGATTGATGGCACAGTGGCAGCGTTTGATGGCACATTGGCTGCAATTGATGGCACAGTGGCAGCATTGGATGGTAAAGTGGCAGCGTTTGATGGCAAAGTGGCTGCGTTTGATGTTTTTTTTTCCAAAAAAAATTCAGTTTGTTTGCGCCCCCCCCCCCCCCCCCAAAATATTTTAGCTCCAGCCGACACTGACATTAACACAATACAAACAAAGCCCCCCCCCCCCCCCAAAAAAACCACAAACCACTCCCCTTCAACAAACCTGGCCATCCCACCACCCCCCGCTCATTCGGAGTATATATGACACAAAAAGAAAAAAAAAAGAAGAGAAAAGGAATAACAATATCCAGTATTGCAAAGTACACAGTACCCATTGGTTGACATGATACCCAAGTCATGGATTGAAGCCATCTAGATCAGATAACATCAAACTTATTCAAAGAGTTCCTTAGGGAATATGTATGTTTTGCATTATTCACAGCGACAATATTTATTGTTCCACCTTCACATTTACAGTGGTGTGAAAAAGTGTTTGCCCCCTTCCTCATTTCCTGTTCCTTTGCATGTTTGTCACACTTAAGTGTTTCGGAACATCAAACCAATTTAAACAATAGTCAAGGACAACACAAGTAAACACAAAATGCAATTTGTAAATGAAGGTGTTTATTATTAAAGGTGAAAAAAAATCCAAACCATCATGGCCCTGTGTGAAAAAGTGATTGCCCCCTAAACCTAATAACTGGTTGGGCCACCCTTAGCAGCAACAACTGCAACCAAGCGTTTGCGATAACGTGCAATGAGGCTTTTACAGCGTCCTGGAGGAATTTTGGCCCACTCATCTTTGCAGAATTGTCCTAATTCAGTTACATTAGAGGGTTTTCGAGCATGAACGGCCTTTTTAAGATCATACCACAACATCTCAATAGGATTCAGGTCAGGACTTTGGCTAGGCCGCTCCAAAGTCTTCATTTTGTTTTTCTTCAGCCATTCGGTGGTGGACTTGCTGGTGTGTTTTAGGATCATTGTCCTGCTGCAGAACCCAAGTTCGTTTCAGCTTGAGTACACGAACAGATGGTCGGACATTCTCCTTCAGGATCTCTTGGTAGACAGCAGAATTCATAGTTCCTTTTATCACGGCAAGTCTTCCAGGTCCTGAAGCAGCAAAACAGCCCCAGACCATCACACTACCACCACCATATTTTACTGTTGGTATAATGTTCTTTTTCTGAAATGCAGTGTTCCTTCTACGCCAGATATACTTGGACACACACCTTCCAAAGAGTTCCACTTTTGTCTCATCGGTCCACAGAATGTTGTCCCAAAAGTCTTGGGGATCATCAAGATGTGTTGTGGAGAAATTGAGACGAGCTTTGATGTTCTTTTTGCTCAGCAGTGGTTTTCTCCTTGGAACTCTGCCATGCAGGCCATTTTTGCCCAGTCTTTTCCTGATGGTGGAGGCATGAACGCTGACCTTAACTGAGGCAAGTGAGGCCTGCAGTTCCTTGGACGTTGTTGTGGGGTCTTTTGTGACCTCTTGGATGAGTCGTCGCTGCGCTCTTTGGGGTAATTTTGGGCGGCCGGCCACTCCTGGGAAGGTTCACCACTGTTCCATGTCTTCGCCATTTGTGGATAATGGCTCTCACTGTGGTTCGCTGGATTCCCAAAGCTTTGGAAATGGCTTTATAACCCTTTCCAGACTGATAGATCTCAATTACTTTCTTTCTCAATTGTTCCTGAATTTCTTTGGGTCTCGGCATGATGTGTAGCTTTTAAGGATCTTCTGGTGGACCTTACTGTGTCAAGCAGCTCCCATTTAAGTGATGCCTTGATTGTGAACAGGTGTGGCAATAATCAGGCCTGGGTGTGGCTAGAGAAATTGAACTCAGGTGTGGACAACCACAGTTATAGTATGTTTTAACAAGGGGGGCAATCACTTTTTCACACAGGGCCATGATGGTTTGGATTTTTTTTCACCTTTAATAATAAACACCTTCATTTACAAATTGCATTTTGTGTTTACTTGTGTTGTCCTTGACTATTGTTTAAATTGGTTTGATGTTCCGAAACACTTAAGTGTGACAAACATGCAAAGGAACAGGAAATGAGGAAGGGGGCAAACACTTTTTTCACACCACTGTACATGCTTAGCAAATTCTTTCCACCAGCTGTATACTTTTGTAAACTTTTTGCTGTGTTTTTATGCATGCTATAACCTTGCACAAAGTAAAGTAATCTACAGAAGAGTCAAGAAAAAGTGATTATATAATACAAAGGTTAAGGTCATACAGGTAATCATTTGAGTTGGATGCTTTACCTTTACCTTCATCTCCATAAACAAAGAATTGGACGGCTGTTAGACTGATGGCATCGGCTGTACTATCCTCAAATCACAGCAAAAAAGATATCTGTTATCAGACAGCATTAATGGGACATAGGCTTCCTCAGTGATATAATGAATCTACAGTAATTAATTATACTGCAGTTTACTGAAGCCAGGCAAGAACGACATGGATTACAGTTAGTTATTATGACTATTGGACTTAGCACTTTGCCCCTTGTCCTGTTTTATAGAACTTGCCCATAAGTTTCACCCATAAACTAAATAATACAATTTAAAAAGATTTTATGGTCCTGTAAATGTTTGTTTGTATTAGATTTATTGTACAATGAAATGTATTCATCCTAATGCACTGTGCTAAAGGCAAAGCGTCTACTTGGAGGGTGTCGGATATGCTGAAATTTACACACAATTCATTAAAAATGCAACCTAATTAATCACTTGACCACTGGGAGGTTTTACCCCCTTGATGATCAGGGCATTTTTTTGCAATTGAGTACTGTGTACTTTAACTGGCAACTCATCACTGTACACAAATAACATTTTTTTTAGGGCTGTTACTGACTAAAATTTTCATGTTCGATTAATCGATTTTTTTAAATCGATTAATCGACTAATTTCGATGAATTATAACGCACATACAGATCCAACTACTTTTAGCTGATCTCCTTCCATTGCAACTCTGCATTAGTCAGTGGTAAATGTGGTATACACTATATACAATCACCCGACACTAGTTTTAGTTTCCACAATCCATGACTTAACTTCACAGTTCACACAAATACGTTTTAAATTCAAACTGTAGCACTGATGTAAGTCATTTGTTTTTTCACAGTAGCGTGACAATCCCTCCACCTCGGTGGTCTACCTGTGCCAATCTGCATCCTCTCTGTGTCCTGTGCATGCCTCCGTGTGCCGACCTGCAGCATCCGTGTGCCGCTCTGCATCCACCAATCAGCATGTCATAAAAACATACGGCGGCCATTCCAGTGTTTAAAAGCTGCGCCTCCTCCTCGTCTGTGATAGGCAGAACACTCAATTTCCCAGCACTCAGTGTTCAGCCTATCAAGGACATCCGCTCATCCTCATACCACGGACGAGGATGAGAGGATGTCCGTGATAGGCTGAACACTGACTGCTGGGAAATTGAGTGTTCTGCCTATCACAGACGAGGATGAGGCGCGGCTTTTGAACACGCTGGCTGCCGTCTGTCTGCATGACATGCTGATCAGGAAGGCAGACAGCGGTGACTCAAGTATAAGCGAGGGGGGCACTTTCAGCCTAAAAAAGGGCTGAAAATCTCGGCTTATACTCGAGTATATATGGTACATGGGATTTTTTTCATTGTTCATTTTTAATAAATTTGCAAAGATTTCAAACAAACTTTTTTCACCGTGTCATTATGGGGTATTGTTTGTACAATTTTGAGGAAAATAATGGATTTAATCCATATTGGAGTAAGGCTGTAACATAACAAAATGTGGAAAAAGTAAAGCGCTGTGAATACTTTCCGGATGCACTGTATATACTGTAACATGGGGGGCCATTAGCTCTCGTGGTAGATGCGTTTGTTAGCGATTCAAGCCAGTCAGGAACTATATTTAAGGGCATGGTAGCCCATTTTTATTAAAAAGGCAAATGAAAGTCTTTGACATAAAGGTTTCCCACACAGGGGTTCTTCTCCAGCAAATAAACACTCACAGAAAATGCTAGCCCACCTGGCTCTTTAGCAGTACCTCTGCGCTTTGTCCTGGTCACACAGACCACAGGATTTCCTCACTATGGATGGCTTCTCTTCAGCGCCCACAGCTTCACTCTGGCCTTAGTCCTCAGGCTGTTGCACTGCTTCTTGCAGTCGCACGTTCTGGCTGCCTCCTGCAACCTCTCTGACTCCTGGAGACCTGCTGTATCTCTGAGTGTGGAGCAGTCTCCAACTGGGAGCCATGAAGTCTTCCCATACACTCATTATAAGTGCTGTGCTCACCTGAGCACACACCCTGCTGGCAATTTACAAAATCTGGACACAGGGTTGGAGATTCCGTCCCACCCAAGACACTCTGGAATCTCCAAACTACAGAGCCCCATGACCAAATACCAAAACCTGGAGAAAGCTGCAAAAGCAGTTCTCTCCAGTCCACATTTATGCTCTGTAGCCTTGCACCAAGCAAATGTGCATACCCTGTGTCCCCCAAACCGTCAATTCCACCTAGACAGCATCTCCTACTGTCACAATACATTCGACATTTGATCAATCTTTCCTGATGTACTGATGGCCTATCTAATTTCTTGATGCTCAAAAATGCCAGGACAGTACAAATATCCCCCCAAAATTACCCCTTTTTGGAATGTAGACATTTTGAGGTATTTAGTAAGAGGCAAGCCGAGTTTTTTAAAGTTGCATTATTTTTGTCACAATTTTTTGGAAAATTAAGAAAGTAACCAGTTCCCGACCAGCGCACACAGATGTACGTAGGCAGAATGGCACGGACAGGCAAATAGGCGTACAGGTACGTCCCTTTAAGTTTGCCGCCGTGCCATCACACACACGCCGGTCGGGACCTCCGTGAGTCGGATCCCGCGGACTCGATCGCTGAGGGAATACCCGTGATCGTCTCACGGGGAGGAAGAATGGGGAGATGCTAAAGTAAACAAGCATCTCCCCGTTCTGCCTAGCAACAGTGTCACTGATCTCTGCTCCCTGTGATTGGAGCAGAGATCAGTGATGTGTAAAACACAGCCACGCCCCCCACAGTTAGCAACACGCCCCTAGGACAAACTTAACCCCTACACTGCCACCTAGTGGTTAACCCCTTCACTGCCAGTGGCATTTACACAGGATTCAGTGCATTTGCATAGCACTGATTGCTGTATAAATGACAATGGACCCAAAAAATGTGTCAAAAATGCCCGATGTGTTCGCCATAATGTCGCAGTCACAATAAAAAATTGCTGATCGCCACCATTACTAGTAAAAATAAATTATTAATAAAAATGCCATAAAACTATCCCCTATTTTGTAAACGCTATAACTTTTGCGCAAACCAATCAATAATCGCTTATTGCGATTTTTTTAACCAAAAATATGTAGAATACGTATCGGCCTAAACTGAAGAAAAAAACTTTTTTTTAATACATTTTTGGGGCATATTTATTATAGCAAAAAGTCTATTTTTTTTCTATACTCTTTTTTTTGTTTAAAGCGCAAAGGTAATCAAATACCACCAAAAGAAAGCTCTATTTGTGGGGAAAAAAATGGAAAATTTATATCAAATACTTACCGTAATTTTCCTTTCCTGATGGACTCCATGGCAGCCTACGTATGGGTTAATCCCGCCTCTCCTACCTCATAGGACCCCACTCCCATAAATCTTTGCTCCTAGCCAGGTACCGTGTTCCATAACTTAGCCTACTCCAGCAATGGGAGGGAACTCCTGCTGCCATGGAGTCCATCAGGAAAGGAAAATTACGGTAAGTATTTGATATAAATTTTCCATTTTCCTGACAGACTCCATGGCAGCCTACGTATGGGAAATAACTAGCCATACACTCCCGGGTGGGAAATATTGCTGGTTTAAAGAAAAAAGGTTTAATTGGCACCGTCAACAGATAAGACATTCAAACCAAAATTAACTGAGGAAAGAGCCGCTGGCTCAACACAATAGTGTGTCATAAATGTATTTATCGATGACCACGAGGCTGCTTTGCAAATCACTTCTGCCGACACGTGACGGGAAGCTGCCCAAGACGTTGAGACACTCCTAGTTGAGTGGGCCGTCACTGCCTCCGGAGGAACCAGACCCTTAGCCGTATACGCCCTTTGAATAGCCTGGACGATCCAGGCTGAGATGGATCTGGAGGAAGCACGTAATCCTCTGTTCTTCCCTTGGAAGTAGATAAAAAGGTAATCCGATTTCCGGAAAGGAGCCGTCGTTTCCAAATAGAATTTTAAGATTTCTCCGACATCGAGAGGATGGATGCTAGAATTGTCAGGTGAATGGAATGTTGGGAGTACTATTTCTTGATTCTCATGAAAGACGGACGTCACTTTGGGGTTTGATCCCAGCATGGGGATCAAGACCACTCTATCAGGAAAAAAGGTGATAAATGGTTCTTTGAAACCCAGAGAGCTGATCTCAGATACCCTCTTGGCAGATGTTATGGCCACCAGGAATACTGTCTTGAGAAAAAGGTCTTTGATGGACAATTGATCCATTTGCTGAAATTCTTCTCCTGAAAAGAAGTCCAAAACGAGGGGAAGATCCCACTTGGAGAACCTTGGCCTCCTTTGAGGTCTAAGTCTTGTTGCACCCTTGAAGAATTGCCTGACGAGAGGATGTTTTGCCCAGGCAACGCCTGTAAATGCAGAAATCGCGGAGACTTGAACTCTAAGAGAGCTAACGGCCAAAGGCAACTCTAGGCCTGACTGCAGGAAACCCAGAATGTCCGATATTTTTGGGTCTTTGAATGAGCCCCCAACAGTAGAGATGAAACTCACGAATCTTGCCCAGATTCTTTGGTATACCCTATTAGTACCCTCTCTCCTGGCACTCATCAGGGTCTCAATTGCTGTGTTCGGACACCCCAGAGCTGTTAACCTTTCCCTTTCAACCACCAAACCATCAGGTGGAGATGGGATGGACATGGGTGAAGCGACGCTCCCTGTAGCAGGAGATCCGGCCTGGAAGGAAGGGGGACTGGATCCCGACAACTGAGCTGCGTCAGGAGAGGAAACCATGGCCTGTTGGGCCAGTATGGAATTACCGCTATTATTTCGGCTTCTTCCCAGCGGAGTCTTGATAGAAAACGGAGAATGACCGGAACTGGGGGAAAGGCATACGCCCTGAGAAACCTCCACTGGTCCGTCAACGCATCTATCCCGTAAGCCTGGGGACAACGATTCCTCGTGTAATATTTCCCGAGTTTCGCATTGCAGGGTGATGCGAAGAGGTCCACCTCCGGTGTTACTCCCAGGGACAGAATCCAACTGAACACTTCCGTGTGGAGGGACCATTCGTTGTTGTCCAGGGATACTCTTGAGAGGAAGTCCGCCTGGACATTCTGGACTCCGGGGAGATAGACTGCCGATAGGTTTGACAAATTCGCCTGGGCCCAGACCATAATCGGACTGACCTCCTTTAGCAGGTCGAGACTGCGTGTGCCCCCTTGTCTCTTGATGTATGCTACCGCAGTCGTGTTGTCTAGTCTCAACAGAACCGAGGCTCCTGATATCAGGTGACGGAAGGCTTGAAGAGCTTGAAAGGCAGCTCGGAGCTCCAAGACATTTGACACTATACCTTGAGATGGGAAATCCCATTTCCCCTGGGCTACTTCTGACAGACAGAGGGCTCCCCAGCCGCTGTTGCTGGCATCCGTCGTCACTGTGATCCAGGAGATTGGCGCAATGGAATGGCACTTGAGGACATTCTCCTGATGAAGCCACCAAGGAAGACTCTCCTTCATGGACGGGGTCATTCTGATAAAGTGATCCTGTGACTCTGGGACCCATTGCTGAAGAAAACCCTTTTGGAAGGGCCGCATCTTCCACTGTGCCCATTTTACCATGGGAGCTGTGGCTACCATGGTGCCGATAACCCTGAGGCAATATGATGCTCTGAGGCGAGGACATGCCAAGGCAAGACGGATTCTGTCTTGGATTACTGGGATCTTCTCCAAGGGTAAGGAAATGGTACTTCTTACCGTGTCGAACTGTGCCCCTAGGAATATCAAGGACTGGGTTGGATCCAACTGACTCTTCTCCCTGTTCAACAACCAGCCAAACTCCGTCAAGACCGAGATGACTTGGTCCCGATGTAAAAGAAGCTGCTCTCTGTCTTGCGAGAGCAGGAGTAGATCGTCCAGGTAGTGGTGTAACCGGACACCTTTGACCCTGATTAGGGCTACCACTGCCAGTAATACTTTCGAGAACACTCAAGGCGATGTTGTCAGCCCGAAAGGAAGACAGGTGAACTGGAGATGTCTCTGCTCCACTGCGAACCTGAGATATTGCTGAAAATTCCTCGCGATTGGCACATGAAAATATGCGTCCTTCAGGTCTACTGAGACCATCCAATCGCCTGGCTGAATTGTTTGACTTATGGTCAAGAGAGTCTCCATCTTGAATCTTTCCTTCTGGATGAAGGAGTTCAAATATGTTAGGTCGATGACTGGCCTCCATGACCCGTTCTTTTTGAGAACCATGAAGAGGGGGGAATATACTCCCTGAAATTTTTCCTCCACTGGTACCGGAATGACGGCCCTTTGAGATATCAGGGAGTCTGTATAGGATAAGAGAATTTCTCTTTTCTCTTCTGATTTCGGTAGAACTGTGGGAATGAAGCGGTGTGTGGGTGGGTTGGTGAAAGTCCAGGTGTGACCTGTAGAGATGGTTTTGATCGTCCAAAAATCTTGGACCGAGGCTGCCCAGACGTGCTGGAAATGGAGTAACCGTGCTCCTACCTGCTCCACCTGGACAGGCTCCATATCAAAAGGACTTAGTCGCATCGCGACCCCCGGAAGACGTGGCCTTTGTGGACTTCTGTCCTGAAGGTTGGTTTCTTCTCCAGTTTTTCCTGAATTCCCTACCAGGTCTGTATCGCCGTGCGTCCCTAGCACGCTCCTGATCCTGTCTGGGTTGAGTTCTTCTCTGGCTCAAGAGACGACGATCCTGGGGTAGAAAACCCGACTTACCCCCAGTAGCGCGTGTGATGGCCGAGTCCAGCTTGTTCCCAAAGAGGGAAGAACCCTCAAAGGGAATCTTGCACCATGCCTGTTTGGAGGCAGGATCCGCTGCCCATGGACGTAACCATAGAGCACGTTTAGCTGTGACCGAAGAAAGCATGACACGCGATACTAACCGGATAATGTCCAGGGATGCTTCCCCCAGAAAAGCCGATGCCATCCTTAATTCATGTACTGGAGAATTCCTGACCACATCTTCGGATATACTTCCCAGGATTGCACCCACGTCATCTGTCCAGGTTTCCATGGCTTTTGACAAAGCCGCAAGAGCTAAGGCCGGTTTGCAGGCCATCCCTGCGGTGATATATACTCGTTTGAGATCAGTATCGATCTTCCTTTCCAGACCATCTCTGAATGACACTGTGTCTTCCAGTGGAAGCGTAACATGTCTCACCAATCTCATCAGTGCGGCATCAATGAGGGGGGCTGAATCCAGTTATTTCACCTCCTCACTCCTGAATGGGTACATTTTCGCCACTTTGGTGATTAAAGAGTTCTTTCTTTCAACCTTCCCCCATTCATCAGATATGATTTCACCTAGCTCACCCAAGAAGGGGAAATTCGGGCGCTCTTTTTTCAGATGCTTGAAATACTTTTTCTGTTTAGAGGGCATCTCTATTGGGTCTTCCCATTTCAGCGCGTCTTTAACTGCCCTGACCAGATGAGGAACCTGGGAGAAGTCGAACCCTGCTCCATATTCATCCACTTCAACCTCACTATCGGAGGATCCATTTGATGAAAAATTGTCGTGAGAAGGACCTGGAACTTCAAGTTCCACTACGTCCGCGGCTGAGGCTGGTGCTGAAGGAGGAATGGCTGTGTGGGCTGAATCCGTCCTATTCAGAGATTCCTGCACAACCTTTCTAACCAGTGCTTCCACCTGCTGGTCTCCTGCACCTCTCTCCTTCGCAGCCTTGGAGTAGCATGCTTCACATAGGGATTTGTCCTCCGGGACATGAGCCCTACATCCCCAGCAGGCTTTTTTCTCTGAGCGACCAGAATGGCGGTGGGAATCACGTTTAGATCCGGACCTTGACCTATCCGTATGATGTCTAGAAGAAGACTTTGATTTTGATTGGTCACGCTGTGACCTAGATTTTTCTTCACGTGCTACTGAATGATGATCGGACCTAGAAGGGCTGAGGAAAACAACAGGAAAAGAAAAATACTTTATAATTCCCCAATCCTTAAAAACCCATGCAAAACAGGCAGAGGGAAAAATATTCCGTCCTACCTGCGGCATAAGGGCTGACCACTAGGCGGCGACGACACATCCATGGCAACAGAACAGCAGAGACTGCAGGTGAGATATAGGCCATAAACATTCAAGAACAGCATAACCACAGAAACTCATAGACATATGAATAGAAAGCACCCAGCCTACCTTCCACAAGTATTGTCAGTACAAGAACCGGCGTCTGCAGTGTCTGTATGAAGCCAGGGCATAGCTGTATCTGACAGCTATTTGAATTTGCCGCCTGGATGACGTCACGGCGCTCCGAGCGTCGTCGCACGCCGCCCCTCGACGTCCGCGAGCATGCGCGGCCGCCGCTGACCCGTCGAACCGCGCAGGCGCAAACCAAGCCTCGATCTGGATCGAGGCCGTGCGCACGCGCAGTAGGAACGAGCAGCGGCGGACTGGAACGCAGATGCGCTCCAGCCGCCATACCAGGAAGACACAAACACACACAGAATACACACAGGCTGCCATGGAGAAACAAGTGAATATACGATACCCATCCAGCACGAAGATGATCCGACCTGACCCTCCAAGCGCTTCCTAGGCGACCACGACCGGGTATCGATGGGGGGGGGAGGCCTCCTGCTAATAGCGAGGACGATTGGCCAAACTGCCGCTTGCCAGTCAATGACTGGATAGTAAGCTCTTCAGGGCACCACAACATCACCCGTATCCACCCTGCTAATAGCTGGGTAACTGGACTGCAACACCGCCATTCTTCCATCGCCAGCACAAGGGGAAACGCCAGGCCTGGATCAACTACTCCTTAAGGTAAGAACTACCTCTTTAGTCCTAAGGAGGAGGACAAAAAAGGAACACGGTACCTGGCTAGGAGCAAAGATTTATGGGAGTGGGGTCCTATGAGGTAGGAGAGGCGGGATTAACCCATACGTAGGCTGCCATGGAGTCTGTCAGGAAAGGACATCAATTTTGTTTGGGAGCCATGTCGCATGACCATGCAATTGTCAGTTAAAGCGACGCAGTGCCGAATCGCAAAAAGTGGTCTGGTCTTTGGCCAGCAAAATGGTCCGGTCTGAAAGTGGTTAAACAAAGTTAGTTACAGTTAGGGTTGTCCCGATACCACTTTTTTAAGACCGAGTACAAGTACCGATACTTTTTTTCAAGTACTCGCCGATACCGATTACCGATACTTTTTTTAATGTCATGTGACAGTTTGACTGATGGGCACTGACTGGTGACTGATAGATGGCACTGATAGGCAGCTCTTATGGGCACTGATAGATGGCATGGATAGGCAGCACTTATGGGCACTGATAGATAGCACCGATGGCTGGCACTGACTGAAGGGCACTGACTGATGAGCACTGATAGATGGTACTGACTAATGGGCACTGATAGGCAGCACTTTTGGGCACTGATAGATGGAACTGATAGGCATTTATGGGCACTGATAGGTGGCTGGCACTGATAGTTGGCACTTATGGGCACTGATAGGCAGCACTTATGGCCAGGCACTGATGGGCACTAAAATGCAGCATTGATTTGCAACTGCATAATAAATGACATGAATGATGAGAGGCAAGGAAGGATTTTGCAATGCTATATGGCATATAGCTCTGCAAAATCCTTCCTTGCCTCTCATCATTCATGGCATTTAACATTTAGTATGCTGCAACGCCCATCTTGGTACACCTTGCACTCAGCTGCAGTAAGCCAGCAGCAGACATCTTGTTACACCCAGCCCGAACTATATGGGCTGGGTGTAACAAGATGTCCGCTGCTGGCTTACTGCAGCCGAGTACAAAGGTGTACCAAGATGGGCGCGCTGTGATGTTTACCCTCCGACAGAGACACGGAGCCGTCACTTCCTGTTCCGAATGTGACGGCTCCGAGCACCGCTTTGAACACAATATGCGGCGGCACCCTTCATCCCTGCCCCGGCCAGCTTACCCCCCTGTTCCACTGCTGCCAGATCGATCTCCGCTCCACTCGCTCCGCCCGCCGACTTCCGGTTACAGGTATCGGATTAGGCATCGGAGCATTTGTGCGAGTACAAGTACTCGCACAAATGCTTGGTATCGGTCCTGATACCGATACTAGTATCGGTATCGGGACAACCCTAGTTACAGTAATTCACTTTTTTTTTTTTTTTTTTTACATTTTGTCACCAGTGTAGTACAGTGTCATCATATGTCTGGTATGGCTGTGGTCAGAGATACTTACATAGTTAGTCAGGTTGAAAAAATACACAAGTCCATTTAAAAAACATACAATCCCATATACACAATCCTATACCCACAGTTGATCCAGAGGAAGGCCAAAAACCCCAGCAAAGCATGATCCAATTTGCTACAGCAGGGGAAAAAATTCCTTCCTGATCCCCTGAGAGGCAATCGCATATTCCCTGGATCAACTTTACCTATAAAATGTTGGTAACCAGTTATATTATGTACATTTAGGAAATAATCCAGGCCTTTTTTAAAGCAATCTACTGAGCTGGCCAGAACCATCTCTGGAGTCTATTCCACATTTTCACAGCTCTTACTATGAAGAAACCTTTCCGTATTTGGAGATAAAATCTCTTTTCTTCTAGACCTAAGGAGTGCCCCCTTGTCCTCTGTGATGACCTTAAAGCGGTTCTGCACACATTTCATTTAGTAAATCTCTTTGCCTTCCAAATCAGGCAAAGAGTACTAAATGAAATGTGTTTTTTTTTTTCACTTACCTTGTAATCGATGACTTCCGGTCCTCTGTCTCTTCGCGGGTGGGCGGGGTCTGTGCGGGGATCCTCGTCACGCCGCACTGTCTCCTGGGATCTGGTGTCATTGATCCCAGGAGTCTGTGCGGGCATCTTCCGAAATCTCGCGAGATTTCGGCCACATCTTCCGAAATCTCGCGAGATTTCGGACACATCTTCCGAAATCTCGCGAGATGTCGGCAGATGTGCCGACATCTCGCGAGATTTCGGAGAACGTGAGCTGCACTTTGCCGTTACTGCGCACGCGCGAGCTCAGCGCAGTAACGGCGGTGCATGCTGAGCCATCTAAAGTGCCTGTTTCTTTTTCGCCCTTCACTTTTCCCTATCATTTCTCTCAGTGTCCACCCCTGTTTCGCTCTCTTTCCATTTCAACCTATGACATGAACGGCATAAAGACACTTATACTTCCATACATTCATATAACCATCATGGTGATTACTACTATTTTTCACATCTACATTCATTGCCACTTTTCCTGTCACGCAGTCTCTATTAAAGAGGCACGTCATAGGGCATCTTTTCTTTCTTCTTTTTTCTTCTTCCTTTCTCTCCTTTTCTTTTTCCATCTTTCCTCTCACATTTCTGCACCCTCTGCACTTTCTTTTCACACACTTCCCCCCTATCTGCATCCATGCCCACTATGTCATGATTTCACTTTATCATAGTGACATCACATCATTTATACTCTCAGATTATCATCAAATACGTTGTTAATAATTTAGATACATACATACTTTCATTTCAGCTTCTACGACATTGGTGGCCATGGGGCATTTTAGGATACATCACATCTTTCCTTTCATCGCCATGTCTGCCCTCAATCTGTCCGCCCGTGTGGCTTGCTGCAAACCATGCCTCTTCAGCTCCCGGTGGAGGCACTCACCACTTTCGCCTTTGGAGATCAGTCCATTGGACCAACTGACCACAATGTAAATATGGAGTGCCTCTTGGAGGCCACATGCTTCTTTTTGAACTAATTACCATTTATATGCCATATCTTATTTATACTTATTATCTTTTTAGATACCCTACATATACATCTACTCCTGAGGAAGCAAGCAGAGCTTGCGAAACGCGTCGAGTATATAAGCTGTATATGTATACTCTTGTACTTCTAGCACTATAACAATACTTGTTTATGGTCAAGCTATGGTTCATGATGGTTTTTATATACATTATTCTATGACTATGTCTGTAACTATGTCTGTGAAACTTTAATAAAATCTTTACCAACTTACTTACATGTTATGATCTGTATGAACAACTCATTTAAAGTCCCATGGGCTAACTTGTTCTACTTTATATATTATAGGGATGGAGTTGTGTCATATTAAGAGATAGTATACAGACCACCCCCCCTTTCTCTAAAGTGCCTGTGGGGTTTCACATGCCCACAGGTAAGATGGCCCCCAGCAGAAAAACAGAATATAAAGAACTTTATCGGACGAAAACCGGCTGCGATCGCGATGGAAGATGGAACAGGTGAGTCCCCCAATTTTGCTATTAATCCTGAGCATATTCCCCAACAAAAAAAAAAAAACCCAGTGCAGAACCGCTTTAAAGTGAATAACTCAACACCAAGTTCACTATATGGACCATATTGGTACTGTACTACTCTGGGGGGTGGCTGATCAGGGATTTTTTGTTATACACTATTATTGCTTATAACAGTAATGATCACTGTTATTAGCAAGTTTTAGCTGTCATTCATGACAGCTTGATTACTATTGTAATCTGTGATTGGCCCAGGTACCATGTGATAGCTGTGGGCCAATCACAGAATCACAATACTATGCAAAACAGTCATGAATGGAGGCCATTCATGACTGTTTTATTGAAACTCTAATCATGTGATTGCTAGGACCAATTATAGCGGTCACATGATGCCCCAGCCACTCACAGCATGTGGGTACCAATCACTGTGATCCTCTGTCACACACACCAGGGGACATGCTAGTGCTCACTGTGACAAACCAGTACATTGGGGTGCCTGCAACTGCCACCAAGCACAGTACATTAACTGTGAGCGGGTCAACGAGTGGTCAAAGATCATCTGTTTACTCTGAAAAGTAGAAACAATTTTGTTCCTGCATTTAAAAACTACCATGGTGTTGTGGTCACAAGTTATAGTGTCATTCCACCCAAAAGTGACTTATTACTCATAGTAATATAATGATGCTCTATTTTTTTATACATCTTGGATACTTCTACATACAGTGGTGTGAAAAAGTGTTTGCCCCCTTCCTCATTTCCTGTTCCTTTGCATGTTTGTCACACTTAAGTGTTTCGGAACATCAAACCAATTTAAACAATAGTCAAGGACAACACAAGTAAACACACAAAATGCAATTTGTAAATGAAGGTGTTTATTATTAAAGGTGAAAAAAAATCCAAACCATCATGGCCCTGTGTGAAAAAGTGATTGCCCCCTAAACCTAATAACTGGTTGGGCCACCCTTAGCAGCAACAACTGCAACCAAGCATTTGCGATAACGTGCAATGAGGCTTTTTACAGCGTCCTGGAGGAATTTTGGCCCAATTTTTCGAGCATGAACGGCCTTTTTAAGGTCATACCACAACACCTCAATAGGATTCAGGTCAGGACTTTGGCTAGGCCACTCCAAAGTCTTCATTTTGTTTTTCTTCAGCCATTCGGTGGTGGACTTGCTGGTGTGTTTAGGATCATTGTCCTGCTGCAGAACCCAAGTTCGTTTCAGCTTGAGTACACGAACAGATGGTCGGACATTCTCCTTCAGGATCTCTTGGTAGACAGCAGAATTCATAGTTCCTTTTATCACGGCAAGTCTTCCAGGTCCTGAAGCAGCAAAACAGCCCCAGACCATCACACTACCACCACCATATTTTACTGTTGGTATAATGTTCTTTTTCTGAAATGCAGTGTTCCTTCTACGCCAGATATACTTGGACACACACCTTCCAAAGAGTTCCACTTTTGTCTCATCGGTCCACAGAATGTTGTCCCAAAAGTCTTGGGGATCATCAAGATGTGTTGTGGAGAAATTGAGACGAGCTTTGATGTTCCTTTTGCTCAGCAGTGGTTTTCTCCTTGGAACTCTGCCATGCAGGCCATTTTTGCCCAGTCTTTTCCTGATGGTGGAGGCATGAACGCTGACCTTAAGGCCCCTTTCACACTGGGGCGGTGAGCCGCGGTGACGGTAAAGCAGCGCTATATTTAGCGCTGCTTTACCGTCGTTTTCACCGCGGTTTTCGGCCGCTCGCGGTGCGGTTTTACCCCCCGCGAGCGGCCGAAAAAGGGTTAAAACACCCCCCGCAGAGCGCCGCCGTAGCCGCGGTATTGCCGCGGTTTTACCGCGGTCTTCCATTGTAATCAATGGGAAGGAGCGGTATAGGAGCGGTGAACACACCGCTCCTATCCCGCTCCAAAGATGCTGCTAGCAGGACTTTTTTTGTCATCCTGCTAGCGCACCGCTCCAGTGTGAAAGCCAGCCGGCTTTCACACTGGAGTTAAAGGGGCCGGATTTTTTCATGCGGTGAACAGGCGCTATTTTTAGCGCTGCACCGCATGAAAAACGCCCCGGTGTGAAAGGGGCCTAACTGAGGCAAGTGAGGCCTGCAGTTCCTTGGACGTTGTTGTGGGGTCTTTTGTGACCTCTTGGATGAGTCGTCGCTGCGCTCTTGGGGTAATTTTGGGCGGCCGGCCACTCCTGGGAAGGTTCACCACTGTTCCATGTCTTCGCCATTTGTGGATAATGGCTCTCACTGTGGTTCGCTGGATTCCCAAAGCTTTGGAAATGGCTTTATAACCCTTTCCAGACTGATAGATCTCAATTACTTTCTTTCTCAATTGTTCCTGAATTTCTTTGGGTCTCGGCATGATGTGTAGCTTTTAAGGATCTTCTGGTGGACCTTACTGTGTCAAGCAGCTCCTATTTAAGTGATGCCTTGATTGTGAACAGGTGTGGCAATAATCAGGCCTGGGTGTGGCTAGAGAAATTGAACTCAGGTGTGGACAACCACAGTTATAGTATGTTTTAACAAGGGGGGCAATCACTTTTTCACACAGGGCCATGATGGTTTGGATTTTTTTTCACCTTTAATAATAAACACCTTCATTTACAAATTGCATTTTGTGTTTACTTGTGTTGTCCTTGACTATTGTTTAAATTGGTTTGATGTTCCGAAACACTTAAGTGTGACAAACATGCAAAGGAACAGGAAATGAGGAAGGGGGGCAAACACTTTTTCACACCACTGTATATAAGCACATGCATTAAGAGGGAAACAATTACAGTGTACAAATGTATCAAAAGGTGACTTCAGTAACAATATTAAACTCATCAATTAAAAGCAACTAAGAACAGCTGATCCTGTGCTTATGGACAAAAGTACTATATATAAATGGATAAGCTGCTGCTATAATAAACAATTCATGAAAACCAACAACCCTAGAAATTCAAGATGATAGGAAAAACACCAAATTGTGGTAACATGGGGACAAGGTGCTTTGGGGTGGGGGGGCGCCACGGTCACACAAATCTTGTCGGAAATTCTGAACGTCAAGAACGCGGTGACGTACAACACGTACGACGAGCCGAGAAAAAGGAAGTTCAATAGTCATTGCCTGCTTGAATTTTGTGCGTCGGAAATGTGTACACACGATCAGAATTTCCGACAACGGATTTTGTTGTCGGAAAATTTGAGATCCCGATCTCAAATTTTGTTTGTCGGAAATTCCGACGGAAAATGAGGTTGGAATTTCTGACAACAAGCTCCCATCGAACATTTTTTGTCAGAAAATCCTATCATGTGTACAGGGCATTAGTCTGTAGGGTTCAATATTGAGTTGGTCCACCCTTTGCAGCTATAACAGCTTCAACTTTTCTGGGAAGGCTGTCCACAAGGTTTAGGAGTGTGTCAAATGTTTGACCATTCTTCCAGAAGTGCATTTTTGAGGTCAGGCACTGATGTTGGACGAGAAGGCCTGACTCATCGTTCCCCCTCTAATTCATCCCAAAGGTGTTCTATCAGGTTAAGGTCAGGACTCTGTGCAAGTCAGTCAAGTTCCTCCTCCCCAAGCTCATCCATGTCTTTATGGACCTTGCTTTGTGCACTGGTGCGCAGTCATGTTGGAACAGGAAGGGGCCATCCCCAAACTGTTCCCACAAAGTTGGAAGCATGAAATTGTCCAAAATGTCTCAGTATGCTGACACCTTAAAGTGGTTGTAAACCCTTACAGACCACTTTTGTCTACAGGTAAGCCTAGATTAAGGCTTACCTGTAGGTGCAAGAAATATCTCCTAAACCTACACGGTTTAGGAGATATTTGCAAAAGACAGGCACCGATGACAACGGCGCGCAGGTGCACTGAGCGTGCCATTTCTAACGGCAATCGGGCCGTTAGTGGCGGCTCCCACGTGCATGCACGGGAGTGACATAATCGCGGCTCCGGCCAATCACAGTGCCAGAGCCGCGATACCCGGAAAGAAGATGGACGCTCCGTGGAAGAGGGGACAGCGGTGACATCGCTGGCTCCTGTGTCAGGTAAGTGACAAATAATGGGCTACTATGCATCCATAGTAGCCCATTATATTTTAACCTTTGCAGGGAAACAAAGAGGAAGTAAAACCCATCAGGGTTTACTTCCTCTTTAAGAGTTCCCTTCACTGCAACCAAGGGGCCAAGCCCAACCCCTGAAAAACAACCCCACACCATAATACCCCCCTCCACCAAATGATTTGGACCAGTGCACACCCACCAGACACACATATAAGGTGAAACAAATATTCAGCAAATAATATAATGCATCAAATTCACGATAAACCAATCTATAATGATGTCAAGCGCGAAAAAAATAAAAAATAAAAATATAAATACATATTAATTTACATATAAATATATTGAAGCAGAGGGGCAAACAAATATAAAAAAATAAGTCCACTTCAATAATTCAGAGTACAATAATGTGAACTAGTCTTACGTCACCAAGTAGATCCTCATTCAGAAACACCAGTGAATTTTCAGTAATATGCACCACCGTGTTCTACCACCACCATCAGGCATGCATGCCCACCTTATCCTCTGACCCATATAATATACGGGTCAACATGCGCTCAACAGTATCAGCATCAAAGGAAAAGCTCACTCCAAACGGTACATGCTCATGGAATAGATTGCACAAGTGTCATCATTATAGATTGATTGATTTTCAATTTGATGTGTTATATTATTTGCTGAGTATTTGTTTCACCTTATATGTGTCTTTTGGGCTGGCGAGTGTTTACATGAAGTTGATTTATTCATGCTCTACCTTTTTATATCCATTAGTGTTTCACTATTGAGAGTCACCTTTTTTGATATATTTAGTTTTATTTGCACATTTTTTATCATAGCTTTGTATGGTGTTTATTTTTATTCATGTACCGTATTTATTTGCTGAAGTTACTTAGACCCCTTTCACACTGGGGCGTTTTTCAGGTGCTTTCGCGTTACAAAAAGCGCCTATAAAGCGTTTGAAAGAAGCCTCATCTGCAATCCCAAGGTGAAAACCCAAGTGCTTTAAGAGCCCTTTCACACTGCCAGCGCCCGAAAAACACTCGTAAAGCGCTGCTTAAACTAGCGGCGCTTTACCAACATTTTTCGAGCGCTAGTGAGGTACTTTTAACCCCTGCTAGTGGCCAAATAAAGGGTTAAAAGCGCCCACAAAGTGCCGATGGCAAAAGCGCTTTGCAGACGCTTTTCAGGCGTTTTGCAGGAGCTCCAAAAGCGCTGCAAAGAAGCTGCTTGTAGGACTTTTTTTGATGGCCTGCCAGCGCAGCGCCTCAGTGTGAAAGCACTCGGGCTTTCACATTGTGATTGCAGTTGAGGCTTCTTTCAGGTGCTTTACAGGCACTTTTTTTAATGCTAAAGCGCCTGAAAAATGCCTGAAATACGCCCCATGTGAAAGGGGTCTTAGGCTCGATTCACATCTATGCATTTTGCTTTTGATCGTTTTTGCAGTGCTTTTTGCGGTGCTTGCCGCGTTTTTGCTACGTTTTGCATTTTTTTTTTTTTTTACATTTTTTTTTACACTGTGGTTGCTTAGCAACCAGCTATATACAGTGTTAAAAAAAATATCTAAAAAAAAATGCAAAACGCAAATCGCGGCAAAATCGCGGCAAAAAGGCGGTTTTGGATGCGGGTCCATTGACTTCTATTACATGCAAAACGCTGCATTTTGCATGAAAAAAAGTCCCCGACCCTTTACAAAAACGCAGAGGCACAAAACTGCATTGATGTGAACATGTTCCATAGGAACCCGTGTTAAAAAATTTCCCTGCATTTCTGCAAAATGCATCAAAAAACGCATTAGTGTGAATGGAGCCTTAGTGAATATACGTTTAAAAGGGTTCGGAAATTTTTTTATGTGCATCCTATATATACGTTTAAATTGAGTGACTAGCAGCACAGCACTATTCTACATTTACTTCAATTAAAAATAATTATTTTACATGAATCTGGCTAACCCATTCCGGTAAAAATAATTCTTCTGGATACTGTGATTTAATATACTCCATTGCTTGTTTTCGCTTTCTTCCACTAAAGCTCTCATACACCTGCTGCACTCAATGTCTGTATATGATTGTCAGGGAAGGCACAGCCTCCTGCAGGGTTTATCCACCTCCTCTGCACATTGTCCTATCCATTGCATTTGTGAAGACAGGCCTTCTACTGACAATGTGATGTGACATCAGTACAGAGATCAGTGTAGTGTACACAGTGCAGTGTACATTTCCAGCATGGCGTCCTCGATATTTGGATTGCCCTCTCTGAGTTTTTCAGATATATTTCACTGGGTTGCCTGGCTGTGTGTCTTCTATCTCCTATATACAGCTTATTCATTGCACCTGAGGAGGAAGCAGCTGCTGAAAAATTTTCGTTCTTTTCCAGGTCCTGAGCCGCACTGGCTGTATGGCAATACGCATGTGGTAAGGCGCTGTTATGTTTATCTTGACAATAATTTAAGTTTAACTTTTGGGAACCTGTATTGTAAAGTGTAATTTTTTTTTTTTTTTTTTTTTTTTATGCAATAACCACAATTTTTAAATGTTACCTCCTATAGGCCTGCACACAGGGGTGTGCCAGGCATGCCTGGGCACACCCTAATTATCTAGTGCACATTAGCATTTTTGCTTTTGTGTGCTGGTGGGGAGATGGGGAAAGATCTCCCTCTTACCCGCTCTGCCATAAGAAAAGTACCTACGCACTTCTCTCTCACTGTGCCAGCAGACAGATTAATGTACCGGGACAATATACATGTAGACACACACACACACACACATGCATGTTGTTTGAGCATTGACGTGCACACCTATGGTTACCTACCAATAGTACAAAGCAGAGATCATGTCATTCACGTTCCTCTCCTTCATTCACAAAAAGCCTAGCATTCTTGTAATTTCAATTCTAGACATTTACTAAAACTGGTGAACTCAGAATCTGGTGCAGATGTGCATAGTAGCCAATCGGCCTCTAACTTCAGCTTGTTCTATTAGGCTTTGACAATAAACCCTGGAAGCTGATTGGTTTCTATGCAGATGTAGCACCCTGATGTTTAGGCAGGATTTCTTTTAAATTTACCTTCCAGGTGTAGTTAGTTACCTTGGCTCATTGTTAGGGATCAATTGATTTCACCCTAAGTCTAGAATTGCTGCACTTCTCTTTGCTGCCGCTAGGTGGCCTGGTACCTAGTGACTAGGGATGAGCCTGATGTTTGAGTTGAACTATATAATTCAAAGGGCCTGGTATTGGTCCCCTTTTTTTTTTTTTTATTTATTTATTTTTTCAATTATCTGTATCTATATTGCCGAGACCCGACAATTCATTACAGTCGCGATCAGTTTTAAATGACAGTTTTTCCTTTAGAAATTTCATTTTGCTGCGGTACTGTTCTAAACAAGGGAAAAATGTGCCACTTTACAGGCATATTATAGACACCCCCCAGGCACGATATTTAAAGGAATATTTCATTTTTATTGTTTCACTTTAAGCATTAAAAAAATCACTGCTCCCGAAAAATTTTTTTTTGCATTGATACATGTCCCCTGGGGCAGGACCCGGGTCCCCAAACACTTTTTATGACAATAACTTGCATATAAGCCTTTAAAATTAGCACTTTTGATTATTCATGTTCGTGTCCCATAGACTTTAACAGTGCTCTGCCAAATTTTTTGCATGTTCTGCTGCGAACCAAACAGAAGGGTGTTCAGCTCATCCCTACTAGTGACCCTAGATAAGATTAGGAGTATATGGGGTACCTCAGCCGATGGGCAGGGGTTTTCTTAAATCCCTTGGCCTGCTGGGAGAGCCTATATATTTAGGTGGAGTCAGGTTATCAGTGTTCTGTATCACCTGGACGGCTGTCTGGGTGGACGTGTGTTGTATTGCCCAGGCTGCTAGGCTGGAGTTTGGGCCTATCCAGAAGCAAGAGAGCAGCGCAGCGTTGGGACTGCGGCTTGCAATCCAACCAGAAGTGACAGTTCTGCCAGCTGTAGAACCTGTCGTGGTCGGAGGTAGACTGGAAGATGCCGCCACTAAGGGACTAACCACCTTGTTACCAGGGACCACAGTGAGTAACTGAAGCAAGTACCGGAGCAGTATTCTCGCCAACCGGGGACAGTGAAGAATTGGGGAAACTTTAGCAGGTGTCAAGCCAGGGACCCAACCAGCAGAGGTGACGCTTGCAGAGCAGCCTTGTGTGTCAAGCTAGGGACAGAGCAGGCCAGTGGGGTGAAGCTTGAGAAGTATCTGGAGTGCCAAGATAGGGACCCAGAGAAGCAGGGGTGATGCCTGAGAAAGATACTTAAGTGAAGATTGGAGGAGCTCAAGGGATTCGGTGGCAGTGAATCACCAAGTCTAGTGAGAAAGACTGGGAGCTCAGTGGGTTGAGAACCTACAATAAGTGACTGTAGAGAAAGTAAAGGAGTTCATTCCTTTTTTTTAGTTAGAAACTGTTCTAAGACTGTTGCCTTAGGAGACAGCAATCCTACACATGCAGATGTGGTGTCTTGCTGGATGCCTTTCCCTGCAGGTCTACCTGTAGTCTCGGAGTCTGCCAATTAACATTGCAACTACCAAAAGCCCCATACACACGCTCGGATTATCCGAGGACCAGGTCCGTCGGATCATGTCCGTTGTACTTTGTCCGATGTTGGTTTTGCGTACACACGGTCGGACAAAGTTGTCGGAAAATCCGATCATTCTGAACGTGGTGACGTTTGTTGCCTACGACGGGACTACGTAGAGGCTAGTAGCCAATAGCTTTGGTCTTGTAATGTGATCTGAGCATGCGTAGCACTTTGTCCGTCGGAATTCGCTACACACGATCGGATTTGGTGTGATCGGACTTTGTTGTCAAAAAATCTATCCAGCAGGAGATAGGACTTTGTCCGTCGGACAATCCGATGGAAACTGTCCGATGGTGCCTACACACGGTCGGAATTTCTGACAACATTGTCTGATAGGACAGAATCCATCGGAAAATCCGACCGTGTGTATGGGGCTTAAGAGTGTCCTGGCCCTAAACCCTCTCTCCCACAGTTCTGTTCAAGAGAAATAAAATTGCATTCAAGAAGTGTCTGGCGCCCATGAATCTACCTTGCACTACACCCACTATGCCTTACAACCCACTCTATATGGAAGAATGTCCGCAGCTCTTGACTCTGGAGGTTCTCATTAGACTAAGAGAGGCCTGGGATCTTGCTACACAGAGATGCACCATGCAGTTTTAGTAAATAACCCCCTATGTGAACAAGGGGAGATGAGGGGCAGGAAAATAGTGGATCTCCCTTTGTTCATTAACCGAATGACCATGTACATTTAAAAGTAAAATAAAGCCACCCTGCAAAATAAGATAATATATATATTTGCATTGCTGCTAGATCTATATGTGTTGTTGATCCCCTGCCGCAGCAATTATCTAACACTTCTAGCTGTGTCAAATACTTGCTCCCTGTTAGCTTGTACATCATGTAATAATGTACCAGTGTACAGGTGGAACTACAGGGTTAGGTGGAAGGAATGGGTACACACCCGGAAGTGTTGGATACCTGCAGCAGATAGGGATCAACAACATGGCAGATGTTTAACACATGGGCCACCAGAGAGGTATATTTCATCTTACAGGGTGGCTTTATTTTACTTTTGGCTCTATAGTGATCGGGTCACTTTAACAATTGTAAAAGTTGAATTTCACTTCTAGTTATGGCAATGCGTCCGGCGCCCTGCATGGAGATTAGGGGAGTGGCACCCGTTATGAAGCGGCCGCCGCTGGTAAGGAGTGCAGTTACTCTTTAAATAACCCAATGCAACCATTTAGTGTTCATCTTCACACTTTTAACCAGTGCAGGATTCTTCAAGATAGTCTTCCAACAGATTCTATAATGCTTTATTTTCTCCATTGTCAAAAATTCCTCCTTTTTTATTTTTATTTTTTTGCTTATAGTTTAAAAAAGATGGCACAGATTTGGACATTGTGGCTGGTTATGGGAGAAAATATGAATATGCATTTCCCATATGGCTTGGAAGATTCTTTGCTACTGTCACTATCTGTCATCCAGACTATGCAAAGGTCATTTTTTCCAGACAAGGTAAGACGTTTTTTTGTTATAGCATTTCAATTTATAAAAGCATAACCTGTTACATGATAAGGATTTGGGTATAGTAACGTAGGTTACTTTGCAGTCTGAGCTGTGCCTTGAATCAGGTAACCGTGTTCTTGAAAATGCCAGTGCTAACGATTTTAGTACTTTTGCAGGCCATACATGGAGCGAATTTCTTTCCTGCAACCTCAGGTTGCAGGAAAGAAATTCGCTCAATTCCCCAATCAACACAGTGTTGACAGGAGAATCCCTCCCGCTGAGCCATTGTATTCTCCCAGAGGAGGAAGCCGTTCCTGTCAGGAGAAGACAGTGATTTTTATACCAGCCGTTATCGATAATTGCTCGATCAACTTGGTCCATTCAGCCTGCCCAAATCTCGTCCAGTTCTTGTTGAACCAGCTGAGATTTTAACTGTGTATGGCTGGCCTTTGAGTTGCTTCTCTAAAGCCAGTATGCAGCAAGTGAAGTTGGAACTCCCAATCTACAAACTTGTTCCTGGTTAGTAACTCAAAGTGTTGAAGCCATTAGCTCAAAAAGACAGGCAACCAGCATTTTCAGGAGTGGTCAACAATGACAGCCTGGATATTTCTATCACTATAGGTTCTCTTTAGAGAGAATCATCACTGACCTCTTATGAAGATCCAGAGCATCTGTTTGATGTGTATTGCTGTCTGTGACCTAGTTCATCAAGGACACCCTGCTTCCCCCTGCCTTCTGGAGAGTACTGGAATGCAGTGGGCTGGGAGTGTCGAATCTACAGTCTGAATATGTATGTGGTCCCAGACAATTCCTGGGGGAGGATGCCCAGTAGGTGGCTGAGAGAGTGCAGAAATAGTTTGAGGCCTAGAGGGGTTCTTGCCCAGGAGAAGATGTCAGCCTCAAAGGCTGCTGCCCTTCTGGGCAGTCCTACTGTGCTTCTTCATTTGCTCGTCGAGGCCCCAGCTGTGTTTGGGGGGACGGCTATTCTACTGAACTTTGATCTGATTGAAGGATTTATCTGGGGATCTTGTCTGAAGAGTTCACAGGAGACTTGTCTGGCTGATATTGGAAGGAGGCCTCCAAATATTAAAGGATACTGGTGTGTACAGACTGCTGTGTGAGATCTCAGTGACTGTGTGCTGCCGCTATCCCTCTGGAATCCGTGTCAGGTGGACATTTCTTATGGTGCCCCTGTGTAGTTCAGTCCATCATTTGCTGGTGCAAGGACCATAGGTATCCTCAGGTTACAAGATTTATTAAAGCATCAAAAAAGGATACCCCAGGGCTAATTATTGAGCTAGAAAAGTGACTGACACCCAGCTTCTAGACCACCATCTTGGGAAAGAACACTGGGACCACTCAGCGGGCACTTTTCGGTGTGAGCGATACACACTGGAGTGGGAGTGGGGTGGGAATTTCACAATGGGGACACTTATTCCAATGACAGCGATGACAGCTGTCCAAGACGAGATCACACATTACCAATTTTCTTCCTGCTGAGTCTCTGGCAGGATATAAGGGGGGGGGGGGGGGTTTCAAGTAGAGACAGGCAGAATTAAAAACCCAACAGAGGTCCTATCCCTTTCCCAATCAAAAACAAGAGGGAAGGCTTTGGCTGGAGTTCCACCTTAAAGTTTTTAGGATATATTGTGTGTTGTATGCATGAATGCCTCCTTATGCTTTTAGACCCATACGCAGCAATTACGGTTTTACTTTTCTCTGTAGGTCATTTGTCCCTGATTTTATTTATTTAACCTTCCCCCTCATTTTATCCTACCCTACAATGTTCATTACCACTTGTTAAAAAGGCAGATATCATCTCATACATTTTAAAACTGAATAATTGAGTTGGGAAGCCAGGTACATTTTTCACAAGCTTGATAGAAGGATATACATGTTTAATTATCTAATATTAATTTACAATCCTTGTACTTTTATCTTTTGAAATAAAAAAAACATTTAAAAATAAATAAATAAAAAAGGGGGGGTCAAAACAATTTCTATGATGGACTTGGAAAAGCATAAAAATATCCAACTTGCCCTATTTTTGGTTCTGCAATTTTCCCCTTGAATGGAGTACCTGGAACTGTTTAGTGCTCTATGTGACCTATACACAGAACTATTTCACTCTGTTTTTTTTTCTTACAGATCCAAAGGATAACTTTATCTATAACCTCTTCACCCCATGGATTGGTATGTAACAGCTTTCTTATCATCAGCTAACATTAGATTAGGATCTTCATACGTGTGTGTGTGTGTGTGTGTGTGTGTGTGTGTGTGTGTGTGTGTGTGTCCTGACACAGGGGGGCGCGAAGGACACAGGGGGATGTTGTAGGGGGCGCAGAGGACATGGGGATGCCACGGGGGGGCGCAAAGGACACAGGGGGAGGCGGAGCTCACGGGGTGCAGAGGACACTGGGATGCCTGGGGGCGCGGAGGGCATAGGGGATGCCTGGGGGGGGGGGGGGGACAGATATCCTCTGTGGCATCTCTTTGATTTTGGGGGGTAAGAAGATTTGTCCCCACCCCAGCACAAGTCCTCTCCCCCCTCCTCTGCCATCACTTCTCCATGTGTGCTGTCCCCCTCCCCTGTATCCATCAATAAACCATCAGCCGGTGTTCCTCCCCGGTGTCATGCAACTCGTTAGTGTTATAAGGTCATGGTGCGTGTTTAAAACCTCAGTCTATTGTGGTTCAGTTTTTTTTTTGATTTGCATGCCCTTTTTTTGCAAGCGCAGGCTGATGTCAGGCAACCAAAAAAATGCACAGAAAACTGCGTTTTTGCAACAGAGCAGCGTGAAAGCCGCCTTATTGGCAGTTGACACTTATGTACAGTGTCTTGCAAAAGTATTCACCCCCTTGGCTTTTTACCTAATTTGTTACATTACAGCCTTTAGTTCAATGTTTTTTTTAATATTAATTATATGTGATGGATCAGAACACAATAGTTTAAGTTGGTGAAGTAAAATTAGAAAAATATATACATAAAACTATTTTTCAGAAATAAAAAAACTGCCATGTGCGTATGTATTCCCCCCCTTTGTTATGAAGCCCATAAAAAGCTCTTGTGCAACCAATTACCTTCAGAAGTCACATACTTTGTGAAATAATGTCCACCTGTGTGCAATCTAAGTGTCACATGATCTGTTATTACATATACACACCTTTTTTGTGAAAGGCCCCAGATGCTGCAACACTTAAGCAAGAGGCACCACTAACCAAACACTGCCAGGAAGACTAAGGAACTCTCCAAACAAGTAAGGGACAATGTTAAGTAAAAGTCAGGGTTAGGTTATAAAAAAAATAAAAATAAAAATAATATCCAAATCTTTGATGATCCCTAGGAGCACCATCAAATCTATCATAACCAAATGGAAAGAACATGGCACAACAGCAAACCTGCCAAGAGAAGGCCGCACACCAAAACTCACGGACCCTGCAAGGAGGGCATTAATCGGAGAGGCAGCACAGAGACCTAAGGTAACCCTGGAGGAGCTGCAGAGTTCCACAGCAGAGACTGGAGTATCTGTACATAGGACGACAATAAGCCGTACGCTCCATAGAGTTGGGCTTTATGGCAGAGTGGCCAGAAGAAAGCCATTACTTTCAGCAAAAAACAAAATGGTACGTTTTGAGTTTGCAAAAAGGCACGTGGGAGACTCCCAACATGTATAGAGGAAGGTGCTCTGAGACTACAATTGAACTTTTTGGCCATCAAAGAAAACGCTATGTCTGGCGCAAACCCAACACATCACATCACCCAAAGAACACCATCCTCGCAGTGAAACAT
Organism: Lithobates sylvaticus; assembly: GCA_028564925.1. Lineage (NCBI taxonomy): Eukaryota > Metazoa > Chordata > Amphibia > Anura > Ranidae > Lithobates > Lithobates sylvaticus. The sequence goes on from CM053032.1 coordinate 236,731,942, forward strand.
GGTGGTGGCAGCATCATGCTGTGGGAATGTTTTTCAGCAGTCAGGACTGGGAAACTGGTCAGAGTTGAGGGAAAGATGGATGGTGCTAAATACAGGGATATTCTTGAGCAAAACCTGTACCACTCTGTGTGTGATTTGAGGCTAGGATGGAGGTTCGCCTTCCAGCAGGACAATGTCCCCAAACACACTGCTAAAGCAACACTTGAGAGGTTTAAATGGAAACATGTAAATGTGTTGGAATGGCCTAGTCAAAGCCCAGACCTCAATCCAATAGAAAATCTGTGGTCAGACTTAAAGATTGCTGTTCACAAGCGCAAACCATCCAACTTGAAGGAGCTGGAGCAGTTTTTCAAGGAGAAATGGGCAAAAATCACAGTGGTAAGATGTGGCAAGCTCATAGAGACTTATCCAAAGTGACTTGGAGCTGTGATAGCCGCAAAAGGTGGCTGTACAAAGTATTGACTTTATGGGGGTCAATAGTTCTGCACATTGACTTTTTCTGCTATTTTGTCCTATTTGTTGTTTACTTCACAATAAAAAAAATAAAAAATAAAAACATCTTCAACGTTGTGGGCATGTTCTGTAAATTAAATGATGCAAATCCTCAAACAATCCATGTTAATTCCAGGTTGTGAGACAACAAAACATGAAAAATGCCAAGGGGGTGAATACTTTTGCAAGGCACTGTATGCTTCTAAAAAGAGTCCTCCAATCCAAAATTGAGATCTTGCTTTGGAATATATATCCCCATCTCATATCTCTGTCAAGGACTGAGCCTGAATTCCACATGCGTCTCATTCTATGTCCATATGCTTTGCATGCAGTTCTGTTTGCACTTGTGCAGTTTATATGGACATGTTTCTACATTATTTGCTCCCAAGAAGGAGAGGTGATCAAGTACTGTGCTACTTGTCTCTAGAGAGGCCTTTTAATGAGTAGCATTAGCTATCACTGCCATTCATGCATTGTTACAGCAGAGTACTCTCCCAAGCTGGAAGAAGTTTACAGCACACCTCTCCTAGTGACTAGGACAGTTGAGCATCTGCCATCATTTTGTGTCTACTACCAATATACTTTTATCCTTAAAGCTTGTTGGGGGTCTCTATATGGTATTTTTCACACATATGGCTCTATGATCCCGGTACCTCAGTAGTGTGATGGATGTACTGTGTGCAAAAGTGGGTGGCTTAGAGTTCTTTGACAATGTTGTCACCATATCCACAGTGGAAATTTTTGATGAGGGCTTTTCGTTAAATCTTTTATTTATTTTTTTATTTTTAATTCTGTGAAATAAATGGTATACTTGTAATCAGCAGACCATTTTACTATATCCTATCTTTTGTATTGTGTTGTATTTTTTGATAATATCTGCAAAATTCTGACTCTCAACTGCTGCAATTTATTTTCTCTACATAAGGGTCAACTATGGTTCCTCCAGAGGTTGCTAGGGGTGCCTTGAGCAATTTCTACCTTTTCAGCTATGTTCCCACTGACACCATTGGTCCTTTTAGCTATCTGTAAGTGGGCAATTCTTCCCAATGAAATGTAAGGAACATTGTTCCCATTGACTATCACACTAATGTAACATGAGTTGTAGAAATTTTAAGCAGGGGTTCCCCAAAACGGAAAAGTTATTTCAAGGAGTCCTCTGTGTTTGAAAAGGTTAAGAAAGACAGCTCTGTTTGGTTACACAAGGACATGTTTTCTTCCTTTTTCAAAAGTCTCCCCTTTGCAGGTGGTGATGAGGCATGAAGTTTCTTCCTTACCACTTGACTTAACCCAGTAAATGCTACAATGGCATGCATGGTATGCAGTTGAGAGGCAATTGAGGCAGGACCCCATAGACTTGCATTGGTCGAGTTTGGTAGCCGTAACACCTGTCAAGTGCAACATGTACTGTACATGTAACTCTAGGTCTTATGCATCTTTTGCTCTGATCCTTCTACTGTGCTTTTGTTATTCAGGGAAAGGATTGTTGGTATTATCTGGTGCAAAGTGGTTCCAGCACCGCAAGCTGCTGACCCCGGGTTTCCATTATGATGTTCTGAAGCCATATGTGGGAGTGATGTCAGACTGCGCTAATGTGATGCTGGTAAGAAAGAATCAGTGCTGAGATATAGGCTGGCCCTGTAGAGGGTGAATAAGCAAGCCGTTGCCTATCATTTTCCCAGCTGGTGAAGGTGAAACTGACCTCTAATAATCACGTTAATTTGCCTTTGACCTCTCCTGGAAATGCCAGAGCCCTGGCTGTCATGCTGACCTAATGGTTTCTATATTTTGAGTTGCTGACCCAGAGCTACTATGTAGCAAGTTTAAGCTAAACTCCAGGCACATATAAAATACACAAATTTGTGCAACTATATTTATTAAATAATTTGGAGAAGTATGACCAAAGCTTTTTTTTTTGGCCCATTTTTCCTATGTCAGACGTGCAGTTCGTTTGGCTGTCGGTTGATGTCACTGGACCAGCAGCTGGCTCAGCCTCTCAGCTGCACCACTAAGAGCCTGAGCCAGATGCTCCTTCCCCTCTCCCCATCCCAGTGCTCCAGTGAGTGCTGGAGGGGCAGAGCAAGAAGTCAGTGATTTACAGTAACCACTTTCTACTCTACACTACTGAAATAAATCAACCTGTGTTATAGGAGGAGTCCTTTTAGTTCTACCATAAAGAGGAGTGCATTTCTCCCATGGTTGAGACGCAGGATCTTTCATTCTATGAATAGTGTAGGACCTACTGATAATGGGGTACTTTGATGCAGTAGTGGGCTTAAGCACTATATGGCCATTGCTTATTTGCTGAATATGCCAAGGTGTTTTAAATAGCCTTGCAGGATTTAAATGTCATTTCTGTAGGTGTGCACTATAATCTTTTGTTCTAGGTGAGGAATAAGCTGCACAAGGACCCAATTAAGTTTTTTGCAATGCTCATGTGCTAACTAGGAAAATGCTGATGGGACAGAGCAGAGTGACAGTGTGATGAGCTCATCGATCTGCTGCTTTTTTCACTGTTCAGTGCCAGGCTGGGGCAGGGACAAGACCTATGACAGACCCTGTATTTCTCTTTTGAATGGTTTACCTTAAAGTGACACAATCATATCCTTCCTTCTCTTTAAAAAATAATCCATACACATCCACTTTTGAATGTCCCTGTGAACTAAAGTATTGCTGTGTCCCTACTAGGGAGATTTCTCATCGCTTCCTGTCAAAACAGGGCAAAAAATAGTAGAGTGGAGAAGGGATAGAACTGAACTTGTTAACAGGTTTTCAAATGATTTTTTTTTACAAAAATACCTTGTAAATTCGATGACTGGACAAATGTCGTTCAAAAGTACTTAAAAAGTTTTTTGTTGAATGTAATTTCCTGAAGGAAAACCACATATCGCTCATTCGACAAAAAAATTCCATCCCACTCCTTCGAATTTTCTCATCACCGTGGTCAAAAACTGATCATTAATAAAGAGAAAAGGAATGGGGGTAGAAAGGGGCAGTGGGACTTTATATGAAACAAGGTGTATACTATATTAAATTACTATTGATTGAAGTAATTTACCCCAAGTATCTTGTTTCATATAAAGTCCCACTGCCCCTTTCTGCCCCCATTCCTCTTCTCTTTATTAAGTATCGGGGATGGAGTCTTGTGTACTGGATGGTCACGGCTCATATAAAGTCCCAACTGCATTTACCTTTTTTAAAAACCGATCATTGATTTGACCCATTAATGATTAGTACATCACATCTCACCAGTGTAGTCACATGCAGTAATAAAAACCAGACAAGTTTTTACTTTTCCCTACTTTATCTGTAACAAACAAAAAAAGCTGGATTTAGTCTTTAATGAATGATTGCATTAATATATTCCTCCCTTGTTTGATCTTCATTAGGACAAATGGGAGCATCTGGTCTCCGAAAAGAAGTCTATAGAGCTGTTCCAGCATGTAAGCCTCATGACGCTGGACACCATCATGAAATGTGCCTTCAGTTACCAAAGCAACTGCCAGAATGACAGGTCAGTATCTTCTGAGAGCAGTATGACTTTTTTTTTCTATTACTAAGAGGCAGTGGTGGCTGGTGCTCCTTTTTTTTTTTTTTTTTTTGGGCACAAACAAAGTCCTAACCAACCAAGATAGACCAACACTGGGTGGGAGGGGGAGAATACGAGAGCTGGTGAGATAGACACTGGGTGGGAGGGATGGATAGATAGATCTGGGTAAGATAGCTTTTGGGTGGGATGGACACAGACACAGATCAGTGATGAGGACTTGCATATCTGTTAATGAGGCTCCGTCCTGAGCAGGCTACAATCCATGGCTAGTGACAGCTGTCCTGACACCTCCTCTGCCTCCTTTCTTCCATACGCTTGCTGGGAAGGATGTCTTATCTCAGTGTGTAGTCAGTCATGGAAGGCTGGTCTCCTTATTTCTACAGGATGGATGGCTGGGGAGACTTCACATGGGCTGTGTTTACCAAGTGCCGATCGTCAACACCTCTATTATATCCACTGGTGTTGCTGTGTCTAGGTTTGGCAGTGTCAGTGGAATCTTTCAGCTTTGCCCCCTCCTGTGGATTTCCAATGAGATGATTGTTGTTTCTCTTGATCAGTTGAAAACAGTGGCAGTGGAGGAGTCCGCTCCTCATGGTTCCTCTGCTCAGGTGCACTAACACAGGGAAAACCGGAAGTGACATACTAACTAGCCTGTCACTCAAAGCACCCGGCCATAGTAATGCATACTAAGGGCGCCAGGCGGATGCTGTTCGGAGCTTTGGACTGCGCCACAAGGTGAATTAAAAGCCTGCAAATGAAGCGCCTCGTCTGCAATCTTGTGATTTGCATAGACGTGGCGCTTCCCATAGTGCACTGTGTCCGGCGCCCGAACACAGTGCACTTAATGACCTTTTTTCAATTATTTGTTTTTTGTGACTGCCTGGAAGGGGGGGCGGCGCCCATGCGCCCCCCTATGGACGGGCTGCCACTGCTATAAGGACACCTGGGTCTAAAAGAGTATTGCATGGCATAGACTGCTCTCACATTTTGTCCCCTTACAGTGAGAGTGAATACATCAAGGCTGTCTATGATCTCTCCTATCTGGTGGATTTTCGATTTCGAAAATTCCAATACCATAGTAATCTCATCTTCAACCTGAGCCCCCATGGATACCGCTTCCGGAAGGCACTAAGAACAGCTCATGAACACACAGGTAAGTGTCAACTTATGCTACAGGACATCTGTTACAGGAAAAGTATATTGGCTGACATTACTGACCTTCGGAAAATGGTATTTGTCTGACTGCCTCTGGCTTTAGTAATTTATTAACGTTGACCTGGAAAAATTATATACAGAGCTCCTGATCTAAGTATTGGCCAGTGACATTTAGAAAACACTGCAGTTAGAGGATCAACATTCATAATCATCCTCTGGGCCAGCTATTCTCAACCAGGGCTGATTGACTGCTCATTTTATGGTGCCCATCACTGTTTGAGGGCCAGCACCACTTGGCAGAGGCAGCAGCATGACACCATATATAATTTTAGCTGCCTGTAAAGGTGGTATTTTGACCAACACTGTAAGGGGGGCACTCTTCCTATTTAAAATGCTTGTAAGTACTTCTCAAATTATAAATAGTTGCGATAGGCAAATTCACCAACAAATTTGTTATGTTAGGTGCTATCATGCAACCAGTAACCATAAAGTACATAGAAGTAAATAATATCATACAAAATAATTCAGTCATGTGCATATAATAAACAAAATCATCGTAATAATAAATAATCAAAAAAACAGTTCAACTTCATAAAGTCCATGCTATTATGCAACTGTTGCCCTAGTGACGACATCTCATACAAAGACACGTACGTTGGGCAGGGAGGTCATAGCAGTGACGTCAGCACACCAACCAGGGCGTTGGGCGGTTTCATTTACTGAATGCCTGTTTTTTTACTGTACTTGTGAGTATGTGCATTTTTTAAAATAAAGAGTATCTTTTGTGGATGTTGCGCAAAAAGTACTTCTCTTCCTTTTTTTTTCACACGTACCCTGCTCCATATGAATACGTTGGACTAATAATTTGCAGAGAGATCCGGGGCCGATTACCATATGATCCTTTCTGATGGGAGCTATGTTCAATACCCAAAGTGAGAGGTGTTCTCACTTAAGCAAGGCTAGACACTGTTACAAGGTCTTAATACCTGGTGTGACGAAACGTCCCTACACTCGGCTTGAGTGCTTTCATCATATACCACTTCCTCCCAGTCGGAATATAGATATCAGATATTCCAACCGCTCCCAAGCATAAAACAAGATGACACTTGTTTAGTACTAATGTGGACTGATTTATTAGAACCAAAATGACAAATATTTATAATACAGTAGAAGAGGAGGTTCCCCTCCTGCTCATATTACTCTAACAAAACACCTGTAACAAATTAACATGAGCTAATTAACTAATCCCTTTAAGCAGCCGATGTGACTCTGTGCCCATCAGGATTTCACTACAGGTCAGACTTGTTGTCACCGAGCTTCACACAGTAGATTATACATTATCATAAGTACAACCACAAGACATTTTGTCCTAATGGCAGGAGCTCCACTAGGAGTCGGCCCGTCTCCTACATTGTACAGATGACAATGTGATCAGCTCTCTCAATTAACATCTTGAGTTCAGAATCAACAAACCAAGAATAGTCTTTAAATATATCCTGGGAGATATTGTGCATAAATATTACTTACTTTTTAAGTAATCCAAGATATATTTTCTCACTCAGGATGGCACAGGGTTTCCCATTCCGTTTCCAAGGGATTCTGGGTTCCACATGCCCTCCCGTACCTTCTGGTAAGGGGTTCATTTTTACACCTACAAGTGGAACACAAATGGGTGAACACCTGGAGCATTAGTAAAATAGGAGGTGCATGTTTGGAGCACCATTTTTAATGTCATAATTTAATTTATGACTTTGCCATATACACAACGTTTATGGATTTTGTATTTGACTTTTGCATGATAGCAGACTTTATGAATTTGAACTGTTTTATTATTATTATAATTATTATGATGATTTTATTATATGCACATGAATGAATTGTTTTATGATTATTTTTTTTATTTTTTTAGGCACTTATATGCACTTTATGGTTACTGGTTGCATGATGGCACCCAATATAACAAATTTGAATTGGAAGTGGGTCATAACATAAGGGAAAAGAACATAAGAAAACAAGTGAATTGCCACAAAAGGTCACTAGATGGCAGCATGTGAACTAAATGTAAACGTGTAGCGCCAATAACCCCTGCGGGGCAGCTATGGGTTTCTGGGCTTACCAATTACCTCCTCCTTGTAGCTCGTCGTTCTTGTCTAGGGGTTCCCAGGGTTGATACCCAGTAATTTCTGAGACTGACACTCAAAGTCCTTTTGAGGATTTTTTTGCATAAAAAGTTGAAACAGAACACAGTCTCTCAGTTGGGAATAGAGGGTATGGCTGATGAAGCTCAGGCACTTTAGAACTGCTGACATTCAGATTAATGTCTCTCTAGATGATCCAGGGAGTAGCCACTCGCAACTGGATACTTCACTGTTGGATAAACCCTTGTTTGTAGATCTAGCAGCCAACAAGTGATTCGGAATTAGCAAAGTCTATGCCACAGACTTGGTTGTGAAACTTTAAGTGAACCTGTAAAAGTCTCTGCCACAGACTTGGTTGCAACTGAAGGATGGGTTAAGAACTTTTCATATGGTACCAGTATCTTTCAGCCGATCCGGCGATACCATAGGAAATGCAGATTCAACTAGTGTCCATACATCTCAGCTTCCAGGAGGACACTGGGACACTTCAGAATCCTCCTTCAGTTACTGCGCCTTGAACTAGCCAGTTCCAAGGCTCGGAAACGGATGGATCCCCACCCCAGACCATGAGGGCATGGGCCTCTGGGGCTGGTCAGGATGACCAGGCCTACGGGGTCACCAGAGATTCCTGGACCGAGACCCCTCACGGGGCCGGTCAGGACTGGAACCAGCATGGGAACAGGAACCCTGAACACGTGACTTCAGCACCTTAAGTACCCCTTCCCGGAATACACAGCGGGGCCAGATGCGCCCACTGATTGGCTCCGAGAAAAGATTGGTACCTAATGCGTCCAACCAGACTGCATTCTCAGCCTGTCACAGGTGCTCACCTCACCTATGACCAGGCAGAACACCTATGACCAGCCAAACTGATGCCAAAGCATAACCTAGAATAATTAACCCCAAACTCAAATACAGTTCTGGGAAATACTAAATTTACAAGAATTGCGCACACTTTGAAAAAAGTGTCAGCGCTACAAACGTCCATAGAAATGGTTAGGAAAACAGTCTATATAAATTCTATACCCCGTTGGGGCAGCACAATTGTAACAAACATTTTCCCTTGATCCCCCAATTTGTTTATTTTAGCAAGGGCTCCTTGAGATTTAAACATTATTTGATAAGGTAACTCTGGGGTAAAAAGGTTGATAAACGCTGCTTCAAGCAAAACCAGCAGGTACACCTTGAAATGGGGAGCTACATTATGCATATTTATTTTATATAAAATGGTAACTTGACGTGCAATAGGAGCGATAACAAACAAAGTTTGCCTTGTCTTTACTTTGGGACTATGTTGGGCAACACTGCCCAAAACAACCCAACAGGGCTGGTGTGAACAAGGCCTATTTTGTACTTGTAACCATAGGGACCTAGAAAGACCATGAAGGGTAATCCAAAATGTTATCTTCCAACAGACACCTGTTTTGATGGGAAATGTCTAAGAGGAAATGTCCCTAACCTTGGGAGGTTTCCTCTAACTTCTTGTTGCATCACTGGAAGTGAAGGGAAATGTCCCAGATGTTACACAGGCAGCAAAAAGATAACTTGGCAGGAATTTTAATACTTTCCTACTCTATCCAAAACTAAAAACAGTTTTGGCTTTAATGCACTTAAAATGAAAGCTGTGTTTGAACATTTGTTAGGTTTAATCATAACTTAACTGCTTTTAAAAGGTGCACACTTCGGGGCCTGGAGCTTGTGAATTTTCCCCTAAAAATGGGCACAGACTTGTGTTACTTATAGCTGCACTTGAACTTCTACATTAATAATACTCTCTGAACGTTTTGTACTAAGGTTATTATATATTCAAATTTCTGAATTTTGAAATTTTTGCAGTTGCAACATTTTATACTTTATAACATCCTGATTAGTTGAAACAATGGCTGTAACCCACATTTTTATTTTTTTTATTTTTTTTCCCAATACAGATAATGTGATCAAGCAGCGGAAAGAATCTCTTAAACAGGACACTGAGCTGGAGAAAGTCAAGCAGAAGAGACACCTGGACTTTCTTGACATTCTTCTGTATGCCAAGGTACCAAATCTAATCTGAAAGGACCACTTGATATACAGTAGATGGTATAATCTTCATCAGTTATTCAGGCAGTACAAATTGTATCCACTTCCATGGATCATGTGTAAAATGTTATTAGATTTTCAAACTAGAGTTATAGAAAAAGATACGTGGGTTGCCTGTCGTTCTGCAAATACTATATTTTTTGCTATAATGCTAACCCTCTTGCTTCAAAGCCGAAACATGAACAAGTATGCAAGGACACATTCTTGTTCTGGGGTCAATGTCTCAGGATACCTTGAAGCCAGAATCGCACACATAGGTTGGACTTGTGACTTTTTTCAACCTCACCTACTATGCAACTATGAATGAATGAATGAATAATTTGTATAGCGCTAACAATACGAACTGAATCGCCTCAAGGCGCTGTATTAGTGCTTTGTTGTCAAGCTTTTTAGAAGAGGTAGGTCTTGAGTTTTTTTTCCTGAAGGCCTGATGGTTTTCTTCCATGCGGATGTTGGTCGGTAGAGCATTCCATAGCCGAGGTCCTTGGACAGCAAATCTCCGCTCCCCCTTTTGATTTGTAGCGGGATTTGGGAATAACGATCAATGACTGCGATTGGGTGTGTAGTGTTTTATTTTCTCAATTAGGTATTGAGGAGCGACTCCATGTGTGCATTTGTGGGTGAGGCAGAGGGTCTTGAATGTGATCCGATTCTTTACGGTTAGCCAATGTAGGGTCCTCAGGGAAGGGGAGATGGATTCCCAGGTTTTTTTTCCTGTTATCAGTCTTGCTGCCGTGTTTTGGATAAGTTGTAAGCGCGCAAGTTGATATTGGGGTAGTCCTATGTAAAGGGAGTTTGCGTAGTCAAGTCGTGAATTAATGACTGTTCCAACTACCACTGCTTTGTCCTCCTTTGGAATGAAGGGGATGAGTCTACGTAACATCACAGCCAGGTAATGAGTATGTTTAGAAGAAAAAAACACTATCTTTCTTTAGTCCGAGGGAGCATTGTGAAAATAGTATTATCTAGCCCAGATTTGTCTTCCTTACCAGGAATTCTATGGCCTTGTGTACACTGGAATTTTTTTCATTTGCTCCTAGGGGCATCTGGCGTAGATTTTTACATTTTTTTTTTTTTTTTTTTTTTTCCTGCCTCTAAACACCGCTGCATGTTGGCCTATGAGTCCTTGCAGGCATAAAAAAACAGAGTTAGACTTACCGGTAACTCTGTTTTGTCAGGAGTCTTCAAGGACGTGCTATGTTTCATGGGCTGTCCTGGAAGACGAATTGGGAAAACCCCACTGCCAATGTGTCCAGGAGCAGCAACGGTTTCCCAGAAAAAACGATTGACGTGTGGAACGCTAGGCGTGTTTAGCACTTGAGCGTTAATTCATTTCATGGGCATGAAATGAGTTAACGTCCGAACGCTTGACACAGCTAAACACACCTAAATGCGTTAAACACTTTTACAAGCACCAAGCATTTTTTATGCCAAAATACCACTGACAGAAGGTAAGATGTCGAGGAAAGATAGAGAAGTGTCTAGTTTGCATGATTCATATCCAAAAAAGGCATATCCATATGTTTTGAAAATAAAATGGCACCTTTTAATAAGACCTGTTGGATTTTAATGTATAAATTTACGCTAATAATTTTCTGAATTTAAAGTCAACCTTCAAGGGCAGAAATATAGAAGATGCTTTTGCTGACCCATCTGATCATGTCTTTCATAATCCTGGGTACATTAGGTCAAGGTTTTTGACTTATTTTTTTATTATAATATTTTGGAAGGTTTGCTAATATATGAATTGTTTCAAAACATCAGGATGAAAATGGTCAGGGTCTGTCAGATGAGGACTTGCGTGCAGAGGTGGACACATTCATGTTTGAGGGACACGATACAACAGCCAGCGGGGTCACCTGGACATTATACTGTATGGCTACACACCCTGAACACCAGGACAAATGTCGTGAGGAGATCAGAGAGCTCCTGGCAGGTCGGAACACCTTGGAATGGTGAGAACATTATTTCATTGTCCTTTAATTTTGATGACCTACCAAAAAGCTTTCTGTGCAGTAATAATGGCTAAGGCCAATCAAAACCTAAATGGCACTTCTCCGTGGATGCTTGAAAGTTCGAATATCTCAGTTTTTCTAAATTCCAGATATAAGGGGTTAGTTGGTGGTTAAACCCACAATTGTCCATGCCCAGCTTTCCTATCAATTTTGGTTTGACTGAGCCTTTAAGCGGAGGTAATAGTGAGCTGGGAGAAGGGATTGAATCTTCACCCTGCCTTAAGCCTCGTACACGCGGTATGATTATTGGCCAACCGAGCGTCTGATTTTTGTCAAAAGAGCGTGTGCCAGGATCTTGTCTTGCATACTAACGGTACACAATTGTTGTCCCACGAACGTAGTGACGTACTATCAGGTATTTCAGCTTTTGAGCGCTGCCCTTCTGCTAATTTTGTGTTTGGTGAGCATTGATTCCGAGCATGTGTGTTTGTACTTTCGACTTTTCTGTGACGGATTTCTGTACTGACCATACGAAAATCTGATGTCAAACCGTTGTCTGCGGAAAATTTACTAGCAGTAAGATTTTAGGACAACAGTCTGTCAGCAGACAATCCCCTGCCAACAATCATACTGTGGCTTTGCTCATGTGAATGAGACCAGAAAATAACTTATAGTTTGATCATACAGTGTCACTATTAAAATGAAACTATGGCCTTCCAGTTCCAAATTTTCGTTCTTTGGTGTTTTCGAAAATAACGAATTTCGATCATAACGAATGACGAATCTACTGTAACACTTAATTATACAGTCTGTAATTTTAAATTTACGGTTTTCTCTTTGGTCTCCCTGCAAAGTCCCACAAATACTTGTTGATCCTGCCAGTGAAATCCACCTAACGCAGCTTCCTGCAACAATAATGCACAGCTCCTGAATTGAAAGTAGTGTTTTCACTCTCATGTAGGCTCCACCTATCTACACAAGAGTGGGATGAAAATATGTTGATTGGGAATCATTATTAACATTGTCACTGCTGATTCACAAGGCTGTAGATTTTTAATCATCACCTGGCCACACCTAGTGCTGCCCTCCCCACTGCTTTCTGAGTTGACAGCACTGCCTTTTGTTACTGAAACCCTCCCACTGTGAGCTGTAGAATCTGGGGGGGGGGGGGGGGGCATTTGAGACACAAATGAAGGAGGAATGTAAGTTGTGTTTTTTATTTTATTTTTTTTAGGCTTGTACTGTACATCATATAGTAACTACATTTGGTACTTTGTCCAAACCAGTCTTTTTCAACCAGGCACCCTGGGGTGCCTTCTGGGTTCTTTAGGTGTGCCTTGGCAAAATGCCTAAAAAATTGCCCCAAATTATCCCAAAATTGCCAGCAAATGCAACAGCCCCACCTTTTTGTTACACAAGCCACAGGGTTTTTTGTGCAGCATTGCAATCTTGGGCACTGTGAGGGCCAATCACTGGCATTCTAACAACCAATGATGTAAGTGGTTAAGGAGGGTGTCGGGCTCCTGCATCCTTGTTTGCCCCTCTCCATTAGCATTGGGGTCACTTTACCTGCATGAGGGAGAAGAAGAACGTTGGAATACTTTTCAGACTGTCAGTACCAGTAATATACCAGGTGTATTAGCTTTGTAAGACTAAATAACCTGTAATGTTAGGTGCCTTTACATTTTGGGGATGTTGCTGCATTATGTAGAACTAATTTGTTTAGTTCTTAACATTTTAGAATATGTTGCCTCAAGATTGTGTGGAATTTTAAAGGGTGGCTTGACTGAAAAGGTTGAGGAGCACTGGTCTAGACTGTTATACAGGCTTTTAGTTGTACTTTAATTTAATTGTTACACTAGACAGGGTATGACAAACACCACGTAGTGCTGAATTGCAGGGGGTATAAACAATAAAAAGACAGCTGTGGCCACAAATTGCCCCCCCCCCCCCCACCTTTTTTTTTTTTTTTTTTTTTTTTTTTTTTTTTTACAATTTTTAATTTTTTTTCTAATGTGCTTGTCTTACCAAACTCTTCAGACTTGGAATGTAACTTGTAGAGTCCTCTTACCTTTGGATGCTCTCCAGACAAGAGCAGTTCTCAATGATGCAACGTTGTCATGTCCGCACTGCTTTCTGCATCACTCTATATTGATCGCAATCTACCTGTCAATTGCGATCATGTCACTGTTGGATTGCGGCCAGGTGAGCGCTAGATTGCATCCCTGGCTTGCCGGCCCCTGGTCTAAACTGCTTCTCTCACAGAGGCAGAGAGTCACAGGGAAGCAACACACCTAGCATGCAGCGCTGAGCCCCACACCCTCCTCTCACGTCCATCTCAGGCACTTGTTTGTGATATCAAAGGAAATGGACAAGTAAGGAGGGGTGATGGGGATCAGTGCACCAGAGGAGCAAATAGCAGAGCGTAGCCAGCACTTCACTGTTCTACCAGTGCAGGAATTTATTGCCCTGCTGTGACCACTGTACATGCAAATTTCTGCCATGCTGCTCCCATCCATTGCCCCACTGCTTATTGACCGTTCCCTGCTTACTGACCATACACTGCCCCATGCTTACTAACCATCCACTGCCCCACTGCTGACTCTGTCAACATACCTTACTAAGACACTGCCCCACTGATACTGTCCACTGCTCTACTGAAAAAGTCCACACGCAGTCCACTGCCCTACTGAGACACTGTCCACTGTTGTAATGACCTTATGCCAACTTTCTCACTGAAGCAAAATTTTAAGGTAGGCTAAGTTTCTATCTTTACATGGACATTTTTTTTTTCTTATTCTTTATAATTTTTTCTTGTGTCATCCTTCCTATTTATTGGGGGCTTGCTAGTTTTAATTTTTTTTCTAAAAAAGAAAAAACTAAAAATTATATAAAAAAAAAGGTCCAAAACCCAGTGATCTTTCATCTCTTCCATGTTGTTCAGGTAGATCTCCACCTCTAAAAAAACAGACGGAACATACCATAGCTCAACTCACCAACCAGTCTGCTAACTGACCAAATTAACCTGTCCAACAGTCTGCGTTAAAAACAGGGGTTTAGTTAGCACACATTTTCAAACTCATGCATAAGCTGCAAGGCCTCTTAACGGCACCCTGTGTATGCTTGCAGTCCTAACACTAATGAATTTGTTTATAGGCGTCTCCACAATGGAAGCACATGCATTAAATGGATAGATGAGGGGCAGGTGGACCTGGAGACTGTTGAACAGGTTAATTTGGTCAGTTAGCAGACTGGTTGGGGAGTTGAGCTATGGTATGTTCTGTCTTTGTTTGTCATGTGTCTGCCCTTCCATGTGCTCCTTGTTGTGAAGGCCAGTTATAGGTGGGGGCAGGGACCTTTTTTGGTTTGTTACAGATCTCCACCTCTCAAATGTTGCCTACCCCTACACTATATGAATGCAGAGAACTGTGGTGATGCTCCCTCAGTGGGAGAGTCTGTGATATACCTGTACCCACCAGATGTCCTCAATCTTCTGTGCATCATTCAACTTAGAAGACCGAGGACATCTAGTCACACAATAGAACTACTGCAGAAGACAAGAGTAAGAATTGAATATAGTCTTGGAGACTATTATAAAAAAAAATTATAAATATTAACATATATTTCATTTTGTGTGTGATCAGGGATGATTTGGGTAAGATGCCATACACCACCATGTGTGTTAAGGAGAGCATGCGCCTGTATCCACCAGTACCAGGAGTGGCCCGTCAACTTGCCTCACCCGTCACCTTCCCTGATGGGCGGAGTCTCCCAAAAGGTCAGTCGTCACAATTGTTTTTTAAAGTATACTTCTGTGAAATTGCACTTCTATTATTACAATTGCCATATTTCTCCAAATACATAATTGGGGTTTCCTCACATTTACAAACTGTTTACCCATGGTGCACTCCAAGAATGTGGTTTCCACTGAGTTATGTCTTAATCATGCTAGTTAACAAATTACAATAGAACAATTTAATATGTTAACATGTAATATGTTAACATGACAATCAAGATCATTTCAACTAACTTCTCTTGGTATTATGTCCACATGCCACACTGAATGTGCCCAAACATGCCACATTAACATTCAGACTATGCCTGCTGAATGCACCTAGGCCAATGTTTTATTAGCCTTTTTTTAGGTCATGGTATGCTTTAAAAATACAAAATCTCGAGGTCTATAAAAAATGTATGCGTTACCAATAATGGGAAACCTGAGCGTGGGACGATGCACACAACCACCTTTATGAAATTTAACTTCACGTCAGAAGCCCCCCTTCACATAAGAGGTCCCTCCATCACTTCAGTCCCCCCCCCCCCTTCATATCAAAAGTCCCCTCCTCACATCAAAGTCCATCCCCCATCATGTCAAAGTCCCCCCCCTCCTATCATCAAGTTCCCCCTTCTCATCAGAGTCATCTATTCTCATAAGAGTCCCCCCCCCCCATCATATCAGATGTATTCTCATAACATCTGGGTCTCCCTTTTCACAATGTGTCCCCTTTACATCAGAGTTTCTACATAAAAAGATTCCTCATCATAATAGAGTACCCCCCCCCCATCACATCAGAGTACCCCCACTACATTAGAGTAGTCCCTTTTACTTAGTCCCTCTTATCACATTAGCAGCCCTTCTTCCCATCAGGGTCCCCCATCACATCAGAACCCCCTATCTCTCCCCCCCATTTAGAGTTCCCTCATCACATTGGAGGTTCCCCCTTCAGAGTTCTCTCATCACATAAGAGTCCTCCCAGTACATAAGGGTCCCTCATCACATCAGCAGCCCCCTCTTTCCATAGGAGGCTCACTATCACATCAGTTACCCTTTGACATCAGTCTACCCATTACAGAATCCTCTAATCACATCAGAAGCCCGCCCTTCCCATTAGAGTCCCCCCATAAATATGAGAGCTCCCTCCTCACATCAGAGTTCCCCCTATCGGAGAGTCCTCGCTTCCCATCAGAACCTTACTCCAGCAGCTTGGCAGAGGGCAGGAGGCAGAGCAGGTCTGGACAGAGGTGCATGTCACCTGCCCTGCCCTGATCAGCTTAATGTGTTGCCATCCATCTTTGATGGTTTTTCCAACAGAATTCCACTCAAGCTTGGCTTGCATACACACGGTCACGGTGCTGAACATTCGACAGTCAAGAATGCAGTGATGTACAACACTACGACAAAGTTCAATGCTTCCGAGCATGCGTCAAATTCTTTCCGAGCATGCGTTGGAATTTTGCACGTCTGAATTGGTACAGACGATCAAAACTTTTTCCGTCCAAAAAATTGAGAACCTGCTCTTAAACTTTTGCTGGCTGGAATTCCGCCAGCAAAAGTCCGATGGAGCATACACAGTCGCATTTTCTGTCCAAAAGCTCTCATCGGACTTTTGCTGGCGGAATTTCCACTCGTGTGTACGGGGCATAAGCGAGACACTATATGGTTGATAAACTAAAACTGGAGAGTGCAAAATTTGGTGCAGCTCTGCACAAAAACCAATCGACTTTCAATTTTTTTTTCCATTTGTCAAAGCGTATATGAACAAGCCGAAGTTAGAAGCTGATTGGCTACCATGCACAGCTGCACCAGATTTTGCACTCTCCAGTTTTAGTAACTCAACCCCAATGCGCGTTTTTTTTTTTTTTTTTTTTTTTTGTGCTGGTGGCTGGCCTGCCCACACCATGGCAATGCATGACACTGATCGAGGGCAAACTGCATCCCGCAGATTTGGGATTTTTCACTTTACATGCTGTGGTGACAGGGCGTCTTTTTTAAATACAATTTAAAGTGGTGTTGCCACCAAAAAAAAAAATTTGGCTTAAAAATCATAAAAAAAAAATAATTAGAATTTTTTTTTTTTTTTCTCACCTCCTAAATGCCTGTTGCTAGGGGGTCCCTCGTAGTCTGCCACCTTCATTGCCCGGGCAATGACATCACTTCCCCTAGGCGCCGCACAGTCATCCTGGGACCTGTCATGTATCCCAGATGAGTGAGCGTCGAATCACGGCGCCGCTCGCCCATGCCCAACCGGGTGCCCGCATTAAGAATGCCGGCGCAGCGAGCGGAGCGGGGAACGAGGGGGGGTCTCGTTCCCCCACATCGCTGGACCCTGGGACAGGTAAGTGTCCGATTTATTAAAAGTCAACAGCTGCAGTATTTGTAGCTGCTGACTTTTAAAAATGTTTTTTTTTTTTTTTTTGTGGGCCCTCCTCTTTAAGTTGTATTTTGTGCACATATGGCCCATCAAATTTTTACACTCCTTGAAAAACAAATATTTAATTATACCATTTTAATCTCTCACATTTGAGATTTACAATGTATAAAGCTTTCTTCTCTTTTTTTTTTTTTTTTTTTTTTTTATATCTGGCAGATTCTATTGTTTTTCTGAGTATATTTCTCATGAACAGATGCCCCAGTGTCTGGGATGATCCAGAGGTAAGGTTGGTCTACTTTAAAAATGTATGTGTATAATAACATGTAATGGATTGTTCTTTCCCTTATTATTTTATCCGGTGATATCTACAGTCATTTAGTAAAAGCTCTGTGCAAAATCACATCCCTCTTAAACAAGTTTAGTCTTCATTTAATGAAATACACCAACTTTTACATCATTTGCTGTGTACAGCATTTCGTGAGCCATGGTGTGTTTTTAACCACTTGCCGTCCGCCGCACGTCGATATACGTTGGCACAATGGCAGCGGTGGTACCTGTATGTCCCCTTTAATTTGCGGGGCTAGTGGGCATGTGCGCCGCGTACAGTGTCCTGCGGACTCTATGTCCGCCAGTGTCCCACGATCGTGTCACGGAGCGGCAGAACGGGGAGATTACTATGTAAACAAGGCATTTCCCTGTTCTGCCTAGTGACATGACAGGGATCTACTGCTCCATGTGATCAGGAGCAGTGATCGCTGTCATGTCAGTGGTAGCCCATCCCCCCCCCCCACAGCTAGAATCACTCCCTAGGACACACTTAACCCCTTGATCGCTCCCTAGTGTTTAACCCCTTCCCTGCCAGTTTCATTTACACAGTAATCGGTGCATTTTTTATAGCACTGATCGCTGTATAAATGACAATGGTCCCAAAATAGTGTCAAGTATCCGATGTGTCCGCCATAATGTCGCAGGCACAATAAAAATCAAAGATTGCCGCTAATTACTAATAAAAAAAAAAAAAAAAAAACTATTAATATTAGAAATGCCATATAACTATCCCCAAGAGGACGTCAAATTTTGTTTTGGTGTAACGTCGCACGGCCACGCAATTGTCAGTTAAAGCGGTGCAGTGCCGAATCGCAAAAAGTGCTCTGGTCAGGAAGCGGTTAAAGTGGAACTAAACTGTATCTGAGCACCACAAACTGAAAACGCAAATTTTTAACATTCAAAGTAAACTCACCCATCTATCCATGTCTCCAAGCTTTATTTTGTTGAGAAATCAATTTGAAATCAACATTCTAGCTGCGTCCATTTTGAGTAAGGGCAGACGATTCATGTAGCATTAGCTCAGGCATCCAGGCAGGAGGGTGTGTTTATCTGAGAAAGCCCCTCCTCCCCTTTCAAATGGGGGGGAATCCCAAGAAGACTTCTGGGAGGCATGACATCATTTTGGCCTAGACCAGAAACCAGGATGGCAGCATATTGATTAAAAATAGTTAAAGTGGTATTAAAGCCAACAGCAAATAAGGTAGCAAATTATATCGCAGCTTGACAATTCTTTGATGTGATGGCTGCATTTGTTTTATCTTTTTAGGCTTTCTCTCTTCTATTTTCATCAGGTGATCCAGCCAGTAAGTCTGTTTTTCAAAAGAGAAAGCTCTCTTGTAGATTTATCGGTTTACAGGAAATAAGACAAACCATTTAAAACAGGCAAGGGTGCATACAGTTAGCTGTGATTTTATTTATGTAAAACCTTTTATCCCAAAAAAGGAGGCAAAGAAAAAGTTTTCTTTAACTGTTTGTAAAGTGTTAGCTGGAGTTTGGCTTCAGTTAGCATATCTAAATCTATTATTACATTACTCCCCGAGACTAACAATGCTGCTGTCCAAATGGGAAACCTTAAAGCGGACCTTCAGTCATTTTCAACTTTCCATCTATTAAATAAATAGAAAAAAATGCACAACCTAATAGAAAGTGTATGGGACCACGGCTTAAACTGTGGGTAAAGTGCATGAAAATTGTATCCACGCCAGTGCTGCCGCCAGACCAAAGCACACTAGTGTAATATCGGAACCAGGGCCGTCTTTAATATAGATTGGACCCTGGGCAAAACTTTTCTTGGGCCCCCCCATGCAGTTTTGCTCTCCACCTGCTCTGAGACATACAATAAATAGCAGCTAGACTCAAAATCAGTTTACTGTATCAGATCAGGCAGCGATTGCGATTGGTTGCTAGAGGTTACAGTGTATCATTACCGCAAACTGACTGGTTGCTAGAGGTTACAGCACACATTACAGCTCACTCAGTTGCTAGAGGTTACAGCACATGATTTCTGCTTGTTGATTGGTTGCTAGAGATTACTGTGGATATGACCTCATGAGGGCATGATATACATATCAATGCCTCTGGCCGCTGCTATTTACATATGAATGCTGTTGCTATTTACATATAAATGCCGGTAATTTACATGTAAACACAGGGTCTGTTGGTGAGTCATCTGTACACAACAATAGGGCAGAGCTGGGCAGCATTAGTAGCAGCACTTCACACTGAGATATTGGGACACAGCACAGGACTAAAACCTCAAGGGACAAGGGAATTTAAACCAGGATAGTTGGCAAGTATGAGGCAGCTGCTTTGGGCCCCACAACAATGACAGGGCCCAGGGCAGCTGCCCCTTTTGCCCTGCCTTAAAAACGGCCCTGATCGGAACATTGGTAGATGGGTTTCACACGGATAACCCGTGCTTGTTCACAACACAACACAACATAGATGAATTTAATCTCAGACGGTTTAGCAGATTTGGTCCATCTATGTGCAGGCTGGTAGAGCTGCACAATTAATAGTTAAAAAATCGTGATCTCGATTCAACCCCCCTGATGATCTTCAATGCAGTTTGCCGATTCTTTTACAGGGCAGTAGCCAATAGCTTTCGTCTCCAAATTTCTTCTGATCATGTGTGGCACTTTGTGCGTCGGAATTCTTTACACACGATCGGAAAAAGTCTGATCGGATTTTGTTGTCGGAAAATTTTAGACCCTGCTCTCAAATTTTTTTTTTTTGTCGGAAATTCCGACGGAAAAAGCCTGCTAGAGCCCACACATGAACGGATTTTCCAACAACATAATTTAAGCGGACTTTTTCCATCGGAATATCAGACGGTGTGTACGGGGCATAACTCTTGACTAAAAACAATTGGATTTCCTATCATTTTCTGTTTTGGTGGTAATGGTTACCAAGACAAATAGAGATCGTAAATCTCTCCCAGTGAGAACACAGACACCAATAAAAACTTATCAGGGTTTTGATCCTTTTTCACGTTCCATCCAAGCCAAAAAAAGATTTTGGGCTATACATACACTTTAATGGTGATAATGCTGATATTTTATACTGCATAGGTGGTCTTAACATATAGCTAACTAGTGTTCTATTTGTTGTTCTTGTCCTATTGGTATGTTATGTTTTTAGCGATTTTATATTTAAAATGGTACACACATTGTGATCGCTTTTTATTTTTTTTTTTTTCATTTTTTTTTTTTTTTTTTTTCCTTTTCAGGTTTTTGATCCTTTAAGATTTTCACCAGAGAATTCCACCGGCCGACATTCATTTGCCTTTATACCTTTCTCAGCTGGATCAAGGTATACGTCTTAGCCTGATTTTACACAGTGGGAGATTTCATGTGTATTTTTATCAAGGTGTGCCTTTTTTGTCAACATCCCTTTAGGGCAGTGGCGGTATGTCCATTAAGGGCATTGCATGAATCTATCCATGGGCGCTGTAGCCACCCCCTATTCAGGCATCCGGCACCCCTTTTCAAACACCGGCCGCCTGAATTACAGCGGCAGGGGGGAGTGTTTTTGAAGCACCTGATTAGAGTTATAGGCTCTAATAGGCTTCAAAGAAGGTGAACAGAGAGCGCAAACCATTGAGCTCGCAGGTCACCCAGGTGTGTTAGCGAGGCAAATTAATATTTGCTTTGCTAACACAGAACGCCTCTCAGCCAATCAGGAGGCATGGATGTAATACTGGTCACCTGAAGGCAGAGGCGATCCCATTGGCCGCCTAGCAGAACAGGAAGAAGAAGCGCACGGAGGACACAGGAGCCATTGCCACACTACCCCTCCCACAGCTCGCCGCCTGACCCGCAACCACGATGCGGTAAGTGCCAGGCAGACAGCAGGCTGGTGGGGGGCACAGTGGCTGCATATAATGCACACAGAAGCTGCAATTTATGGGCACAGTTGGCTGAATTTGCTAGGCATAGTGACTACATATTATGGGCACAGTTGGCTGCATATGATGGGGCACAGAGGCTGCATATGATGGGGCACAGAGGCTGCATATGATGGGGCACAGAGGCTGCATATGATGGGCACAGTTGGCTGCATATGATGGGCACAGTTGGCTGCATATGATGGGGCACAGTTGGCTGCATATGATGGGGCACAGTTGGCTGCATATGATGGGGCACAGTTGGCTGCATATGATGGGCACAGAGGCTGCATATGATGGGCACAGTTGGCTGTATATGATGGGCACAGTGGCTGCAAATGATGTTTTTGTTTCAGTGTTTTTCTGAATTTTTCAGTTTGTTTGCTCCCCCCCCAAAAAAAAGTTGAGCACCAGCCGCCACTGTTTTAGGGTAAGGCCGTCCATAGACTATTTGAACCATTGGCATGACAATGCAAACTTCAAACGGCAATCCAGTTAGCAGCTTACAGTGATCTAATTAACAGCCAAGCACCAAGACGATGATTTGATTAGTCAGGCAGCACAACTCAGACAGCCCGGAAACAAGATATACAAAATACATTACACATGCTGTCTTTCAGGTGTTTGGCTTTCACTTGTGTAATCTCTCCACTAGAACAGATATCAAGACAAAACTCAAACAATGTTCCAGAAGTCTGAAAAAGTGGAATTAATGTGTCTTCACAGATTTCTTGAGGGAGATTGTTGATAAATATTTCTGTCCCAAGTGGAGGAACTACTCCAACCCAGTCTTCAGGAGGGCCACCATATTTCCTTTGACCATTAACCACTTCCAGACCGCCGCGCGCCAATATACGTCCTTACTCTGAGGATGGATATCGTTGTTATGGCAGCAGAGCTAGCTGCTATAACCCCAGTATCCTCGTATTCGGCTGGCGGTCTGCTACAAGATAAAAGTGGTCTCTGCAGCAGATTCGCTGCAAGATCACTTTTATCAGCGGCGGGAGAGGCCCCCCCCCCCTCCCGCAGTGCTCCGGTGGCCTCCGTCGCTTACCGGAGCCGTCGGCAGCGGCGATCCGGTCTGCTCTGTGGCTGTGCATGGAGACGAGTGAGGGGACGACCCATTTCCATGACATTGCAGGGCATTCCATGCATTAAGATAAAAAGCCTTCTGTGTGCAGCAGCCCCCCTTACCTGAGGTCCCTCTCTGTCCAGCGAGGTCCACGGGTGTCTCCGCCAACCGAGATTCTCCTTCTTGATTGGCTAAGACGCAGCAGCGCCATTGGCTCCCACTGCTGTCAATAAAAGTCAGCTAGCCAATCAGGGGAGAGAGGCGGGGCTGGGTCAGAGCTCAGTGACTGAATGGACAAAGAGGGCTGTGACTCGGCTCGGGGGCCCCATAGCAAGCTGCTTGTTGTGGGGGCTCTGAACAGGAGGGAGGGGCCAGTATCACAGAAGAGGGAGAAGGAGGACCTGGGCTGCTCTGTGCAAAACCACTGCAACAGAGAATGTAAGTATAACATGTTTTTTATTTTTATAAGAAAAAAACAAGACTTTACAATCACTTTAAGGCATTTTTGATGCAGAGTTTGGCTCCAGTCATTTCTTATGGTTCTCCTTAACCAAAATCCAACAATTTATGTGCACTGCATGCATGCAGCCGTTTCTTTTGCCTGAAACAGTTAATATAATCATAGTTGGTTTAGGCTTCATTTGTGAGACTATTGGATAACATGAAATAATGTACAGTATCTCACAAAAGTGAGTACACCCCTCACATTTTTGTAAATATTTTATTATATCTTTTCATGTGACAACACTGAAGCAATTACACTTTGCTACAATGTAAAGTAGTGAGTGTACAGCTTGTGTAACAGTGTCAATTTGCTGTCCCCTAAAAATAACTTGACACAGCCATTAATGTCTAAACCGCTGGCAACAAAAGTGAGTACACCCCTAAGTGAAAATGTCCAAATTCTGCCTTAAGTGACAATATTTTGTGTGGCCACCATGATTTTCCAGCACTGCCTTAAACCTCTTGGGCATGGAGTTCACCAGAGCTTTACAGGTTGCCACTGGAGTCCTCTTTCCCTCCTCCATGATGACATCACGGAGCTGGTGGATGTTGGAGACCTTGCTCTCTTCCACCTTCCGTTTTGAGGATGCTCCACAGATGCTCAATACGGTTTAGGTCTGGAGACATGCTTGGCCAGTTCATCACCTTTACCCTCAGCTTCTTTAGCAAGGCAGTGGTCGTCTTTAAGGTGTGTTTGGGGTCATTATGTTGATTACTGCCCTGCAGCCCAGTCTCTGAAGGGAGGGGATCATGCTCTTCTTCAGCATGTCCCAGTAAATGTTGGCATTCATGGTTCCCTCAATGAACTGTAGATCCCCCACCACCATGCTTTACTGTAGGCAAGACACATTTGTCTTTGTACTACTCACCTGTTTGCCACCACACATACTTGAAACCATCTGAACCAAATAGGTTTATCTTGGTCTCCTCAGACCACAGGACATGTTTTCAGTAATCCATGTTCTTAGCCTGCTTGTCTTCAGCAAACTGTTTGCAGGATTTATTGTGCATCATCTTTGGAAGAGGATTCCTCCTGGAACGACAGCCACGCAGACCAATTTGATGCAGTGTGCGGCGTATGGTCTTAGCACTGACAGGCTGATCCCCCACCCCCCACCCCTTCAACCTCTACAGCAATGCTGGCAGCACTCATACATCTATTTCCCAAAGACAACCTCTGGATATGATGCTGAGCAGGTGCACTCAACTTCTTTGTTCGACCATGGTGAGGCCTGTTCTGAGTGGAACCTGTCCTGTTAAACTGCTGTATGGTCTTGGCAATCTTCTTATAGCCTAGGCCATCTTTTATGTAGAGCAACAATTCTTTTTTTCAGATCCTCAGAGAGTTCTTTGTCCTGAGGTGCCATGTTGAATTTCCGGGGGCCAACATGAGAGAGTGAGAGCGATAACACCAAATTTAACACACCTGATCTCTATTCATACCTGAGACCTTGTAACACTAACAAGTCACATGACACCAGGGAGAGAAAATGTGGCTAATTGGGCCCAATTTGGACATTTTGACTTGGGGGTGTACTCACTTTTGTTGCCAGCGATTTAGACATTAATGGCTGTGTGTTGAGTTATTTTGAGGGTAAAGCAAATTTACACTGTTATACAAGCTGTACACTCACTACTTTACATTGTAGCAAAGTGTAATTTCTTCAACGTTGTCACATGAAAAGATATAATAAAATATTTACATAAATGTGAGGGGTGTACTCACTTTTGTGAGATTAATAAATAACTGTTGTACTCTTCTCTTCAGAAACTGCATCGGACAGAACTTTGCCATGAATGAGATGAAAGTCGCCCTCGCATTGACGTTACAGAGATTTGAACTGAGCCCAGACCCAGAGAAAGTGCCAAAGAAAATTCCTCAGCTCGTTCTACGATCTGTAAATGGTGTCCACGTATATCTGAAGAAAATAAATATGTAAATTATAATAAAATAAATATCTGGCTTTGTTATGATGACAAAACAATTAAGTGATAAATGTGTGTGAGAGGTTCTTGTTCTTGTTTATCTCTTTTATGACTGACAGAATTAAATGCAATCTAAGTTAATTCAAAAGCTGTACTTGGATTTTCTGGGGGAGGATTAGAACCACTGCTTTTTTTTAGACAGAATGTGGTAAAACTCCATTCCATCACTTCCGGGTTTCACCCTCCGCTCCCTGCTCAACACTGTCACTTGTAAACACAGAAGCCAGGCTTCTGTGCTTATAAGAACAGCTTACCTCTCCTGGCAGCTCCACAGATCCCTCCCTGCCCTGCGCTCACAGCAGGTACATGGGTGGGAGGGGGAATCACATGGTAGGCTGCACCCTCTGGGATCACCAACTGTTCCCAGGGTGCATGGATGACAACTCCCATGGATGATCTCACTGCAAGTAAAAGGAGAAGTCGCCTTCAGTGCAGGGAGGCACTAGAGCCGAGCAGGGCCGTCTTTAATATTAATTGGACCCTGGGCAAACATTTTCTTGGGCCCTCCTCCATGAAATTTCACTCAACACCTGCCTGCACACCATGGACTGGGGTGGTGAGGGGACCCATCAATAGACGGAAAACTCCTAGGGAACCTAGAAAACCTGGCATCCGTGACAGTGCTGGGGAGAGGGGAGGGTGTGATCAATGGCAATACTGATTTTTTTATTTTTTTTACCAACTACCAATATAAAGAGGAGTTTCAACACTGGCCACCGATTTGTAATAGGGGTTTACACTCACCACTAATGTAAGGGGGACCTTCACACTGGCCACGAGTGTGAATAAAAGGATTTTACACCAAGCCCCAATGTAATGAGAAGATATACATATGAATGCCACCTCAACTTGCATATGAATGCCGCCGCTATATACATATCAATGCCAGTTATTTACATGTAAACACAGGGTCTACAGGTGAGTAGGGACGAGCCGAACACCCCCGGGTTCGGTTCGCACCAGAACCCACGAACGGACCTAAAGTTAGTTTTTTTTTTTTAAAAGGCCCCTTTTTGCGATTCGGCACTTTTTGCGATTCGGCACTTCGCTTTAACTGACAATTGCTCGTGCGACGTGGCTCCCAAACAAAAATAGAGCGACAATTTTGAAAAAAATGCAATATTTTTTACTTTTTGCTATAATAAATATCCCCAAAAAATATATAAAAAAACATTTTTTTTCCTCAGTTTCGGCCGATACGTATTCTTTACATATTTTTGGTAAAAAAAACGCAATTATTGATTGGTTTGCGCAAAAGTTATAGCGTTTACAAATAGCATTTTTATTAATATTTTTTTTTTTTTACTAGTAAATCAGCGATTTTTATTGTGACTTTATGGCGGACACATCGGACATTTTTGACACATTTTTGGGACAATCAATGCTATTTAAATAGCACTGATTCCTATGTAAATGACAGTTGTACTGAAGGGGTTAACCACTAGGGGGCGGGGAGGAGTCAGTGTGACGTGTGTGTTTTTTTTCTTTACAGTAGGGGGGCGTGGCTGTACGTCTGACGTCATTGATCGGTGTTCCCGATGACAGGGAACCGCCGATCAGCGCAGGTGGCGGCGCGCGCGCGACCCACAGGCAGGCACATGCACGATCAGGTACAGGTACGTGATTCTGCCTGCCCGTGCCATTCTGCCGCAGTATATCTGCGTTAGGCGGTCGGGAAGCGGTTAAGGGGAACCCCGGCCACAAAAAAAAATGGCGGGGGTCCCCCTCAAAATCACCATCCGAGCACGCAACCTGGCAAGGAAAAGAGGGGGGGGCGAGAGCGGCCCCCCCTCCCTTAACTCAGGCCACATGCCCTCAACATGGGAGGGTGCTTTGGGGTCCCCCCCAAAGCACCTGGTTGATGAGGACAAGGGCCTCGTCCCCATTGGTTGTGGGGGTCTGCGGGCGGGGGGCTTATCAGAATCTGGAAGCCCCCTTTAACAAGGGGACCCCCAGATCCCGGCCCCCCCCTGTGTGAAATGGTAAGGGGGTACAAAAGTACCCCTACCATTTCACCAAAAAAGTGTCAAAAATTGTAAAAATTACAGGAGACGGTCTTTGACAATTCCTTTCTAAAAATCTTCTTTCTTCTGGCCTTCGGTTTCTTCATCTTCTCCTTCTGACATGTTCTTCCTCCGATCCGCTTCCTTTTGCTCTGGTCTTCTCGCCCGGCATCTTCTTCCATGGCGTCAGTGTCTCTTCTGGGTTGCTCTGCGCAATGGGAGGCTCCTGCTGTGTGAGGCTTCGATGCGTCTGACAGGTCTTTTATAACGGAGGGGGGGCCACCTGGTGACCCCGCCCCCTCAGACGTCATGGGGAAAGCCACAGTCCCTGTGCATCAGAGGGGGCGGGGTTACCAGGTGGCCCCGCCCTCCGTTATAAAAGACCTGTCAGACGCAGCAAAGCCTCACACAGCGGGAGCCTCCCATTGCGCGGAGCAGCCCAGAAGAGACGCCAACGCCATGGAAGAAAATGCCGGACGAGAAGACCAGAGCAAGAAGAAGCGTATCGGAGGAAGAAGAAGATGGAAGAAGATGCCGGAAAGGAGAAGATGAAGAAACGAAGGATGAAGAAAGGAAGAAGGAAGACCAGAAGATTTTAATAAAGGAATTGTCAAAGACCGTCTCCTGTAATTTTTACATTTTTGCCACTTTTTTGGTGACATGGTAGGGGTACTTTTGCACCATTTCACACAGGGGGGGTGGGAGCTGGGGGTCCTCTTGTTAAAGGGGGCTTCCAGATTCCGATAAGCTGCCCGCAGACCCCCACAACCAATGGCCACGGTTGTAGGGAGGAGGCCCTTGTCCTCATAAACATTGGGACAAGGTGCTTTGGGGGGGACCCCAAAGCACCCTGCCAATGTTGAGGGCATGTGGCCTGGTACGGTTCATGTGGCGGCCTGCCAGGTTGCGTGCTCGGATAAGGGTCTGGTATGGATTTTGAGGGGGACCCCACGCCATTTTTTTTTTGTTGGCCGGGGTTCCCCTTAATATTCATAGCAGACCTGAAGGGCCTGGTTATTGATTTGGGGGGGACCCCCACGCTTTTATTTTTTTTTTTGCTTTTTATTTTTTTATCACTTTTTTTTTTACTTTCAATGAATGACTGTGTTACGGGAGCCGTCAATTCATTAGCCGCGAGTGATTTTAAATAGCTTTTTTTTCAAAAATGACACTTTGTGCAGAGACAGTTCTAAGCACGGGAAACATGCGCCCCTTCACTATAGACACCCCCCAGATGTGATATGCAATGCTGTACTAACAGCACACACTAATCCCCAGAAATACAGCAGATAATGTCAGCAGTGGGTTTGAATCGAACACTGGGCTCATCCCTACAGGTGAGTCATCTGTAAAAAAATATGGCAGAGCTTGGCAGCATTGTTAGCAACACTTCACACTGAGATATCGGAACACATCATGGCACTAAAACTTCAAGGGAATTTAAACCAGGATAGTTGGCAAGTATTACGTAGCTACTTTGGGTCCCAAAGCAATGACAGGTCCCAGGGCAGCTGCCCCTTTTGCCCTGCCTTAAAGACGGCCCTGGAGCCAAGCAGGTGTTTTTTTGAAAAGATAAGATGTGTAAAACCTTTGAAGAAATGATAGGGGGAAATTGAACACAGTGGAGTGGGTGTGTGCAGAGGTGGGTGACGAGGGCAGTGAAGGAGGGGGTGTGTGCAAATTGGGCCCAAAGTGACAATATTTTGTGTGGCCACCATTATTTTACAGCACTGCCTTAACCCTCTTGGGCATGGAGTTCACCAGAGCTTCACAGGTTGTCACTGGAGTGCTCTTCCACTCCTCCATGGAAGCTGGTCAATGTTAGAGACATCGCGCTCCTCCACCTTTTGTTTGAGGATGCCCCACAGAGGCTCAAATCATCAAAATCCAAAAGTAAAATCAATAGTGTAGCTGGTGCTGCACTCTAAGTGGTGAACTTACAGTAAAAATGCTAAAAGACTAAATATGTAACTCCAATACAATGTACAAAAGTGACAATGCAAACACATAATGATATTATAAACAATATAAAGTGCTAGGTTCTAACAAGATAAATCTAAACTCCAATAAACAAATAATGTAAGAAAAAATAAACAAGTGAATAATATCCTATATAGGATACATAGAAATAAAGTGCTGGTGCCAAAAGTCAAATCCAGATACACACAAAGTCCTCAGTTGTGTAGTAATAAGCAAAGTGAAAAAACGTAGGTTGCTACTCCAACTGGCACTTTCCAGCAATTGCACCGTCCTAATCGAGGGAACGCCACATTTGCGGCACTGCAATCTATCCCCTATTGTGTAGACGCTATAACTTTTGGGTAAACCAATCAATATACGCTTATTGCGATTTTTTTTTTGATTTTTTTTAATTACCAAAAATATGTAGAAGAATACATATCGGGTCTAAACTGAGAAATTCGTTTTCTTTTTGTTTTTTTTTTAAATGGGGATATTTATTATAGCAAAAAGTACAAAATATTGTGTTTTTTTTTTTTTTTTTTTTTTTCAAAATTGTCGCTCCTTTTTATTATTATATAGTGCAAAAAATAAAAACTGCAGAGGTGATCAAATGCCACCAAAAGAAAGCTCTATTTGTGGGGAAAAAAAGCGATGCAGTGACGAATCGCAAAAAATGGCCTGGTCATTCAGAAGCCAAATCTTCTGGGGCTGAAGCGGTTAAAGTTCATGTGCCTGTAAAGGCAGGCAAAGTTTTCGAATTCAAATCATTTTCCAATTTCCAAAGAGAATAAAATAGAATAGAAAATAAAGGAATAGAATAGAAAAAAAAAATAGACTAGAAAAGAATAGAACAGAAAATAAAAGAATGGAATATAATAGAGTACAACAGAACAAAAATAGAAAATAAAAGATCAGAATAGACTAGAATATAATAGGAACAAATAGAATATAACCATCTTCTGAAATTCGAATTTCAAATAGAATAGAATAGATTTGAATAAGAATAGAATAGCAAAGAATAGAAAGGATAGAATAGACTATAATAGAATGGAATAGAATTAAAAAAACAATAGAATATAACCATTTCCCAAAATTCGAATAAAATCAATTAAAATTTGAATAGATTAGAATAGAAAATAAAAGAATAGTATAGCAAAAAACAATAGAATAGAAAGAATATAACTACCTTCTGAAATTCATATTGCCAATAGAATGAATTTGAATAGAAAAGAATAGAATATAATTAAACAATAGAATAGAAAGATGTTTATAGTTATTCTATTCCATTCTGTTGTTTTTTTTTCTATACTATTGTGTTATTTCTATTCTATTCAAATAGATTTTATTTGAATTTTGGAAAATGGTTGTATTATTTCTATTCTATTCTATGTTTTTTTTTAAATTCAATTCTTTTCTATTCAAATTTCAGAAGATGGTTATAATATTTCTATTTTATGCTATTATTTATTTTTTAATTCTGTTCTTTTATTTTCTATCCTATTTTGTTCTGTTTTACTCTATTATATTTTATTCTATTTCTATTCTATTCCTTTTATTTTCTATTCTATTCTCTATTTTTATAAAACTTTTCACAATTGATTCGAAAACTTTTTGAATAGATTCAAAAAATTTGAATTGATTCGAAAACAAAATTCCGTAAATGAATTAAACAAATGAAACAAATTGAACTAAACTAATTTAAGTAAATAACGAATCAAAACAAATGTTTTCGATCTGCACATGTCTACCTGCAACTGCAGCACCCCTCTTGTCTCCACCCCCACCTCGTCTCAGCAGCCTGCAGCAGAGAGGAGGACAGAACGCCTCCACCGGATCATGCGCTTCTCCTTGCAGCCGTGAAGATGCTCGTCTCTGATTCCCCCCCCCCCCATCTTAGCAGTCGTCAGCAAAGAGGACAGAACTCCTACAGATCCTGTGCTTCTCTGTGTAGCCGTGAAGAGGCTCGTCTCTGATCCCCCCCCCCCCCCATCTTAGCAGTCGTCAGCAAAGAGGACAGAACTCCTCCTACAGATCCTGTGCTTCTCTGTCTCATTCCCCCCCCCCCCCCATCTTAGCAGTCGTCAGCAAAGAGGACAGAACTCCTCCTATAGATCCTGTGCTTCTCTGTGTAGCCACAGCACCCCCTCCTTTCCACATGCCCTGGTATCAGCAGACTTCAGCAGCTGACTCCAGCCCTCCTCTGGTTATCCTCCAGACCCTGCACTTTCTGCTTCCCAGGTCCACCCCCATTTTCTTCTCAGCAGCAGCTCAAAGTAAGAGGGGTTTACTGTAATGCAAGGCAGGGTTGGGCACTCTTGACTTGTATAATGCTGATGCAGGCCACGATGAAAAAAGTTTGACACCCCTGGTTTATAGGAGCATTTATTTTAAACGTTAGACTGATGTATCTAGCAATATTGTATCTAGACCAATAAAAATGTGTTTTCTCAACACCATTACATATCATCCTCTGTCTATAATATTGCAAATATGTATCAGGGTAGGTGCCATCAGATGACAGGACCCCAACCTTGGGGAAGGAGGAGAAGAAGGAGGAGGACTATGAAAGGGTTAAGAAGGTATATGAGAGTAGACATACAGTAGGTAATGGTTTTGAGAGGTACTGGGGGAAGGAAAAAAAAGAAAAAAAAAAGGAGGAGGGGATAATGTAGGCTATAAATTTAAAAAGAAAATGGTATTGCGACAAATCTTGCCCTATCAACTGAAGTATTTCGACGCTATATGAAGAAAATGGGGTGGAGTCCTGTTGAGTCCAAGTAAAGGGCAATCTGGTATGAATGGGCACTTAGTGTGTTGCAATGTAGCATCAAAAGGGGATTAAAGCTCCCATAAAGCAAAATGTTCACATTGATCTATACAATTCCACTACAATAAAGTGGTTCTAAAAGGCAACACATTTTTACGTTAATGTGTTCCCTGCATTGACCACTTCACCCCTGGAAGATTTTACCCCCTTAATGACCAGAGCATTTGTTGTGATTTGGCACTGCGTCATTTTAACTGACAATTGCGCGGTCGTGCAAAGTTGTACCCAAACAAAATTGACGTCCTTTTTTTACCACAAATAGAGCTTTCTTTTGGTGGTATTTGATCACCTCTGCGGTTTTTTTTTTTTGCGCTATAAACAAAAACAGACTGACAAAAGACTGACAATTTTGAAAAAAAAGCAATATGTTTTACTTTTTGCTATAACAAATATCCCCCAAAAATATCTGAAAAAAATGTTCTTTCTCAGTTTACACATATTTTTGGTAAAAAAAAAAAAATCACAATAAGCGTATGATTGGTTTGTGCAAAAATTATAGCGTCTACAAAATAGGGGATAGATTTATGGTATTTTTATTATCATTTTTTTTTTAATTAGTAATGGCGGTAATCTGTATTTTTTATCGGGACTGCAACATTGCGGCGGACAGATCGGACCCTTTTGGCACTATTTTGGGACCATTGACATATATGCCGCGTACACACGATTGGAAATTCTGCCAGCAAAAGTCTGATGAGAGCTTTTGGTCGGAAAATGCAACCGTGTGTATGCTCCATCGGACTTTTGCTGGCAGAATTCCAGCCAGCAAAAGATTGAGAACAGGTTTTTTTTTTTTTTGGGCGTAAAAAGTTTCGATCGGAAATTCCGATCGTCTGTACCAATTTCGACACGCAAAATTCCTACGCATGCTCGGAAACAATTTGACGCATGCTCGGAAGCATTAAACTTCATTTCTCGGCTCGTCGTAGTGTTGTACGTCACAGCGTTCTTGACAGTCGAAAGTTCAGTGAACTTTTGTGTGACCGCGTGTATGCAAGCCAAGCTTGAGCAAAAGTCCGCTCGTGTGTACGCAGCATTATACAGCGATCAGAGCTAAAAATAGCCACTGATTACTGTGTAAATGTCACTGGCAGGGAAGGGGTTAAACACTAGGGGGCGATCAAGAGGTTAAATGTGTTCCCTCAGTGTGTTCTAACTGTAGGGGGGGGTGGGCTACCTAGGACACGACAGAGATCACAGTTCCCGATGACAAGGAGCAGGAGCACTAGATCCCTGTCATGTCACTAAGCATCGGCGTGCGGGGGTCGGGAAGCGGTTAAGATAAAAATGTCCCAGTAATTGAATCACGACCCCCCCGTCTATGGACACGCACAGCCTGGCTTGGTAGCGAGCCCACGGGTATGCCTCAATAGCAAGCGGCTTGCTAGGGGGGCACGCACAAAAGAGGAGGAGCCAAGAGTGCCAGTGGGGGACCCCAGAAGAAGACATTCGGGGCCACGCTGTGAAATATCATCGCACAAATTAGTTAAGTATAACATGATTATTATTTTAGAAAAAAAAGATCCTTTACAACTGATTTAAATAAAACTCTCACTAATGTGATATCATGTTAATCATCAGATTTTGTTGACTATATTTTGGGGCAAATATATGGGAGCGTGCAAATTACATAAATGTAACTAAGAATTTTATTTTAAGGAAAGTGCATTATTCTATAAAAAAAAAATTTGCACTAAATTATTATCAATAAAAAACTAAAAAAATAAATATATATGTTTCCAAATTTTCTACCAATCTAAAGCTCTATGCGTCCCAAAAAAAGTATATATAAATGTTAGGGTAGACTATAAAACCTATAAAATATAATGTGTGAAATTGAGACATTGTTGAAATGAAAAAATGCTCTGGAATATAATGCCTTGTACACACGGTCAGACATTCCGACCACAAAATCCGTCAGATTTTTTCTGCAAACTTGTCTTGCATACACACGGTCGCCCAAAGTTGTCGGAAAATTTGATCGTACGACGGGACTACGCAGAGGCCAGTAGCCAATAGCTTTCGTCTCCAAATTTTTTCTGAGCATGCGTGGCACTTTGTGCGTCGGAATTCTTGGCACACGATCGGAAAAAGTCTGATCGGATTTTGTTGTTGGAAAATTTTAGATCCAGCTCCTCCGACGGAAAAAGTCTGATAGAGCCCACACGCGATCGGATTTTCCGACAACATAATCCGATCAGACTTTTTCCGTCGGAATTTCCGACCGTGTGTACAAGGCATAAGGGAATTTAGGGAGAAAAAGGGCTCAGAACTCAAGTTGTTAAAATTATTGTTATATACAATATAAAATAGATCATAAATGCACAAATAAATAAGAAAAAATGAAATAAATTAGATGTAAATGTAGATATTCTATCACTAGAACTTTTTGCATAACAAAAAAGGCACAAAAATATAGAATGAAATGATAGCACAGAGTGTATAAAATTGAATGTATACATTGTTGTCGATGTGTTAGAACCAAACTAGGAATGTGATCAGAATTGCTTCATGCATTTTCGATAGATGCATTGTAACTATATAGCTTTGAGCAAGAATTATAGTGGATAAAAACCAGGCAGGACAGAAAGGAAAGAAGGGAAAAAAGAAAGTGTGAAGAGATGAACCCCACCTTTCCATCCGTCCCGCAGGTCCAGCATACATCGCTATTCATTAATCTCCTGAGATATAATATATCCTTGATTCCTATATATTTTTTTCATATAAATGCATTTTTAATCATTCAGAGTGGCTGATCATTTTTCATTTACCATTATCCATTATATATTTGTGTTTATCAGTGCGAATGGGATGGATGAAGAACTCCAAGATCTGGAAATTGGTATTCTAGCAGCTAGAAATATAAGTGAGATCAGTTTTTTAGTATGTCTTATTACCTCCTCCTTTGGTCATCTTCATAGGGCTTGCCAGGGTGATTTTTTTTTTACAGCGGTTGTATACCCGCTGAAACTTTTTTTCTTTTTTATACACCTGTAAGGGAAAAGGCATAATGAGCTAGTATGCACCGCATACTAGCTCATTATGAAATACTTACCTTAGAACGAGGCGTCGGTAACTCACCTGATCCACGCCGAGGTAGCTGTTGCCTCGGCGTGTCTTCCGGGTATGGTGACTCCAGCGCTGTGAGTGGCTGGAGCCGCAATGTCGTCACTGCTGCGCATGCACACAGGAGACTTCTTCCCGGCAAGGTTCGGATTCTGCCGGCCTTTCAGCGGAGAATCCCCCGTGCGCATGCGCCGCTGCAGTCAGTGGCGCATTGCACGGGGAATATCTCCTAAACCTTATAGGTTTAGGAGATATTTTTTTTACCTACAGGTAATCCTCATTATAGGCTTACTTGTAGGTAAAAGTAAAATTTTTGACTTTACAACCACTTTAAGCTTGATCTGAGTTAAAGAATATGTAAATTTATATACTCAAATTTAAAACCTCTTAACTTTCGACCACCATATGTAAAGAAACCTTTTTCAATGTATCAATGATTTTCACTGGTTCACTTTTGCAAGGGTCGTGCGATGCAGACTAAATATGAAAGGCTGTTATGGCAGAAGAGTTCATATACCAGGTGATCACTATAACAGGTAATACATTGATTAGTCCAATAAACAAGTCCCAAACTGTCCATAAATCTCTTGGCTATGTTGAATTTGGGTTACACACATTTAGGTTTCTAGAAAATTCCTTTTCTTATTGTGAAACAAAAAATTCTGTGAGATTTTTGGTTAATTTACTTTATATACTTTTTTAATATAACATGCTTTCTTAAAGTAATTTTTTTTTTTTATTACCTCTACATAGGATTACCGGATTACCAGATTGCGCGCCTTCAAATTGTCCAAAACACAGCAGCGAGATTAGTCACCGGAAAGAAACCTTGGGAATCCATCTCCCCATCCCTAAGGACCCTCCATTGTCTCAAGGTAAAAGACAGGATCACATTCAAGACCCTCTGCCTCACCCACAAATGTACACAAGGAAATGCGCCTCAATACCTTTGTGAGAAAATAGAAAAATACATACCAAATCGCAGCCTTCGATCAACAAACCAAAACCGCCTTCTCATCCCTAAAGCCCGCTACAAATCGAA
The DNA here is from genome assembly GCA_028564925.1 of Lithobates sylvaticus. NCBI lineage: Eukaryota > Metazoa > Chordata > Amphibia > Anura > Ranidae > Lithobates > Lithobates sylvaticus. The sequence continues at coordinate 236,768,135 of CM053032.1, forward strand.
GGGAGAACGAAGATTCGCAGTACAGGGACCTCGGCTATGGAATGCTCTACCAAACAACATCCGCTTGGAAGAAAACCATCAGGCCTTCAGGAAAAAACTCAAGACCCACCTCTTCTAAACATGGCATCACAACAAGAGCAGACAAGCGCCTTGAGGCGATTCAGTTCGCAGTTGCAGCGCTATACAAATCATTCATTCATTGGCTTTATGAGCAAGACTGGACCTAATTTGGGGTTTTGAAGTAGGAGGTTCTGGTTATTTATATGAAATGTTTGATAGCTCTATAACTGTGATTAAATGGAGTAATGAAGTTTATGTTTTGAAAACCTATATATTTTTTGTCAGATTTGGGTGGGAATTCCCAGTAGCGTGCTTCAGTGATCAATTCCAGGGTTAACCTTTATCTAGAATTTGTCTTGTGAGAGAATGCTTTGTTTAGTAAATCCTCCTTTTGTACAACTTTTTTTTTTGAGTCTGCAGTATTGACCTTTAGGTACATTATTCTTCCACAATGCTTTCTGGTAAAAATCTGTTTGCTTAGCTGGATCTACATCTAAAGCCCCATACACACGGTCGGACTTTTTTCATCAATTTGGTCCGATCGGACAAGGTTGTTGAAAAATCAGACCGTGTGTATGCACCATCGGACAGTGTTCGTCGGTTTGTCCGTCGGACAAAGTCTTATCTCCTGCTGGAAAGATTTGCCGTCAACCCGGTCCGATCACACCAAATCCGATCGTGTGTACGGTTGTCCGACCGGACAAAGTGCTACGCATGCTCAGATCACATTACAAGACCAAAGCTATTGGCTACTAGCCTCTACGTAGTCCCGTCGTAGGCAACAAACGTCACCACGTTCAGAATGATCGGATTTTCCGACAACTTTGTCCGACCGTGTGTACGCAAAACCAACATCGGACAAAGTATGACGGACATGGTCCGACGGACCTGGTCCGCGGATTGTCCGACCGTGTGTATGGGGCTTAAAGAAAAAACAATGTTGGTCATTCAATTACATGGATAAATGACAGATCCAAAGCATTATTATTAATATTACAATAATCTAAGAAGAGAATTATGGTATTACATATGATGATTATATCATCTATGTAGCACCCATAATTAGGTGGGAGGCCTAGGGATTGCCATTCCAAATGTAGATATCCTCCTCATATCCCTTTATTATGTTGGCATAGCTGGATACATAATTTGCACTCATAGATGTGCCCTTGGTCTAAGGAAAGAAATTGTCTAAGAAAAATAATTACGCTCTAGGGTGAATTTAGTACATTCCATTAAAAATTGAGCTTGCTTGAAACTGAGTATTAAAAACCAACTATACATGAGATAGAAATGTAAAGGGAGCTGAAATCAAGAGATACTCAAAACTAAAAGGGTTCCCATGTATAGAATTTACAACAAGGCTACATTTGTATGGGTGATTTGGCCCAATGAGAATCTGCAGCTGTTTTTGCCACCTGTGAGCGGCTAGTTGTGGCTGCTGAGCCCGTACACTTTTATTCACAGGTGTGCAGTGGCTACAGCTTTCCATAGCTGTTACCTGTGGTGATTGCTGCTGGATGCACACAAAGTGTATCAGTGGGGGTGAAGAATGCGCAAGCATTGATATTAGAGGGAAGAATGTCTCAACATTGGTGTCAATGAAAGAGTAGCCTAGTGTTGGTGCCAGTGGAAGAATTCCCCAGCGTTGGCGTCAGTTGAAAGAAATTGCTGCTCATCAGTGGCATTAAAGGAAAAATCCCCTAATGTCAGTGTCAGTGGTTAGTTACCTAAGTAGATGCAAGATCCACTAAGTCCAGGTGCTGTTTTGACAGCCAAGGCTTCGATACCTTTGGGTAGTGCCAGAGCTTGCCTCTTTCTCTCCCATCCCTGCACACTCCTGCTGTCCCATTTATGATAGGCTGCCTCACTAAATAAAGAAACAAACAGGAGACAAGAAAGAGCAGTACGTTAAGGAAATGTCAAAATGTCGTCAGATGGTGGCAGCATTTGATCATGAGTTCAGGCTTTTAGAGCCTAAAGCAAGTATGTGGTGATGCAGCAGCTTTCTTTTCCACCTGCAATTTCCAATGCCAGACTGTCCTAAAGGAAAAAGCTCTGACTCTTCTGGGTAGTGTCAAAGCTTGCCCACTCTCTCCCACTAAGCATTCATATTGGCAAATCACTATACGGTTTTGGAGTGCATCATTACTTAAAATGGTTTCCTTTGTCTTCTATTACAGCTCCACTCACTCCTTTAAAAGATAACCCTTCTCTTTCTATTGGCATTCATTCAAATGCTATTCTAATCTGGGACAAATTTTATTGGCCCCAGATTAGACATATGATTTTGGAGGGTACCTTTATGCCATTTGTACATTTTTAAACTTTACATGATCAGAGGAAAGGTATATGGTTTGTTTATTTACAATTGCAAAGTTTTTACTCTTCCTTGACTCTGAAATGTTCTATTCATCATCTGCTCACAGACTTTGAGCAGCTGTGCATATCTCTAGAACCCCCAATATATACCATATCTAAGATATACACGTTATTATCTACTCTCAACTCACCTGGTTTACCATTATATACGACTACATGGGGGTTGGAACTAAATTGGTTAACACAAGAGGAAGATTGGGATCAAATTTTTATGAATACTCATAAATTTTCAATAGCTTGTGACACCCAAGAGCGTAATTTTAAATTGCTATCTAGATGGTACCGCACTCCAGTTAATTTAAACCAAATTTTTCCATCGCAATAAGTTGGCGTTGTAATGTCGCTACAGGTAACTTATCCCATCTTTGGTGGGCCTGTCCCTCCATTTATAAATTATGGGATTAAGTAATTCATTTATATAATATTGTTGTTGATTAGGGATGGGCTTTATGTTCGAGTCGAACATGAGTTTGACTTGAACATTGGCTGTTCGCCGTGAACAATTTTGTTTGTGGCAAATTTGAAAAGCTGCGGAACACCCTTTAAAAGTCTATGGGAGAAATAAAAAGTGCTAATTTTAAAGATTTATATGCATGGTATTGTCATAAAAAGTGTTTGGGGACCCGGGTCCTGCCCCAGGGGACATGTGTAAATGCAAAAAAAAGTTTTAAAAACTGATGTTTTTTCAGGAGCAGTGATTTTAATAATGATTAAAGTGAAGCAATAAAAGTGTAATATGCCTTTAAATTTTCGTACCTGGGGGTGTCTATAGTATGCCTGTAAAGGGGCACATGTTTCCCGTGTTTAGAACAGTCTGACAGCAAAATTACATTTCTAAAGGAAAAAAAGTAATTTAAAACTACTCGCGGCTATAATGAATTGTCGGTCCGACAATACACATAAAAGTTCATTGATAAAAATGGCATGGAATTTCCCCACAGGGGAACCCCAAACTAAAATAAAAAAAAATAAATAAATACAGAAGTTTAATGGGGTGTTGAAGACCTGGATAACATTTAAAAACTTGTCAACATTTTTGGAAATTTGTACATTTTAAAAGAGGTGTCAATGCATGGCAACAATGTTTTTAAAGGATCTGGGCCTTTTTTTTAACACTAAAATGCATTTGAAGGGGTTAAACATGAAAGTAGGAACATAAAACAAAACACTTAAGCAGAAGTTTTGCACTAGAACTCAAGTCCTCTGAGTGATGTGGAGGATATTGGTAGAATCCCATGCTGTCCTTCATAATTACTTGGGGCCAGTCAAACCAGCAGCTTTGGACTGCTTGACCACCACGGCCCCAATGCAGGAACAAGACAATTGTTTCTTATGTCCTCTGGGTTCAGGTTACACTAGCGTGTGTGTTATGCTTACAGTAACATGTGCCATGATGTGAATGGGCTTATTACTGCAGGATTGAATCAGGCATAGTGGTTGTAGATAGAATTTTATGTGATTCATTACATCATTAATTGTTCCTCCCTGAAATCTACTACAGATCTTACACAGACAAACCACAAAGTTGCATCATTCACAAATTCTTTACACCTGCCTAACAAGTGTCTAATACTCTAGTAAACTCTTTTACTCTGCTTATTTTGCATGTTATAACCTCGCAGGCACTTAAACAATCTGTAGAAGGAAAGTAAACAAAGTGATTATGTAATACATTCAGACTTAGGGTGGAGATGTACAGGTAATCCCAAGACTTGAATGTGTTACCTTTACCTTCCTTTCCATAAATAAATTTGTAAGAGTGACGACATTGAGCTTAAAATTCTGTGAAATTGTACAAAGGGCAAAATCCACTATCCACAGCAATAAATCAGCAAAACAAGAACAATGTGAATTCCAATTAGTTATTTATTGTATTGTAATGATTTTTTTAATTGTTGTGAGCAGTTCAGACTGTCCTGACTTTTCCTCATTATAGATTTCCTTTAAGAATATTACTGTAAACCATGGCTTCTCAAACAGGGTTTCGTGGAACCCCAAGGTTCTTCTAAAGGTTGCTAGGAGTTCCTTGAGCAGTGACCAATTTTTGCCTCTCAGATAAGTTCCCACTGATACCAATTATCTTTTTAGCTAGTTTAAAAGAGGGAAATTATTCCCAATAACCAAAAGTGTAAAGAGCATTCTCCCCACTGACCTTAACAGTAATTTATTATGAGTTGTAGATAGAATATTTTTTAGTAGGGGTTCCCTGAGACCAGGGTTCCTCTGTGTTGAAAAGGTTGCCGTAAACAAACCCAGGATTGTTCCCATGAAAAATAAAAAACATTGTAGAATTTTGAATCTGGGGTATCTGATTGCCTTTACCCACTTGGGTTCCTTAGTGCCATTTTAAAAAAAAGTTGGGAATTGTGAATCTTCATCAGCAAGGTCTTCCGAATTTTCATAATCTCAACGACAGTCTTGTGATATTTGATTGTTCAGAAATGCTGATCTACAGGAAGATGCTTCTTCATTCCTTCCAATATTTCAGCTGGTTCAAAAATTTGAAGAAAAGCCAAATGGAGCCCAGAAAATTATATATTTCTTTGTGTGCAGTTTTTAACACAGTAGAGAATGCCATGGAACTCCCTGTGGAGAAAATCAAGACCATCAATGCCCAGATAAAGAATGTGTTATGCCCAAGATATTGTGCTGCCTGGGAGCAAGAATGAAATGCTGCCCCCCCCCCCCCCCAAAAAAAAAAATCACCCGCACCAAAAGGCCCCCACATTCATTATTTTATATCATGATAACTAAAGGGGACCGGTCATGGCGGTCTACATGTATATAGGAGTATAAAGAGGATCTGTCATGGCTCTATACATGTATTTCTGGTCAAAGCCCTTCAGACGGGATGGATGTGAACCACATGAACGCGCCATAAGACTTACATCATGAAATGGACCTGAAGTGTGCCCTGGTCTGCTGGTCAGTATACCAAAAAAATGCCAAAAAAAGGGGCATACCCAAGATAAGCAATACTGTTTGAGGAGAGAAATTCATTTGAGAAATTCCCTGAAAAGGGGAATGGGAGGGAGGGTATCGCGCACCGCAACCGACAAAGACCACAGGTGAGTAGGCTGCTTAAATACCCCCAGACTCCTCCCATAAATTCAGGACACCATACTGGCCTTCTTATTTATGGTCGAAGCCCTTCAACCGGGATGGATGTGAACCACATGTACGCGCCATAAGACTTACATCATGAAATGGACCTGAAGTGTGCCCTGGTCTGCTGGTCGGTATACCAAAAAAAGAGGGGAAAAAACATTCAGGCAGGGTTGAAAGCCAGTGGCGGCTGGTGCTCAAAATTTTTGGAGGGGCGCAAACAAACTAAAAAAATTAAAAAAAAAAAACCCCATCAATTGCAGCCTCACTGTACCATCAATCGCAGCCTCACTGTGCGATCAATCGTAGCCACTGTGCCATCAATCACAGCCACTTTGCCATCAATCGCAGCCACTGTGCCCATCAATTGCCGCCACTGTGCCCATCAATTGCCGCCACTGTGCCATCATATGCAGCTACTGTGCCCCAAAAAATGCAGCCACTGTGCCCATCAATTGCCGCCACTGTGCCCATCAAACATGCAGCCACTGTACCATCAAACGCAGCCACTGTGCCCATCAATTAATTCCACTGTGCCATATTAAAAGCTGCCAGTGTCCCCCCAGCCAGCCCGCCGTCTGTACTTACCTGTCTCGGTGGGACAGCTCCTCGATGTCTTCTCCCGTCCTCTCTTCCCGTCCCCTGCTATGATTGGATGCCTAGCGTCCAATCGCAGCACCTGTAGTTTCAGCCAATCAGGTGACAGGTAACAGACCCGAGCACCTGATTGGCGGAGAGTCGATTTAGTGTTAGGAAAGCAAAAGGGGCCGGGCACCTGAATAGGGGGTGGCAGCGGCGGTATGAATCTATCTATTGCTGATAGAGGGGTGGCTGGAGAGAGGGGGTGGCGCCCGTGCACCCACTGTTGAAAGCTCTTTATTGGTTTAGTGTTATTTACTGTTGTTTGTCTTGAAAAGATGGATGTCGACCCCCAGGGTCAGATTGCTGGGTTTTGGATACTGCGAGGTGGTGAATGAAATGATCTTGGAAGCAAGCCAGGTGACATCTACACAGTACCTGACCGGCAGGGCTATTACTGGTAAACTCGCTTAGGCTGCAAAAACCGTAGTAGGCCAGGTAGATGGCCGCTTGAATGACCAAGCTGGGAAGAAAGCCAAATGGGGAACGAGAGAGGATGGACGACATGTCTCTGAAGATGGTACTCGTGATGGGCAAGCGTTTGGAGTTGGCTATGGGCTGCTGCTTCTGAATGCCGCATGGAAATGGCTTGGATCCCATGGGTTGTGAAGAAGGATGGCTTTGTGAGATCCTGTAAGGCCAGGAAGTGTTGGATGCCGGCTAAGTATAGTCTGATGGTGTTGTGTGATAGAGTGTGGCAATATGAAATTAAAGCTAGTATGTGCTTAGTGTCTGTTAACGTTGCCACGGGCAGGATGCCAGAAACTTGCAGAAGGCGTTCCAAGCTGTGTGGTAGGCCTTGAGTGTGTTGCTGGATAAGAATTGATTTGTGAGCTGGGTCGCGCTGTGAGGGTACTGCTTTAACCCAATGTCAGTTGAGACCAAGGTGGGATAAGAGATGATGTTGGGTCGGCTCCGAGTTTCTGCTGAAAGATGAAATTAAGTTAAAATGGGACAGTGCGTCTGTTGCAACTTTGCACTTGCCCAGAATGTACGGTATGTGCAGTGCACATTGAACTGATGCTGCAGGGATAATTGTACCAGCCTATGTAGGAAGGACATAACAGGGAGCCGCTTGGACCTCCCTTTGTTAACGATATCGGCCATGGCCTGGTTGTCGGTGGAGGAGGCAACCATTTGTCCGGTCCAGGTATGGCCCCAGACCTGAGCGGCTGCCCCGATCGGGTATAGCTCGAAATGAGGAAGACTGGATGAACCCGGGAATTAGGAGTATCTCTGGAGGCCACGGTCCTTCAAACCAATGATGGCCAAAAATTGCAGCGAAGCCTGTGGAAGCTGCGGTATACCTGCGGTGATAAAGACGATACTGACTGTATGAACATGGATATGCCATTCCAACTAGTAAGGAACTCATCCCACATAGACAAATCCCCTACTGCTGCTGTGTCTAGTCTAAGGATTTGATCGGGTCCTGTCTGAGAGAGTAAGACCAAGAGGCGCGAAATAAAAGATAGTCCCTGGGGAATAATTCTCATTGTGAAGTTGAGCATCCCTAAGAGGGATTGGAGCTGTATCTTAGTTCACCCCTGTGCACAGGTAAAGTCATGAGGGGGGGGGGGGGCAGGCTGGTCTATATGGAGCGAGTGTCAAGGTTGACCCCGAGGAAGGTGATATAGTGTGCTGGGCCTTCCACGTTGGGTATCTCAATGTGCCCTTAGCAGAACACAAACACCACTCTTAACCTATCTAGGTCTACTGGGGGCACACAGGGCTGTTCGATTAGCAGGAAGTCATCCAGACAATACCATCTGGCACTGGGCTTGGAGCGACAGGATCCAAGTATGGGACTGTACAAAGGTGTCAAAGAGCCACGGGCTGTTTTTTAGAGCCGAAGGTCAGTTTAGTAATATGACTCTTTCCATTTAATGCCATGCCAGCACCAGAGTGATGGTTGGATGGGTAGAAACTTAATTGTGTCTGATATGTCAGCTTTAGAGAGCCAGGCACTTGTGCCTATTTTGATAATGACCTGGATTGCCATGTCGACTGAAGCATATTTCAAGGAGAATTCCTCTGAAGGAATTCAAACTCAGGATGTGGCAAGAATGAGGCACAGGCAGGTCGTACACCAAACAAAATTGTATGTGAAGCTGAGAAATGTCCGAGGACATGGACTGAAGATACGTCTGCTGAGAGCTGGGCCCGTCTGTCGCTGGTGGTGGGAAGAGGAGCATGAAGAGCTTGGCTTTCCTGGCTGTAGCAGGGAAGGGCATGCTCCTGCACCTTAGTTCCGCTGTTAACTTGGGGATGGTCTATCCCCTGAGGGACTGCCCGCTGCCGCTCTCTGAAACCGGGGAGGTGACAGAGAGGCAGATGTGAGGTCCTCGCTGCCAGCCTGTGACATGGCTCTGGCTGACTTGTGCCCTAGTTGCAAAGTCCTGGTTTTGGAGGTCGAAAGCTCAGTCGACCGGAACCTGGGGGAATAACGTTCAACCTGGTGCAGGATGGAACTACACAAACTCGACTGACCTAGACGAACAACAGACGGACAACAGAGAGTGGCTTCATACCATTAGAAGGTGAATGAGTGGCCAGGTCGTGCGACTTTGAGATGCGTTTATAGCGACTGCAAGGGAAACCTTATCGGGAGGTGAACAATGGTTAAACAAAGAAATTTGAAACCATGAATGGAATTTGAAGGAAAACGGCTTTGAGAACAGTTGGTCTGAAGCTACAGTATGTGGGCCAACGTGCCTTGTTGCGACTGGATTCAAACTGGACCATAGGGTGAGCCGTACTAAGGGGTGTCTGTCAATGACGTGACAAATCATACAGCGATCTGAATTTAAAAGTGAACCGCTGCGTCGCTGTGGCGACCGACATCGAATAACAGTAGAGCATATGACGGGATAAAAGAAACAAAAATGCACGAATGACCCGACACCAAGTAACTGCCGGACCTAAGGAGAACATGACAGACAATATCCGAAATAAGACCATTGAATGATTGAAGTGATGGTGACACGAATCGGGGTGCCGTAACTGTGATTTGACAGTAACCAAACTGTGGAATATGGAATGAAATGGGGGCGAAATTAATTGAGCGAAATTAAGCCGCCACGAAACGGAGTGCGGCTAAAGCGACTGGACTCGGAACGGCATGTGGGGTTTATAAAATGAAATGACCAAACTGTTTGCCATGACAGAGGACCAAATCGGTGTGTCGTAACTGTGACTTGACAGTGAACCGAACTATGGAATATGGGATGAAATGAGGGCAAAATGAAGCAAATTTTTTATTTTTAAATTTTTTAAATGAAATGACCGAAATGATTGCCATGACAGAGGCACGAATCGGTGTGTCGCGATAGCAACTGTTAGCAAACCTGTCTGTCTGTGGAACAGGAAATAACAATGGCTAACACGAGTCAACGTGAATTAGTGCATTGCAGATGCAACTGAATTCAAATCGTAGTGAACGGTATACGAAATGAACAAATTAAATGTTTGCCATGACAGTGGCACGAATCGGTGTGCCGCAATTGCAACTGACAACAAACCGGACTGTGGAGCATGGAATGAAATGAGATGAAATGACTAGAACGAGCCGGTACGAACCGGTGCGTCACAGATGCGACTGGATTTGAATCGGAGTGAAGGGTATGTGAAATGTAAGAAATTAAAGCGGAGCTCCACCCGATTTTTTTTTTTTAAAAGTCAGCAGCTACACTGCAGCTGCTGACTTTTAATAAATGGAACTTACCTGTTCCAGGTTCCAGCGGTGTCGGCAGAATGTGACGAGCGAGCGCTGTCTCTCGCTGCCCCGCCGCCATCCTCGGTCAGGGAATCAGGAAGTGAAGACGCAATGTCTTCACTGCCCGGTTCCCTAATGCGCGAGTCGCGCTGCGCTTCTCTATTGGTCCCCGCTGTGTCCTGGGAACTGTGTTTCCCAAGACACAACGGGGCATTCTCGGATAGGGGCGGGCATCCTCGGATATGGGCGGGGATGCTCGACCCGGAAGTGGGTGCAGATAACAGTATTATACAGGTATATGGACCCCCCTCCCCCCTGAAAGGTGCCAATTGCACCGGAGGGGGGGAGGAATCCGATAAGCGGAAGTTCCACTTTAGGGTGGAACTCCGCTTTAAATGATTTGCCATGACAGAGGCCTGAATTGTGCGCCGCAATTTGAGACTGATAACGAACCGGAATGGAATTCATTAAACGGAATGACTAGTACGAGTCGACACGAATCGGTGTGTCGCAGATGCGACTGGGTTCGAATTGGAGTGACGGGTATATGAGACGAATGGAATGATTGCCACGACAGAAACACAAATCGATGTGTTGCAGATGCGACTGGATTCGAATCGGAGTACAGGGTATGCGAAATGTAACAAATGAAATGACTTGCCATGACAGAGGCATGGATCAGTGTGCCGCAATTTGCCACTGACAACGAACCGGACTGTGGAGCATGGCATGAAATGAGATGACAAAACTAGCCGGGACGAAGCGACTGATGTGACTAGATTCGGACCGGAGGGTATGGCAAACTAAAATAACTGAAATGATAGACATTGTGTTTCTTAACCACTTTAAGACCAGCCTCGTTTTGGATTTTAGGTGTTTACATGTTTAAAACAGTTTTTTTTTGCTAGAAAAAAACTTAGAACCCCCAAACATTATATAGTTTTTTTTCTAACACCCTAGAGAATAAAATGGCGGTCGTTACAATATTTTTTTTCACACCATATTTGCGCAGCGGTCTTGCAAGCGCACTTTTTTTGGAAAAAATTCACTTTTTTGAATAAAAAAATAAGACAACAGTAAAGTTAGTCCAATTTTTTTATATATTGTGAAAGATAATGTTACGCCGAGTAAATTGATACAACATGTCACACTTCAAAATTGCGCCCGCTCGTGGAATGGCATCAAACTTTTACCCTCAAAAATCTCCATAGGCGACTTTAAAAAATTCTACAGGTTGCATATTTTGCGTTACAGAGGAGGTCTATGGCTATTATTGCTCTCGCTCTACCGATCGCGGCGATACCTCACATGTGTGGTTTGACCACCGTTTTCATATGCGGGCGCTACTCACGTATGCGTTCGCTTCTGCGCACGAGCTCGTCGGGACGGGGCGCTTTGAAAAAAATTTTTTTGTTTTTCTTGTAATAGAAAAAAGCATGACAGGTCCTCTTAAATATGAGATCTGGGGTCAAAAAGTCCTCAAATCTCATATTTGGACTTCAATGAAAAAAAAAAAAAAAAAATGTCATTTAAAAAAATGACATTTTAAAATTCCTCTTTAAGAGGTATGGGCGGAAGTGACGTTTTTGACGTCGCTTCCGCCCTCCTATGGTATAGAGATGAGGAGAACGGACCCGATCGCCTCCGCCGCTGCCGACGGTTCCGGCAAGCGGCGGAAGGCGCGGGAGAGCGGCGGGAGGGTAATCACGATAACGGAGGGTAATAACGATAACGGTGATCTCGCGGCGAATCCGCCGCAATGACCACCATTATCGGACAGCCGACCGGCGCCTAAGAGATGGATACCTCGGTTGTGGCAGATATCCCTCTTCAAAAAAGGGACGTACATCGTCGTGCGCCGGTCGGAAAGTGGTTAAAGAGGAAGTAAAGCCTTCGTGGAAAAAAATTTATGTTATGGAATCTACCATTCTTATAACAATCAATCATTAATCACACCTTATTTATATCACAATTGGTCAATTATTGATGCACTTTATGTAATCGTTTAAAGAGAAAGTAAAGCCTCCTCCAAAAAAAAAAAAAACGTACCTGCAAGGCAAAGGCATGAGCTAGTATGCATAGCACTAGCTCATTATGAATTACTTACCTGAGAACTAAGCTCCCGAAGCGACCCTCGTCCACGTCCTCCATCACTCCCGGAGTGACTTCCGGGTCTCGCTGCTCCAGCGCTGTCATTCGCTGGAGTCGCGATGACGTCACTCCCACGCATGCGCACGAGAGCAGCATATCACCGCGATCTCCGGCATGCTCAGTGCGCCTGCACGCCGATGTCTACGGCGCATGCGCCGTAGATAGCGTTGCCTTTGCTTTTCTAAATGTAGGTTTAGGAGATATTTACCTACAGGTAAGCCTTAATCTTACCTGTAGGTCAAAGTGGTTTGTAAGGGTTTACAACCACTTTAAGTGAAATGGGCCGACTAAGTGGTGTGAAACAACAAGGTACGAGAATGTAGGAATTAAACCAATTAAAAACGACTCGTGTTTGTGCTCACGAACTGAGCCACAAGTTTGTGGTTTGCACAATGCTAAAATAAGGCTGCATACACGAATAAACGAAGGACTCGCTAGTTCTGTAGCGGGGTTTCGATAATATGAGGTATCAGGCAAACAACGATGCGTGAAATAAAGAAATGATATACGAATCCTACCTGAGACAGTTTGAGCAAGACACGATCTATGAAAACCACGAAGAGAGAACCGAAAGCCTCTGGAAGTTTGGACACACAACTCATAAACACCAAATGAGTTTGCGCTCCGGAACCGACAAAGACCACAGATGAGTGGGCTGCTTAAATACCCCCCGGACTGCTCCCATAAATTCAGGCCACCATACTGGCCTTCTTATATAGGAGTATAAAAGGACCCGTCATGGCTCTATACATGTATATAGGAGTATAAAGAGGACCGGTCATGGCTCTATACATGTATATAGGAGTATAAAGAGGACCGGTCATGGCTCTATACATGTATATAGGTATAGAAAGAGAACCTGTCATGGCTCTATACATGTATATAGAAGTATAAAGCGGACCTGTCATGGCTCTATACATGTGTATATATATATGAGTATAAAGAGGACCTGTCATGGCTCTATACATGTATATAGGAGTAAAAAGAGGACCCATTTTGGCTCTATAAATGTATATAGGAGTATAAAGAGGACCTGTCAGGGCTCTATACATGTATAAAAGGAGTATAAAGCGGACCATTCATGGCACTATACATGTATATAGGAGTATAAAGAGGACCTATCATGGCTCTACATGTAAAGGAATATAAAGAGGACCTGTCATGACTCTACACATGTTTATAGTAGTATAAAGAGGACCTGTCATGGTGCTATACATGTATGTAGGAGTATAAAGAGAAGATGTCATGGCACTATACATGTATATAGGAGTATAAAGAGGACCTGTCACGGCTCTATACATGTATATAGAAGTATAAATAGGACCTGTCACGGCTCTATACATGTATGTAGGAGTATAAAGAGGACCTGTCATGGCTCTATACATGTATATAGGAGTATATAGAGGACCTGTCATGGCTCTATACATGTATATAGGGATAGAAAGAGAACCTGTCATGGCTCTATACATGTACAGGAATATAAAGAGGACCTGTCATGGCTCTACACATGTTTATAGGAGTAGAAAGAGGACCTGCCATGGCTCTACACATGTTTATAGGAGTAGAAAGAGGACCTGTCATGGCTCTACACATGTTTATAGGAATATAAAGAGGACCTGTCATGGCTCTATACATGTAAATAGGAGTATAAAGGGACCTGTGCATGGCCGGCGGCCGCGATGCCCGCCGGCCACCCGCAATTGCTCCCCAGAGAGCCAGAACGGGGATCTGTCAATGTAAACCGACAGATCCCCATTCAGACAGGGCAGGAGAGACAGATCTGCTGTTTCTAGTGATTAGGAACAGCGATCTCTCTCCTCCTCCAGTCAGTCCCATCCCCCAAAGTTAGAAACACCTCCCAGGGAACACATTTAACCCCTTGATCGCCCCCTAGTGTTAACCTCTTCCGTGGCTGTGACATTTACACAATAATCGGTGCATTTTTATAGCACAGATCGCTGTATAAATGTCAGTGGTCCCAAAAATGTGTCAAAAGTGTCTTATCTGTCCACTGCTATGTCGCAGTCCCGCTAAAAATCACAGATCGCCGCCATTACTAGTAAAAAAATAAATAATAAAAATTCCATAAATCTATTCCCTATTTTGTAGACGCTATAACTTTTGCGCAAACTAATCAATGTACACTAATTGCGTTTTTTTACCAATAATATATAGAAGAATACATATTGGCCTAAACTGATGAAGACAAAAAGTAAAGAATATTGTTTTTTTTTTTCTAAATTGCCGCTATTTTTTTGTTTAAAAAGCGCAAAAAAAAAAAAACGTGAAAAAAAAAAACGTGAAAAAATACCACCAAAAGAAAGCTCTATTTGTGGGGGGAAAAGGACATCAATTTTTTTTGTGCAATTGTCAGTTAAAATGACGCAGTGCGGTATCGCAAAAAATGGCCTGGTCATTAAGGGGGCAAATCCTTCCAGTCTGTAAGTGGTTAATCAGGCCTTGGCAAGGCAATTCCCTCTAAGGCTCTCATGTCTCATACAACTTGTGATGTGTGTTTGTACTTAGTTTTTATTTGGTTGCTAGACGCCAGGCGGCTCTAGAAACCAGTGGCCAGTAGAGCCTTAGCCTGCGGTGGAGGTGTAGCCAGCGTTATGACCGGATTCCTACACTAAAGCAGCTTTCAGTCTAGTCTATCTGCGCCTCTGCGGCAGCCTATTTTCGGAGCATGAGATCAGCGCCCTAGTCCACCCCTGCTCGCTAGTGTCTCTTCTGCTCAAAGGGTGGGGGGTAGGGTGGCGCTGACCCCTGTAAAATGATGCCAGAGTCAAACGCCTTGCTCCTCATGGCTGTAGAAGATCAGTGTTGCCAACCTAATAGATTGAAATTTACTGCCACAACAACCAAAATTTACTGGCATTGCCAAATTTTTACTGGTATTTCCAAAAGTTATAAAGCGCAGATTTCAGTATTTAGGCTACAAACAAGTACAATATGCAATTAGAAATTTAATTTAAGGTAGACATTAAGGCAAAAAACATTTTCTTTTTGGTATAGTAAGTAGGTAGCTCATTGACAGGACACAGAAGGGTATGAAATGAACTCTCGCAGTGACACTGACAGCAGTGTGCAGCAGCACAGATGGTGATGACACCTCACCGACACGTCCCCTCCTGAGTCACAGTGACAGTTTCTCTCCACGGCAGGTGGTCCATTCAGTCCACTCCAGTCCAAACAGCACTGACAGTTCCTCTCCTGGCTTGCCTTGCTCCCGTCACGCAGACTCGCACACGAAGCTCCAGCTAAACACACTGTAGCTGGCTCCGGACCGGAACCTCGCATGCACAGTTTCAAGTTGAGCATCGCAGCCATATTTTTAACTGGAAACCTTTTCCTGTCACTGGCATTTACTTGCAGGAGAAAAGTGCCTGTTTTTTCCTGGCTGCCAGTAAAAAATACTGACGGTTGCAACACTAGTGAAGATGATCCAGAAAATTCACAACCTGAAAGGTCTGCTGGTTCCGGAAACCATCAATGTGCTCTACGAGAGCTATGGAATCTTTTTTAATAGCATCTAGGGTTTTTTTGAGAAGAGATATGAGGCGACATGGTCATTATTTGGGGCATTTCTGGCACATTATAGACTCTATGGGGGTCATTTACTATAGCGTCCATAAATGATCCTGCAGTCCCGGAAAATAGCAGACATATAGGTGATGTAATTACATTACTCAAGAGTTATTCTTCTTGATTTATTCTGTGATATTTGGTGGTTCTTTGTGGGTGAGTGTAGAATACTGATACCCAAAAATTTTTGGGAATTACACTTTGATTTCTGACATTGGTACACATATCACATTTTTGGGCTCAAATTATGATTGTTTGGAAATAATAAAAAGCACAAAAAATTTTGACTTTTTTAAATTTGCATCAGCAATGGTATGCTGTGTGAGTTTGGGTAAAGATTGTTGTGAGATGGAGAGTAACAAGTGAAAGTGACAGAGAAAAAAATATTTTACCAAAACATCAAAACATTCCACATTCTAGCATTCTTAAAAACAAAATACCGTGTTTCCCCGATAGTAAGACACCCCCGATAGTAAGACGTATCGGGAGTGTCAGAGGGGACAGCTAATGTAAGCCGTACCCCGAAAGTAAGACGTATGTCTTACTATCGGGGAAACACGGGGGATTTGCCTGCAGAGACCAGAGCCGAATGAGATGCAGAGTAGCGCAGGAAGCGTCTATCTGTCATACGCTGTCTCTCATGTCACTCAGCGCTGCTCGCTCCCCGGCGGCCCCTCCTCTCTTCTCGTCAATCCCCATTGGCTTGAGACATCATCTGGGATAGACGAGAAGAGAGGAGGGGCCGCCAGGGAGCAGGCAGCGTGACATGAGAGAAAACATGACAGATAGATGCTTCCTGCACTACTATGCTCGCAAGTAAGTGTCCCCAGATGTGCCCCATGCCCTGATGCCCTAATGTTCCCCATGCCCTGATGCCCTAATGTGCCCCATGCCCTGATGCCCTAATGTGCCCCATGCCCTGATGCCCTAATGTGCCCCATGCCCTGATGCCCTAATGTGCCCCATGCCCCATAATGTGCCCAGATGTGCTGTGCCCCATAATGTGCCCAGATGTGCTGTGTCCCCCATAATGTGCCCTGATGTGCTATGTGCCCCATAATGTGCCATAATGTGCCCTGATCTGCTATGTGCCCCATGATCTGCCCCATAATGTGCTATGTGCCCCATAATGTAAGACATACCCCGAAAGTAAGACATAGTGGGGCTTTTAGGGATAAAAAGAAAGTAAGACACTGTCTTACTTTCGGGGAAACACGGTAGTTGAAGTAGAAGCAACAATGTTGCAAAGAAACATGTATTTCAGGGAAAGATACATTTCATCTCAACATTAAAAGGAATTATGGCTAAAACTTGCACTGGACTAAGGCCCTATGCACACGAGACGCAGATGCAAACTCTGCTGAACGCATGTTTTAAAAAGCAGAAACCTGCGTTTAAAAACGCGCGTTTTGCCGCGTTTTCATGCCGCGTTTAGTCCATAAGCGTTTGTAAAGATAATGATAACATCATATAGACCCTCCCCAAGCTCAGAAAGCATGTATTATTAACTATTTCTGCCATTTTGATCAGAGTGAGCAGCAGCAGCAGAGAGAGCCGTTGTACACTTGCATTTGCCTCTCTTTCTGTGTTTTTTTTTTGTAAATGGATCCCATATTGAATATATGTCAGGAAATGCTCCTGATGTTGCTCTTGATGAGGCAGCAACGTCATCGCAAATTGTGCGAGAGGTCCAGAATCAGAGCTCATCCATATTGGACCCATCCGTTGATGGCACAGTGAATGTCCGTTGGATATTTCACAAACATGTATGCATTTGACAAACATGTATGCATTAGTGAGTATATATGCTCTATGAACTATCTAAACTAATTACAACATTTTAAACCAATTTTTCTAGTATTTTTTATGGTTTATTTCTAAGTTTTCTGGTCCAAAAAATTGGGTTCCTTTAAAAAGGCTTATAAACGCAAACAGGGCTAAACGCGGGTGCCGCGTTTAGCCGCATTTAGCTGCGTTTTGCGTCTGAAACGTGGAAAAGCAAAGTGTCTGAACGCATTTTTTTGCTTCTGGAAAAACGAGGTTAAACGCAACTGCATAAAAACGGGAAAAAAATAGACTGTGTACATGGACACATAGGATAACATTGCATGCGTTCAGGGGCAGTTGAAAAAAGTGTCCAACTGCCTCTGAACGCGCGTTTAACAGCGTCTCGTGTGCATGGGGCCTAATAGCGCGGATTTTCACTCCCAAACATGGGGAATTTATCTTTTCTCACACTTTTAAAGATATTTCAGTGTAGAAATCACTTTTTCACACAGTTTATAAGCAGATTATCTTTAAATAATATACTGCATATTTCAGTACTATTTAGGCAAATATATCATGCTCTAAACATTATTTCCATGTGCACTACTCCAGGTTTTAGCAGAGTAAGGGTTTGGGCGCTATTTGTTTTCAGGGAACTATAGTAAATTTCGATTTTGGGAGTATTTTTTTTACCAGCGCTATAGTGAATACCATTTAATCGATAATTAGTGTGATTAGGGGCGGTTTAGGAGCAGTTTTGCGGGCGATTTTAACCCTTTATTTGCCGCTAGTGGGGCCCTTTTAACCCCCGCTAGCGGGCAATAAGAAAAGCGTTGCTAAAATGACTGTAAAGCTCCGCTTTACCATCAATGCGGCCAGCACCTCAGTGTGAAAATGGCCTAACTCTGAATTAACAGCAGGTTTGGGATTTGTTTTATTGATTTTTTGTTATAGTTGCATCTTTTTTCAATATATGTAACCCAAGTGAAAATGAAAACGTGTATTTATTTGCTTAGATTTTTTTTTCTTTACTGTAACTGCAACACTTTTCTATAAATTAATTGCAAATGAATGAATTTGGCTAACGCATACCTGACAAGAATCATTCCACTAGAAATAGTTTTTTGATATTCTCCATCGTTTGTTTTATTTCCTTTGCATGCCTGCTAATTCATGCTCCTGCTCTATGACTGTCTGTGAATTATTGTGTGGGAAGTCACGCCTTCCTTCAGGGTGTATCCTCTACCTCTGTACATTGTGCTATCCATTGCACTTGTGAGGACATGCCTTCTCCTGTCACTACACTATATATACGATTTGACATACAGCACAGATAATATCAGCGCAGTGTACACTTCCAGCATGGCGTCCTCGATATTTGGATTGCCCTCTCTGAGTTTCTCAGATATATTTCACTGGGTTGCCTGGCTGTGTGTCTTCTATCTCCTATATACAGTCTATTCATTGTATCTGAAGAGGAAGCAGCTGCAGAAAAATCTCCATTCTTTTCCAGGTCCTGAGACGCATTGGCTGTATGGAAATGCCCACGAGGTAAGCCACTGTTATGTTTATCTTGGCAATAATTAAGTTCACACCTATGAGAATTAGATGTGGCTTACACTACATCCTATTCGCAGGACATTTTAAAATATATTCATTTGAATGCATCTGGTTCACATATGTGCATTGCATTCGCACTGCGCATTGCCCAAAAAACACGTGCGTTTTCTGGGCATTGTGAATTACAAGCAATTATCTTCTATGGGAACGCATCTGATTCGCAAATGCATTTCGTTCTGAACACAAATTCTCTCCTTCTCACTACACCTCCCCTTCTCCCCCCTCTCACTGCTCACTAATAGACATGTGCAATTCGTTTCGTTTTTTTTTCGTTTTTTTTTCGTTATTTTCGTTCGTTCGTTTTCGTAGGAATGAACGAACGATTCGCTAAAAATTTTAACAAATAACGAATCATTCGAATTGAACGAATCCGAAAATAACGAAAATCCGAAAAAAACAAATTAGAAACAACGAATGTACAAATGAAGAAAATCCGAAAAACGAAAACAGGAACAACGAAAATGAAAATGAACGAAAAAATTCGTACATTCGTAACTTTTTTTTTGAATTGGTAATTTTCCGTGTCCCTTACAAATGGTGCTGCTTAACATGCTTCGAATAGATTGAACGAAAAAATTCGTACATTCGTAACTTTTTTTTCTTTTTTTCGATTCGTAATTTTCCGTGTCTCTTACAATGGCGCTGCTTAACGTGCTTCGAATGGATTGAACGAAAAAATTCGTACATTCGTAACTTTTTTTTTCGATTCGTAATTTTCCGTGTCTCTTAAAATGTAATAATAGCATACACATTACATAAAATTATGAATTATGCTCCGATTACGAATCTACGAATGTTACGAATGTTACGAATGTACGAATAAATACGAATGCGTCCGAATTTCGAATAAACGAAAATTAAACTAACAGAGAAACGAATCAACGAAAAAATAACTCTTATGAATGTACGAATTGTTACGAATACGAACACCGACTACTTACGAATTTACGAATCGTTACGAATCAACGGAAACGAAAAAAAAAAACAAACGAAAATAAACAAATTTTTTTGTTGTGCACATGTCTACTCACTGATCCGCAGCTACAAACGGAGAGGAACCGCTGAACAGTTGTTTTTTCTCTTCACAGAGAAAACGGAGCTGGAATTCGCACCGCACATGTGTGAACCCAGCCTAAAGCTCAACTCCGAGCACCAGAATTTGAATGTGTGCATATGTTAATCGGTTTATAAGGGGGTGGGGGGAGGGGGTGTGACAGGGTGGTCTTCACATCATCCATGCTTACTCTCTCATTTCGGGCTAAGCAAGGATCAGATGAGAGGCTTACCCCGGGGTGGGTTCTTCTGGGCTACGCTAGGCACAGGGTCACTGCCATACACATGAGGGTAAAAAAACATGAATGAACGCTAGTAAACTTTTTTGATGTCACATACACCAACACGATCACTGGTGTATTTAGGAGGGACACGCAGAGCCAGTGCCCTCTTCACCTGTCCAGCCTATCACTGCTTTTTTTTTCTTCCTTTTATTGGTTGAACTAGTAAATTGGGGAGGTATGCATCAGGGATGAGCACCAGGTTTGGATTTAATTTTGCTTGTTTGGGAGTTCTTCCAAACACAGAACTTGTAGCTCACTTGGCAGGAGCCAAACATGATATATATAGTAGCATTTTTTCTACTACTAATATATATGACAGCTGCCTTCTCCTGTATATTTTTGTTAAGGAAGCAGCACGTGCTGGCACATTTCTTGTCCTTAGCAACCAGTGACATCACCTCATCCTATTCATCTGTTAGCCAGGAACCCCCGGCCATGTAAACAAAGGGGCAGGGATCATGGCTGACATCATAGTCCAAATATATCCATATGGCTGGAGGTCAGCAGAGAAGTTTTAACCCCAGAAGGGTTGCGTTTTACAATGGGTCTTTATTTTACTTTTCACTCTATAGTATGGGTGTGGGCAACCTTCGAGAGATGAAGATCTACTTGAACGACACTGATGAAGTCAAAGATCACTGGGCACAGTGTCCTGTTAGAACTGGTTCACACCAGAATGCAATGTCAGAAAGGCATATTCCATGTGTGATTCCTGCACCTTGTTCACAATTCACTGCTTTTGTGATCTACTGTGTGTGATGATACATTGTTAACCCCAAATGTAAATCGCAAATGCAGAGGACACAAAAAAAAATATTACAAGAGAGTGCAGGGTTCAGGAGTATGTTGCGCTCAGAATGCAAATACCGATCTTACCTTGACCCAAACACTAATGTGGCGTACACACGGTCGGAATTTCCGATGGAAACAGTACGATGGGAGCTTTTCGTCTGATTTTCCGACCGTGTGTATGCCCAACGGTCTTTTTCTGTCGGAATTTCCGACGGACTTTGAATTGAGAACCTGCTCTCAATTTTTCCGGCGGAAAACTTTTTCCGATCGTGTGTATGCAATTCCGACACGCAAAATTCCGACGCATGCTCGGAAACAATTCGACGCATGCTCGGAAGCATTAAACTTCCCTTTTATAGTGCTGTTGAACGTGTTTTATGCCGCTGTGTTATTGACCGTCGGAATTTGGTGTGATCGTGTGTAGGCAACACAGCTTGAGCGGAATTCCATCGGAAAAAAATGATTTTTTTCCGACGAGAATTCCGATCGTGTGTACGCGGCATAACCCTGGCACTGACCTAGATCAAACCTTGATCTAGGTATTTTTCTTTTGTATTTTTATTTATGATTATTATTATTTTTTGACACATACTTTTTTTTCACTGCAAGGAGAGAGAGAGAAGTACAGTATCTCTCTCCTCCATTCACAGAGAAAGAAAACACTAAGGTGGGCTTCACAGTGACTGATCACTGTGATAGCAATTGAAAGGCTATCACAGAGATCAGGTGACTCGGAAACGGGAGTTCTGGGTCCTGATCGTTAGTACAATTCCAGCACAAATGAAGATATGCAAATATGAAGCCCCACTGAAAAAAGCCCAGTCCAGTAGGGGGGCGCATATTTGCGTACGGTCGGCGCAGAGCGGTTAAAGGCTAAACAAAATGTAAGAGGAAATCTCCCCAAAGTGATCGGAATGTCCATCTTAGACAGCTGTTATCAGTACATTTATCCCTACTGGAAGATTTTCCGCTCACCTCTTGCTCTCATGATAACTCTAAAATTTAGGATACTTTCTGTATCAGACTCATGTCAATGATCATTGTTTTTCTGCATTTGATGCACTTTTGGAATACACAGCAAATGCAGGAAAATAATTAGTAGTACACATGGCAGTTCAGAGGCTGACTTGCTTTGTTGTTGAGTTTTTTCGAACACTGCATGACCTGAAAAGGTGCATTTGAACTGCAGAATATAACGCTGAGTCCGTTCATATGTAGCTGCATGTATTTGACTGGAAAGCTTAGCATTTAACCAGAACAGCCATTGTCAGGAACCGGACAAAATTCACTTTGTGTTTGAACAGCCCAACACAGATTGCTAATGTGCAGGCGGGCGATGCTGGGCTCTCTTATTAACCGGTTCCCGACTGGATCACGTCTTTTTACAGAGGGCAGAATGGCTCCCCTGCGTGAAACCCCGTACAGGGTTCCTTTAAGAGCCCACAGAGGGTGCGCACCCGCCGCCGGAGGGGCCCGCTGCCCGGCGGGGGACCTGATGCGATCACGTGCACAAGCGCTAGCACGGAGATTTGTGTGTAAACACACAAATCCCTGTTCTGTCAGAGGAGAGGCGACATGTCGTTTGTTCCTAGTAAGTAGGAACAGCGAAAATGTCTCCTCTCCCACTCAGTCCTATCCCCATACAGTTTGAACACACTGAGGGAACACACATTTAACCCCTTGATTGCCCCCTAGTGTTAACCCCTTCCCTGCCAGTATTATTTACACAGTAATCAGTGCATTTTTATATTTGTATAAATGTCAATGGTCCGAAAAATGTGTCAAAAGTGTCCGTTCTGTCTGTCGCAATACTGCAGATCACTGCCATTACTAGTAAAAAATAAGAATAAAAATGCCATAAATCTTTCCCATAGTTTGTAGACGCTATAACTTTTGCGCAAACCAATCAATATACGCTTACTGTGATTTTTGTTTTTTACCAAAAATAGAAGAATATATATTGGCCTAAACTGATGAAGAAATTTGTTTTTTAACCACTTCCCGTCTGGCCTATAGCAGATTTATGGCTGGGAAGTGGTTCTGTTATCCTGACTGGGCATCATATGACGTCCAGCAGGATAACATGCCGGCGCGTGCGCCGCATCTCCGATTGTAGTAAGAAGCCTCTGACAGAGGCTTCTTACCACATGATCAGCTGTGACCAATCACAGCTGATCATCGCGTGAACCAGGAAGTGCCGGTAAACAGCATTCCTCAGTTCGTTCTGACAGGGAGGGCCGATCGGTGGCTCTCCCTGTCAGAGGGGGGGGGTCTGTGCTGATAATCAGCACACTGATTATCAGCACAGCCCCATCAGATGTGCTACCACAGCTGACAAAAAGGTGCCCATCAGCTGCCAGTCAGTGCCCCATCAGAAACAGCTGTAGGTACCCATCACAGTGCCAATCAGTGCCAATTAGTGCCCATCACTGTGCCAATCCGTGCCCTAGAGTAACACCTGTCAGAACCTCATCAGTACCTCATCAGCGCTGCCCATCAGTGCCAACTATCAGTACCAATCAGTACCGCCTGTCATTGCCCATAACAGTCGCTTGTCAGTGCCACCTAAAAGTGACCATCAGTGCCGCCTAAAAGTGACCATCAGTGCTGCATATCAGTGCCGTCTATCAGTGCCCATCAATTCTACATATCACTTTAAGTTGCAGCTTACTCAGAGCCAGGACGTTGCCTTTGACAGTGCTGACTGGCCCACAGCAGGTTTTATTTACATAGTTACATAGTTGGTAAGGTTTCAAAACTCTGGTCCATCCAGTTGAACCTGATTTTAACTTTGGGGCATAAAGCCTTTCTTTCAGCAAAACTTAAGCACCCACGCCCTCCAACTCTCTGAATGTTTTTTTTTTCTCTGATTTGAATCCCAACCATGACACTACCTGTCTAGAGTTTGCCTGTGTGGGTTTCCTCTGGGTACTCCGGTTTCCTCCCACACTCCGGAGACATGCTGATAGATTAATTAGCTCCTGTCTAAATTGTCCCTAGTATGTGTATGTATGAATGTGAGTACGGGACCTTCGATTATAGGTAGGGTTGCCACTTTTTCTTCATGCCAAACCCGAACACTTTAGCAGCGCAGAGCAAAACAATTTTTTAGCATACACTATAGGATTGTAACAGACCTAGGACACCTTTGGGCGCTCCAAAGAGAATAGTAATGCTGTGCACATAGTGCCCCATCACCCTTCTATCAGGCCCTGTTCTTAGCCACATTCCTGTCTCTGAATATTGTGTCTGGGTTTTAGACGGTCTGGAACCCGAACACGATTCAAAACCCGAACTGCCTGGGTGAACCCCGGACAGGTGGCAACTCTAATTGTAGGCTCCTTGAGGACAGGGACTGAACTGAATGTCTAATGTATATGTAAAGCTCTGCATAAATTGACGGCACTATATAAGTACCTGAAATGAATTAAAAAACTAATTGAATGGCGCAAAAGAGGGACAACAAATAAATAAAACATAGTTTTTTTTTAAACATATAAATAGTAAAAAGTGAATAAAAATGACAATCATACTCTCTCTTTAATATCTTAGTATGGTAGTGTAGTGTTATCATATAAATAGCTCTTATTGTAACTTAACTGTACCAACCCTGTACATAGTATAACATAATAGATCTCACAATAACCCCCAATACAAAGATTACCATTATTTGCCCTTTATTCCAGATTTACCTGTTTATTGAGCTTGAAGATTGCAGTTTCATGCTGTGTCATCACTGCACTAGCCTGTGCTCTTTGGGTTAACCCTTCATTTCAATGGACTTGTCACGCAGCTATTATCAGTTTGAGGGCAGAAACAACCAGTAGGTGTCAAAACAAATGTTGAGATCTGATCTACTGGGTGAAAGGTGCATGTAAATAATGCCGACCATACATACCCTGTAGTATCAGTTTTAAATTTAATTAAGATGCTCTGCCAATATAAAAAGTTGTTTGTGAAGAGGAGTAGACTAAAGCCCCATACACACGCGCGGATTATCCGAGGACCAGGTCCGTCGGACCATGTCCGTCATACTTTGTCTGATGTTGGTTTTGCGTACACACGGTCGGACAAAGTTGTCGGAAAATCCGATCATTCTGAACGTGGTGACGTTTGTTGCCTACGACGGGACTACGTAGAGGCTAGTAGCCAATAGCTTTGGTCTTGTAATGTGATCTGAGCATGCGTAGCACTTTGTCCGGTCGGACAACCGTACACACGATCGGATTTGGTGTGATCGGACCGTGTTGTCGGAAAATCTATCCAGCAGGACTTTGTCCGTCGGACAATCCGACGTACACTGTCCGATGGTGCATACACACGGTCTGATTTTTCAACAACATTGTCCGATCGGACAGAATCCATGCAAAAATCCGACCGTGTGTATGGGGCTTAAGTAGCTCGACTCCAGCCCAAAAAAAAAAAAAGTTTTTTAAATTTGTCAGAGTGGGGAAGTTTAATGCCGCGTACACACGAAGGGACTATCCCGCGGGATTATCCGCTGGACTCAAGTCCACCAGACAATCCCCTCGTGTGTGGGCGCCGGCGGACTTTTTGGCGCCAAAAGTCCGGCGGACTAGGTTTTAAGTTTTGTTTTACAATTGTCCGCTGGACTTGGCAGTCCGGCGGACAATCCCGCCGTTAGTATGCTAGTCCGCCGGACTTTTGAAATGAACGGACTTGCCGCTCATCGGAAAGTCCGTTCATTTAGCACGTGACTTCAGGTAGACGGAGCTAGCGAAGGCAGTGAATGCCGCCGCGCTAGCCCCGTCACCTGGCATGGATTTAAAGGGACTCCTTTTTTCGACGTGGGGGTCCCCCCAAATCCATCTCAGACCCTTATCCGAGCACGCAGCCCGGCAGGCCAGGAAAGGGGTGGGGACGAGCGAGCGCCCCCCCCCCCTCCTGAGCCATACCAGGACGCGTGCCCTCAACATGGGGGGTGCCCTGGGGAAAGGGGGCCGTGCGCCCCCCCCCCACCCCAAAGCACCTTGTCCCCATGTTGATGAGGACAAGGGCCTCTTCCCGACAACCCTGGCCGTTGGTTGTCGGGGTCTGCGGGCGGGGGCTTATCGGAATCTGGGAGCCCCCTTTAATAAGGGGGCCCCCAGATCCCGGCCCCCCACCCTGTGTGAATGAGTATGGGGTACGATGTACCCCAACCCATTCACCTAAGGTGTAAAATGTAAAGTAAAAAAACACACAATTTTGAAAAAATATTTTATTGCACTGCTCCGGGGTCTTCTTCCGTCTTGGGGGGTCTTCTCGCCGGAATCCTCTGCCATTTACCTAGCTCTTTTACCGAGCGGAGAAGTCCGGCTACCTTCTTCGTCGTTGACGCCGTCGTCTGGGGGTCTCGATCCGCCTTCGGGGGTCTTCCGGGGTCTCTTCTGTTCTTGCCGCGGTTGTCGTTTTCCGCGCCGCCGGCGCCTTCTTCTTCTTCTTCTTCTTCTTCTTCCAATGTTGACCCGTCGCTGTCTCTGGCCGGAATGCCAGAGCCGCGCTGTGCTGGGACCCTTGTCTCTATATAAGTCTATATAAGTCCCAGCACAGCGCGGCTCTGGCATTCCGGCCAGAGACAGTGACGGGTCAACATCGGAAGAAGAAGAAGAAGAAGGCGGCGGCGCCAGCGGCACGGAAAACGACGACCGTGGCAAGAACAGAAGAGACCCCGGAAGACCCCCGAAGGCGGATCGAGACCCCCAGACGACGGCGTCGACGACGAAAAAGGTAGCCGGACTTCTCCGCTCGGTAAAAGAGCTAGGTAAATGGCGGAGGAGTCCGGCGAGAAGACCCCCCAAGACGGAAAAAGACCCCCGGAGCAGTGCAATAAAATTTTTTTCAAAATTGTGTGTTTTTTTTTACTTTACATTTTACACCTTAGGTGAATGGGTAGGGGTACATCGTACCCCATACTCATTCACACAGGGTGGGGGGCCGGGATCTGGGGGCCCCCTTATTAAAGGGGGCTCCCAGATTCCGATAAGCCCCCGGCCGCAGACCCCGACAACCAACGGGTCTGAGATGGATTTGGGGGGGACCCCCACGCCGTTTTTTTTCGGCGTGGGGAGTCCCTTTAAATCCATGCCAGGTGACGGGGCTAGCGCGGCGGCATTCACTGCCTTCGCTAGCTCCGTCTACCTGCAGTTACGTTCTAAATGAACGGACTGCTCCGTGTGTGGGCAAGTCCGTTCAGTTTCAAAAGTCCCGCGGACTTTGTCCAGCGGATTGTCCGCCGGAGAAGTCCGGGCGTGTGTGGGCAAGTCACACGCTCGGAAGTCCGGCCGTGTGTGGGGAAGTCCCGCCGGACTAGGTCCAGCGGACAATCCGCTGGACTAGGTCCGGCGGACAAAGTCCGAACGTGTGTACGCGGCATCAGCCAAACAGAGGGATGACTCTTAAACCTGGTACACACAATGAGATTATCGGACGAATTAAAGTCCATTCTTTTTTTCTTTTTGCATGCTAGTCTCCATATTGAAAATGAAGAGGTTACTAAAGTTATGAAAATTCTCGTACACCAGAATAAAAATTTGGAAATGATGTAATATACAGTGGAACCTCGGATTACGAGCATAATCCGTTCCAGGAGAATACTCGTAATCAAAAGTACTCGCATATCAAAGCGAGTTTCCCCATTGAAGACAATGGAAACGAAAATAATTTGTTCTGCATTGACTTCAATGGCATGCAATACCGCATGTGACCAGAGCCGGGGTTGCACCGGAGAGCCTCAGAAACGTCCAAAAAGGCCCGAGGACACCTTGGCTGACCTCGGCAAACCTCAGAAAGCTCTGCTGACCTCGGGCCTTTCCGTGCATTTCCGAACAGCGCTGACCGGCGATGTTCGGCTCGGCTCCGGCGCCCCCCCCCCACCTCAGGCTAAACGCGGTACTGCACACCGCTTTGGCCTGATTTGGGCTCGTTTTGCGAGACAACACTCGCAAACGATTATTAAAAATACAGTGCTCGTATTACGAAACGCTCGTTAACCGCATTACTCGCAATCCGAGGTTCCACTGTATTTTCGGATGAAAACTGTACTGATTAAATGGAAATTTTACAATCTGGTATTGTACTAGAAACATTTTTGTGTTTGTCCCATCGGATAATTTCGCACAACCTGACCTTATCGGCTCTTGAAAGCTGTGTACTAGCGATCTGATTATCGTACGATTGATTCGAAAGCGATATTTTTTCATACGATTTTTTGATTGTGTATACGGGCCTTTTAACTGAAGGGTTCAAACATGTGAGCACATGGGAGCTCATCCTGGGAAGAAAGACCCTGGAACTGGCAGTAACCAAGCCCATATACATCCCTGATTTCTGGAAATTGAAGATTCAAATCTCTGCAGTATCTTTGCTGTTCGGTGGGCATGATGACTGACAGAACCTGTACAGACTGTTCCTGTAGCAGGAGAGCGTCCAGAAATTCCACTATGTGGATACCCTGGGAGCAAAGCAGAGCCAGGACATTGGCATCTTGGGGAAGATCTGTGGTAGGGATTTATTAAAGCTGGTGCATTCAGAATCTGGTGCAGCTGTGCATGGTAGCCAATCCACTTTTAATTTCATCTTGTTCAATGTGTAAATGGACATCTCTGATGTCCACATAGTTCAGAAGATCTCCCTGTTGAAAGGCGGCAATGACTGTTAAGATCTTGTCAAGGCTGGAAATGGCAGGGTCCACAACTGGGAGTGCCATTTTTTAAGGAAACCTTGTAGGGTATTGCTGATCAAAGTGCTTAAAAAAAAAAAACTATTTGCAGGGTGCAGCCAGTAACCATTCAACTCCAACTCCAGGAATGAGTGTACAGGCATTTTCAGGAGCCCAGACCCCAGGTGGCTATTCCAAGGCAAGATACAAGTGTACCACATCAATAAGGACCAAAATGGTATCCCTTAGTTTTGGAGAAATATCGTCATATTGAGCCTTTTCTTGTAGGTTACTTTGCAGTCTGAGTTGTGCCTTATTGAAACAGGTAGCAATATCCAAAGCAAATGCATCCACATCCTCCTCCTCCTCAGGGAACATAACAGTAGCCAAGAGAACGAAAGAGATAGACTATGGAAGAGACGCTACGGTTCCCCTCTTTTGCGGCCTCTGTGGTAAAAGCCACCAACAGGGCTGAAAGTCTTTTCATAAATCAGATATGGTGGCTGAAATCTCCTACCTTGATAAGCGGAGGAGGGTGCTCCACAAGGGGCAATGAAGGTCTCAGAGGAAGGAAGAAATTCAGATTGGGACAGCGGTCAGTATTTCAGAACCGGAGCTGGCTAGGCCCACTGACCCACTCCCCTTGCACCTATGATCACCATATGCGCAAGGTAACATTTCACAAGGAAACTTACAACTAAGGATGAGCTTGGGTTCAGTCTGAACCCAGAAGGAAGCTGTTTGTACAGGCCATGTGGTCATATTTGGTCATTGATGTCACAAGCATTACCGTTCCTTTGTGTCTGTGCAGCTGAGGGATGGGAAATGCCCCAGCTGTAGTTGATGAAGCTGACATTGACAGTTTCCTTCTGGATTCAGTCGAACATGAGTTTGGACTGAACTCAAGCTCATCCCTACTTGCAACCAGTATACTGTGGAGCAGGAAGGGTTCTACCTTCTGTGCAAAGCACTGTATGCAGCTGGAGCCCAAAAAAACATCCAAGGATCACTGTCCTATAACGTGAAGATGGAACTGCGGATGCTTGGCTATTAGGCACACCTTGATATGGAAAAAATGTATGTACATCTACACAAAGATCCGGGAAGCTGAGGCTGTGCACTCACAATGGCAACATAGGAGCTGATGTACAGTATCTCACAAAAGTGAGTACACCCCTCACATTTTTGTAAATATTTTATTCTATCTTTTCATGTGGCAACACTGAACAAATGACACTTTGCTACAATGTAAAGTAGTGCGTGTACAGCTGGTAAAACAGTGTAAATTTGCTGTCCTCTCAAAATAACTCAACACAGCCATTAATGTCTAAACCGCTACAAAAGTGAGTACACCCCTAAGTGAAAATGTCCAAATTTGGCCCAATTAGCCATTTTCCCTCCCTGGTGTCATGTGACTCGTTTAGTGTTACAAGGTCTCAGGTGTGAATGGGGAGAAGGTGTGTTAAATTTGGTGTTATCGATCTCACTCTCTCATACTGGTCACTGGAAGTTCAACATGGCACCTCATGGCAAAGAACTCTGAGGATCTGAAAAAAAGAATTGTTGCTCTACATAAAGATGTCCTAGGCTATAAGAAAATTGCCAAGACCCTAAAACTGAGTTGCAGCACGGTGGCGAAGACCATACATCGGTTTAACAGGACAGGTTCCACTCAGAACAGGCCTCGCCATGGTCGACCTAAGAAGTTCAGTGCACGTGCTCAGCGTCATATCCAGAGGTTGTCTTTTGGGAAATAGATGTATGAGTGCTGCCAGCATTGCTGCAGAGGTTGAAGGGGTGGGGGGGTCAGCTTGTCAGTGCTCAGACCATACGCTGCACGCTGCATCGAATTGGTCTGCATGGCTGTCATCCCAGAAGAAAGCTTCTTCTACAGATGATGCACAAGAAAGCCTGCAAACAGTTTGCTGAAGACAAGCAGTCTAAGGACATGGATTACTGGAACCATGTCCTGTGGTCTGATGAGACCAAGATAAACTTATTTGGTTCAGATGGTGTCAAGCGTGTGTGGGGGCAACCAGGTGAGGAGTACAAAGACAAGTGTGTCTTGCCTACAGTCAAGCATGATGGTGGGAGTGTCATGGTCTGGGGCTGCATGAGTGCTTCCGGCACTGGGGAGCTACAGTTCATTGAGGGAACTATGAATGCCAACATGTACTGTGACATACTGAAGCAGGGCATCATCCCCTCCCTTCAGAGACTGGGCCGCAGGGCAGTATTCCAAGAAGATAACGACCCCAACACACCTCCAAGACAACCACTGCCTTGCTAAAGAAGCTGAGGGTAAAGGCGATGGACTGGCCAAGCATGTCTCCAGGCCTAAACCCTATTGAGCATCTGTGGGGCATCCTCAAACAGATGGTGGAGGAGCGCAAGGACTCTAAAGCCCCATACACACGGTCGGACTTTTTCATGGATTTGGTCCGATCGGACAAGGTTGTTGAAAAATCAGACCGTGTGTATGCACCATCGGACAGTGTTCGTCGGTTTGTCCGTCGGACAAAGTCTTATCTCCTGCTGGAAAGATTTGCCGTCAACCCGGTCCGATCACACCAAATCCGAGCGTGTGTACGCTTGTCCGACGGACAAAGTGCTCGGTCAGGTAAAACTACCTTTCCTAATCGACACAGCACATTCGTCACGTGCAATGTTAAAATGTCTTTAAGCAGCGCATTCTCTTTTTATTTACAATGAACGGAAAAGAATCTTTGTTACTTTTTTTACCATGATTTGTCTTTGTTATTTTTTTTTTTGTTTTTTTTTTTTTTTTTTGGGGAATACATATTTGAATGTTTTTTGTTTTTTTTTTTTGGAGGGGGGTTGTGTGTCTCAAATTACCAAAAACACATTATTTACATTTGTATTTCTTGCTTAAATTTACTAGGAGGTTGTTTGTTGTTGTTGCCCCTTGTTAATTCTCCTTTAGGATTAGTGAAATGTACCTGCTTACTCAAAGAAAAACTGTCATTGTAGCAGATGCCATCTAGGTCCCCAGGTGTGAAACTTGGGGAATTTGCAAAGTCTTGGCCCCCCACGGCAACCATCATTGTTCAAGCGTAGAAAATTGGGGGCCTGAGGAGTACCACGCTGTGGCTGTCGTGCTGGTGGGGTGGCAGAAGGAGGAGGAGGAGGAGGAGGAGGAGGCGGAGCATGGTAGCTATGGCAAACATGTGTGACTGGGGTCATCTCCCCAGCCCTACCCTATTTAGGACATGGAGGATGAGCCCCTCACACATGTTGCGTTGCCTCACCTCCATACCCATCATTTTTGTGACAACCACCGAGCCAAAGGTCTCCTCGTCGGCGGGTGTGGCATGTAGGGAGTCTGAAGCCTCTCTGATCATCCGGAGCGCTGACTGTGCCGCATAACCCCCCCTTCTCGCCCTTTTGTACGGAGGGCGGAGGGGAGGGGTTTGGGTGTCAGTCAGGCTCCGAGGCCTAGCCCCCTCTTGGCTGCCACTACCAGCTGGTGGCTGCCACTAACCCCTGCCTCCTCCTGACTGCCACCTTCCACAGCCACCTCCTGGCTGAGGTCTTCCTGTGTATGAAAAAGGGACATAGTTTCAGTTATTTGTTCATCAAACACACACAATTCTCATCTAGTGACTGGTGCAAAATGTTTACAAATAGAAAACCATACAATTCTCAGCCCTGCAGTTTAGATTCTGCCCCAAATGTCTCCCACACCACTGTCTGTTGATATGTCAAACACGTTAGGAACTAAGCAATTGGCGATCCTGAATTAAGTGAACATCATTCATTATTCCCATAAATGGTAACAAAACTACTATACCTGGAACAAGCTGGGCTCCTCCACCTCTCCAGACTGGAAGGCCCAGGTTGCTCCTCGGAAGCCTCATCAGGGGTGGGCTGCGCGCAAGGAAGCGTGGAAGGAGGAGTCGAGGTTGACTCCGTGACATCAGTCTGGTCCTTCAGAAAATGGAGACTCTGATAGTACCAGAGCTTGGGCACATAGACCTCATCTGCTGAAGTTGCAGTTTCCTCAGACTTCACGACCTTCTTCCGCTCCCTGATATACGCACTCCTCAGGCTGCCAATTTTCTTTCTAATATCATCAACAGTTGCCGTGGGGAACCTTGGCTTGACAAATTCCACAAGTTCCTCCAGGGCTGCGTGCCTCTTTGGTTTGTTGGTGTAATGTGGGTGTATACCCTGCCACAATATGGGAAAATCCCTGTATTTGGCAATGAAGAGGGGGAGAAAACTCATGTCGTTGAATCCCTTCATATCAATCTCTGCAAGACACAACAACACACAAAACCCTTAAAATTGTACCTTCGTTTGTAGCGATCGTCTCGTGTGAGTTTTCTCTCCCCTCGTCTCCCAGATCGTGGCTACGACACAGGCGTGTGACGTTTTATATACAGTGCGCATGCTTCAAACTCCGCCCGCCCCTGACGATCTTTCTCGTCTATTCCCCACCCCTTCTCTTTACGGCGTAGTGGGGAGAGCACATGGCGGGGACACAGCAGGTGCGCCACAAATATCCACCAACGAGGAGGAGGACGAGGAAAGTCCGGAGGCAGAAACGTCCCGATCCCGGAGCCTGAAATTCAAGGCCTCCAATATGTCATTTGGAGAAATGTTGGAGATGGTGGACATATTAAAGAGGAGCGACTATAATGGGAAGTATGGGCCTTACCTCAACCCCAATGTCCGCAAGGCCAAGATCATGTCTAAAGTTGTGAGGAGGCTGTACAATCATTTTGGGGTACAACGATCCAAGGAGCAACTGAGGAAAAGCTGGTCAGACCTGAAACTGAGGGAGGCCGATCAGTACAGAAAGATCAAGCGAATTCTTCTAAAAAGTAAGTAGTTGTGTTTTGTGTTTGATTTCTTGCTTGCATACTGCTCCATTGTGGTTTGATTTTTACAAAGTTGTACATTCCAAAATGGCCACTTTCAGGTTCGTCTGTGCATTCGATCGTACTCAGCCTCGATCTTTCTGCCACTGTCATGATCGTGTGTGTGCATTCGATCGTACGCAACCTCGATCGTTCGGCCACTTATAATACGATGTTTGGTGAAGTTTTTATTGAAAGGAAGTTTGTTCTCACTAGAGATGTCAGCAAGAGCGTAAACCAAATTTTGTCAATGTAAAGGAGAGGTCACTCAGTAGCTGTTTACCCATCTGGACTCTAGAGCACTAGTGCTGGGACACCCAAACCCCCTTTTTATTATGCTTTTCCACACATGTGCTCCAGTGGATACTAGAGGGGGGTCTCCATCACACAAACTTCTACCAAAAAGCTAGTCAGTTTAGCACCTTTACAAAGTGACTACATTCATGTAGTTGACATTTGTAACTGGCCAAACTAAAATAGTGTCCGTCACTTTCAAGCAATGTTTGTCATTTCCTATTTCTGCCCTCAATAGCTTGTGTTGCTAAATCTTCCTTTTGGACATTCTCATAGGGGAGCGAAAACTTGGGCCGTCTGAGGAAACCCCCAAACCAACACCTCCAAAAAAGGGGAAAGAGCAGAAGCAGAGGAGGAGGAGGAGGAGGAAGGAGAGATCATCGAACTTGGAGAAATTGTCACCACAACAGGTGAGTGTGGGAGAACACAGCTACTGGTAAGCTAATCCATGTATGGCTGCCTCATTTCCAACACCCCATTTTTGTTTGTTTGTGGTTTTTAGGTGACGTGGATGTTGTGGAAGAAAAAATCGCACTTTACCACAGAGAGTGCCCACGTACTCATCGGAGAGATAATGGTCTGCAATCGAGATCTAGATTACATAAAGCAAAACATCAATGATGTTCAACAAAAATTGAAGAACATCATTGATGTTTTAGAAAAAATATGAAAACGCACCAAGTAATTAACACACATTTGTGCCAGCTTCTGAACACATTTGCAACTTAAAAACTGTGTGAAATTTGGAACATGCACACATTGTGTCCACATTTGCTAGCTCCCATCATGGTGGATGAATGCCAACGTTTTTTTGGGGGTGCAAACACTTTACGAACTACGAAAGTGGTTGTGGTGAAGGGGTTGCACCCCCAAAAAACGTCCATTCATCCCCATGATGGAAAATGGCACTTTTGAAGCTTCTAGGCATGTGTTTTAGCATCTAATGTCCATTTTCAGACCCAAATTGTGTGCATGTTCTAAATTTCCACTTTCCGGGGGTGACCCCCCCATGTGATGAAGGCAAGATCAAACACACTTTGAACATATAGTCATGTCTGATCTTGTCTTTACTTTACAAAGTTGAACTTTCCGAGTTCATAGGTTCTGTTTTGCTCCATGCCTGGTTTTACCAATTGCGGAATGTTTGTAAACAATGTTGTAAATAAACAAGATGTTGTCAGTTTTGGCGTGAAGATTGTAAACGCACTTGTGAATGTTTTCCTAGTAAACTTTTTTAGTTTTCTAAATGTGTGGCTTCCTTATTTAAAAAACACAATGCATTATGTATGTAAAATGTAAAGGATATGGGGGGCAATGGGTGTTATTTACTAAAGGCAAATCCACTTTGCACTCCAATTTTCTTTCCCTGGGAACTTTTTCAATGCACTTGTAGAGCATAGCGGATTTGACTTATGTAAATGACACCCACAGTGCTTTGTACGAAAACACGGAGCACAGCATTTTTTGAGAATACACACATGTCAGACCTGGTGCTGAAAAGGAGTATTTTGGGTGTCAGTTATGCAGGACAAACCTTCTCTAGACCAAAGATTAGGTAGCAAACACACAACATGAGAATAATCTTTTTGGGAAGAAGAGACTGTTACCTCCTTTTGCCCAGAAAGTGCATTCCCACTGTCGAAGGCAAAGGGAAAAAATGTCAAAGTAAAATAAGCTAAAAAGAAGACTGAAATGACAAGAAATCATAGGTTGGTTAAAATATCAGATTTATTAAAAAATGCCTCTCACACATCGTCAGGCAGAGCAATGGCCCCCCTACCCACAAAGTACTCCATATATTGGTCCCGGACCACACGGGCATTTAGAGGGGGCAAGCCTGGACGTGCCACTCGAAGGGCTGTGAGGTCCGCATTTGGAGGGCCCTCCACATCTGGCCAACGGGCACCACATAGTTCCTGTTATGTCTTTTGAGGAAGTTGTGCAATATGCAACAGGCAAGAACTATGTGGTTCAGTTTGTATTCCGCCAAGTTAAATGCCGTCAGGAACAGGCGGAAGCGGCTGGCCAGGATGCCAAAAGCGTTCTCCACAACTCTTCTGGCTCTGGACAGCCTGTAGTTGAAGACCCTCTGGTCCGGGGTGAGGGTCCTCATCGGGAACGGCCTCATCACATGGGGAGTCAACGCAAACGCTTCATCTGCGACAAAGACGAAGGGGAGTCCTTCGGCATTCTCCTCTGGAGGTGGCAAGCACAGACTGCCACTTTGGAGACGTCAGTAGAACTCCGTGTGCGTAATGGCCCCACCATCCGATATCCGGCCGTTCATCCCCACGTCCACATACATAAACTCGTATGTTGCCGACACCACCGCCAACATCACTACACTATTAAACCCTTTATAATTATAATAGTAGGACCCCGAGTTGGGCAGTGGGACGATGCGGACGTGTTTCCCATCAATTGCCCCTCCGCAGTTAGGAAAGTCCCAACGGCTGGCAAAGTGGGAGGCCACAGTCTGCCATTCCTGTGGCGTGGAGGGAACTGTGGAGTGAAACAAGAAAAAAAAATTAGTCACTTTGCACCTAAACATTGCAAGCAGATTAGACAATCAACATCTTGGAACAAGAGCATTGTATAAAATTGGAGGCTGGAAAGTATTTGCACAGAAAAGTAGAGGCTCCCCTTCACAGATTACTCACCCCCCCCCATCAATCCCCCCACTTCTGATGGGACATTGGCAATAACTAGGGTTTTGGGGGGGGGGGAGGTGGTGGACAGCTAACCCTCTGCACTTCATTGATTGGCAAATGGCTCAATAATGTGGGCTAGTTTGGCCAGACCCTCTGTACTTAACACTATTGGCAGGCCACAGGAAAGATCAAATAACATTTCAACCCCCCCCCCCCCCCCCAAAAAAAGGCAGGCACAGTGTGACATTATTAAATTACCAAGCAAGCTAATAGGAGGGAAAGAAGACAAAAAAATAGGAAATGGAATGTATGGAGGCAGCCCCTTGCACTACATGCTTTGCTGAATTCATCCCTAAAGATGCGCACTATAAAGAGGTAGGTATATAGTGTGTATGGACCTTGGGAAAGCCAGCAGATAAAGGATTGGTACCATCTGACAGAGCAGTTGGGGGAGGGGGTTCCTAATGAGTTTGCCCCCCCCCACCAAAAGAAAAAAAAAGGGGGCTCTACATGAAGTAAACCACACAGCAAACATTTGTGCATATTTTAGGGGGTGTTTGGGGGCAAACAATACTATGCAGCAGACAAAAGACATTGCTTAAGTGACTAGGCCATAGGTGTCTATTGGGGCAGAAGAGCATGCTGGGGAGGTAAGTGAAGGGAAAAATGCATGAAGGAGAAAAGGGGCACAGCATATTAGAACATATTGCAATCATGGTAATTAGGGAAGGAGGTCAAAAATACAAGTCATTAGCAAACAGAGCATACATAGAAGGGAATAGTAAAGTAGAAATGTTACCTTAATATAGTCCTCCTGCAGGACTGAATGATGGCAGAACAGGTCTCTGGAATAATGATTCCCAGGGCCTGGGGAGAGATACCTGAAGAGAACTTCAAATCTGAAGACTTCTCCCTGTCGCCAAGTACCTCAACGTGGCAACAAGCCTCTTCTCCGGAGTAATGGCTTGTCTCATGCAGGTATCCTGCCGGCTGATAAAGGGGGTCAGCAAAGCCAAAAGACGGTGAAAATCGGGGTCCGTCATCCTGAGAAAGTTCCTGAAATCATAGGATTATTCTCCCGGATCTCACGAAGCAAAGGCATGTGCGACAAAAGGTCGGCTGGTCAGAACGGACAAACAGAAAGCACCGATAAACAGCAAGGCCTGAAAGAACGAACTGAATAGCAGCAACGAGCAGACAATAAGCAGTGCAAATCAAAGCGTCCTATATCAAGATATAGGCCGCAATGACCAACAAATGCGAACTGACTACACGCACTAATAAACAGATACGCACGACAAGCACAAACTGAAGAGCAGTAACGATCTGAGTCAGAAAACTGAGAAGCGCGAATCTTAAGTCACCAAACTTCCACTAACTCTCGATAAACACGGGATCAGCAGAAGGAGCCCAACGGGTGCCTGACGTGGTGCTGAACTTCCCTTTTGTAATCTCGTGGACGACGACTTACGTCACGACGTTCTTCCGGACCGGATATTCCGACAACGTAGTCCGACCGTGTGTACGCAACACCAACATCGGACAAAGTACGTCGGACAAAGTCCGACCGACCTGGTCCGCGGATTGTCCGAGCGTGTGTATGGGGCTTTACATCCACCAGCCTTGTGATGTCGTCATGGAGGAGTGGAAGAGGACTCCAGTGGCAATCTGTGAAGCTCTGGTGAACTCTATTCCCAAGAGGGTTAAGGCAGTGCTGGAAAATAATGGTGGCCACACAAAATATTGACACTTTGGACCCAATTTGGACATTTTCACTTAGGGGTGTACTCACTTTTGTTGCCAGCGGTTTAGACATTAATGGCTGTGTGTTGAGTTATTTTGAGGGGACAGCAAATTTACACTGTTATACAAGCTGTACTCTCACTACTTTACATTGTAGCAAAGTGTCATTTCTTCAGTGTTATAAAATAAAGTGATGATTTCGCGCTAATATGCACCAAACACTAAAAACAATAAATATATAAATATACTATCACGGTGTGTAAAAATTAATAGATATATGTAGTGCACCAAGTGCTAAATATATATAAAATGAATAAAGCATCAAATATCATATATATAAACAGTGAATATAAAGTGAATTAAATAAATAAAGTGCTCTGTGTACCTATGACTACAAATAAATGATGTGTCAAAGACAAACATGAGCATGAGAAATGTAGCTACTCCTGGTAGGTCCCAATTAATGTGTGAGAGATAAAGTAAATAACTTTACTATAGCATAAACAACTTCAATGATAAAGTCCAGGTGGTAAATGGTTATGACCATTAACCCAAAAAAAAGTCTCTAAATATAAAAGAAACTGGCAATAGTGATAATGGTCTTCAATCTCCAAAGTGGGGGATGGTGGGTATGTGAGGGCCTGATCCTTAAACGTGCTCTCTAGCCTCTCACCTGTAAAAAAACATTCATGGGCATCAGTGGCGGCTGGTGCTCAAAATTTTTGGGGGGGGCGCAAACAAACAGCCTCACTGTGCCATCAAACGCTGCCACTGTGCCCATTAAACGCTGCCACTGTGCCCATTAAACGCTGCCACTGTGCCCATCAAACGCTGCCACTGTGCCCCAAGTGCTGCCACTGTGCCCATCAAACGCTGCCACTGTGCCCCAAGTGCTGCCACTGTGCCCCAAGTTCTGCCACTGTGCCCCAAGTTCTGCCACTGTGCCCCAAGTTCTGCCATTGTGCCCCAAGTTCTGCCACTGTGGCCCAAGTTCTGCCATTGTGCCCCTTAAGTGCTGCCACTGTGCCCCAAGTGCTGCCATTGTGCCCCAAGTTCTGCCATTGTGCCCCAAGTTCTGCCACTGTGCCCCAAGTTCTGCCACTGTGCCCCAAGTTCTGCCATTGTGCCCCTTAAGTGCTGCCACTGTGCCCCTTAAGTGCTGCCACTGTACCCCTCAAGTGCTGCCACTGTGCCCCTCAAGTGCTGCCACTGTGCCCCCTGCCTGCCCTCTGCACTTACCTTGTCCCGGTGTGCAGCTGGTGACGGCGTCAGGCGACGATCGGTGTCTCCGTCGGATGTCTTCTCCCGCGCTCCTCCTGTCTTCTTCTGCTGTGATTGGACGCTAGGTGATTGGACGCCTAGCGTCCAATCACAGCGCCTGTGACTTCAGCCAATCAGGTGACAGGTAACAGACCTGGCAACCTGATTGGCTGAGAGGCGGGTCTGTGTTAGGGAATCGATGTATTCGCTTTCCTAACACAATACTGTGTAATCAGCGAACGCACAGCAGTGCGCCCGCTGTTTACACTTAGGGAAGCCTATTAGAGCACACCGCTTCCAGCAACACCCCCCCCCCCCCACTGTAATTCAGATGCCCGGCGCCCGATCAGGGGCCGGACACCTGAATAGGGGGCGGCAGCGGTGACAATAGATAGATTCATGCAATGCATGAATCTATCTATTGGTGATAGAGCGGTGCAGGAGAGGGGGGGCGGCGCTCCTGCGCCCTCTGCACGCACCGCCACTGATGGGCATCCGAAAGACACGGGGTTACACTCCAATTCCACTGTATCCCTCCACTAGCTCCGCTCTCCTAGTATGGGTGCTTTTGATAGAGATGTTTCACCCACCAGGGGATGCAGACGTTTTCCTACTTATGTGCTGTGCTGAATCTGAGATCCGGAGGCGCCGGCCCACCCCAGCCACACTTTTTCGAGTATCTGAACCTCAGTCACCAGATGATGACCCCACATTATACCAGTCTTTCTGCGGGATCGCGGCCGCCATTTTGGATATAGGAAGCTGGTGAAACATCTCTATCAAAAGCACCCATACTAGGAGAGCGGAGCTAGTGGAGGGATACAGTGGAATTGGAGTGTAACCCCGTGTCTTTCGGATGCCCGTGAATGTTTTTTTTACAGGTGAGAGGCTAGAAAGCATGTTTAACCACTTCAGCCCCGGACCAATTGGCAGCCAAAGGACCAGGCCCCTTTTTGCGATTCGGCACTGCTTCGCTTTAACTGACAATTACGCGGTCGTGCGACGTGGCTCAAAATTGGCGTCCTTTTTTTCCTACAAATAGAGCTTTCTTTTGGTGGTATTTGATCGCCCCTGCGGTTTTTATTTTTTGCGCTATAAACAAAAGTAGAGCGACAATTTTGAAAAAAATGCAATATTTTTTGCTTTTTGCTATAATAAATATCCCCAAAAAATATATATAAAAACTTTTTTTTTCCTCAGTTTAGGCCGATACGTATTTCTCTACATATTTTTGGTAAAAAAAATCGCAATTAGCGATTATTGATTGGTTTGCGCAAAAGTTATAGCGTTTACAAAATAGGGGATAGTTTTATAGCATTTTTATTAATATTTTTTTTTTACTAGTAATGGCGGCGTTCAGCGATTTTTATTGTGACTGCGACATTATGGCGGACACATCGGACATTTTTGACACATTTTTGGGACCATTGTCATTTATACAGCAATCAATGCTATTTAAATGCATTGATTCCTGTATAAATGACAGTTGTAGTGAAAGAGTTAACCACTAGGGGGAGGGGAGGGGTTATGGGCTCTGACGTGTGTGTTTTTTTACATTAGGGGGCGTGGCTGTACGTGTGACGTCATTGATCGGCTTTCCCTATGACCGGGAACAGCCAATCAATGACAGGCAGAGTAGGAAGCGCGGGGAGAGGTTTGTTTACACAAACCTCTCCCCGTTCTTCAGCTCCGTAACCCGATCGTGGGACACCAGCGGCGATCGGGTCTGCTGGTCCCGCGGCCGGGGTCACGGAGCTCCCGACCGGGTCGCGAGCGCGCCGCTGGCGGCGCGTGCACGACCCACGGGCAGGCATTTAAAGGGCCACGTACAGGTACGTGGTTTTGCCTGCCCGTGCCATTCTGCTGACGTATATATGCAGTGGGCGGTCGGGAAGCGGTTAAGGATCAGGCCCTCACACACCCACCATCCCACACTTTGGAGATTGAAGACCATTATCACTATTGACAGTTTCTTTTATATTTAGAGACTTTTTTTGGGTTAATGGTCATAACCATTTACCACCTGGACTTTATCATTGAAGTTATTTATGCTATAGTAAAGTTATTTACTTTATCTCTCACACATTAATTGGGACCTACCAGGAGTAGCTACATTTCTCATGCTCATGTTTGTCTTTGACACATAATTTATTTGTAGTCATAGGTACACAGAGCACTTTATTTATTTAATTCACTTTATATTCACTGTTTATATATATGATATTTGATGCTTTATTCATTTTATATATATTTAGCACTTGGTGCACTACATATATATTCATTTTTACACACTGTGATAGTATATTTATATATTTATTGTTTTTAGTGTTTGGTGCATATTAGCGCAAAATCATCACTTTATTTTATGTCATTTGTGGTATTGTGTTCACCATTGGATTTTGCTGCTTCTTTAAGAAATATTTTCTACAAGTAGCCCTTTTAGCTGGCACTTAGCAGCTATTTATTTATACACTTTTTATAGATTTTTTACATATATTATTTACTGTATTTATTGGGTTTGTGCAGAAGATCTAGTTCACTAACAGCGTGAAGGTCACCCACACCATTATTTCTTCAGTGTTGTCACATGAAAACATATAATACAATATTCAGAAATATGTGAGGGGTGTACTCACTTTTGTGAGATACTGTATGTGATGATGATGACTGTTCACACTCCAGCTTGGCCATGTGAATGAGCCATTAGTGTGTTAGTCCATCCAATAGAAAAGCTAGCAAGATATTGTCTATCAGCTGGAAGAGGGAGACAAATAATGAATACATAGTAATACCTCTCAACATTTCGAGATGGGAATGAGGGACACCTACTAGCAAATGTATGTAGGCATAGAACACGCCCCCCCCTGCCACACCCTCTTAAAGGAGAATTAACCAAAAAAAAGGTTAATTAAGTCCACAATTGCTTTTTTTACCACTGCTATTCCTTTATATTGGCGTTTAACCACTTCAATACCAAGGACGTCATATGATATCCTTGACATTGAGTGGGGATATCTGAATGATGGGTGCAGCTACAGGCACCATTCAGATATCAATATTTCCGGCCAGCGATTCTGTGCACGATAAGAATGATCATAGTGGCAGTTCCGCCGCTTGATCATTCCTATATGCAACGGGAGGGGATGTCCCCCCCTCCCGCCGCCATCCAGTGCTTCTCCAGGCTCTCCCATGCCATCGGGGGCCCGGAGAAAGAATCGATCGCCGCCGGATGACGAGCATAGAGATTTCCGGTGACCAGATGGCCACCAGTCATCTCTATGACCGTCGGAGGCCCAGGCGCGACGTTATGACGTCACGCCCCGTACCCGGGAGTAAACAAAGCTG
The DNA here is from genome assembly GCA_028564925.1 of Lithobates sylvaticus. NCBI lineage: Eukaryota > Metazoa > Chordata > Amphibia > Anura > Ranidae > Lithobates > Lithobates sylvaticus. The sequence goes on from CM053032.1 coordinate 236,811,124, forward strand.
CGATCGCGGCTGTCAGCATGCGATCGGTGAATTTTTTTTACCGATCTCATGCTTTCCAGCCTGGGGAGAGATGTGGGGTCTTATTGACCCCACATCTCTCCATAAAGAGGACCTGTCACATACATTCCTATTACAAGGGATGTTTACATTCCTTGTAATAGGAATAAAAGTGATCCAAAATTTTTATTTTTTTAAAAAGTGTAAAAATAAAAAAAATGAAGTAAACTAAAATAAATAAATAAATAAATAAATTTAAAACGCCCCTGTCCCCGGTAGCTCGTGCTCAGAAGCGAACGCACACGTAAGTCCCGCCCACATATGTAAACGCCACTCAAACCACACATCTGAGGTATCGCCGCGTGCATTAGAGCGCGTGCAACAAATATAGCACTAGACCTCCTCTGTAACTCTAAACTGGTAACCTGTAAAAAAAAATTAAGCGTCGCCTATGGAGATTATTCAGTAACGAAGTTTGGCGCAATTTTAAAGCCTGACATGTTAGGTATCTATTTACTCGGCGTAACATCATCTTTCATATTATATAAAAAAATTGGGCTAACTTTACTGTTTTGTTATTTTTTAATTCATGAAACCGTTTTTTTCCAAAAAAAAAGGCGTTTGAAAAATGAATGCGCAAATACTGTGTGAGATAAAAAGTTGCAATGACCGCTATTTTATTCCCTGGGATGTCTGCTAAAAAAAACGTATATAATGTTTGGGGGTTCTGAGTAATTTTCTAGCAAAAAAATTATGACGTTTACATGAAGCAGAATAGGCCAAAATAGGCCCGGTGTTGAAGTGGTTAACATTTACAAATGCAGCAATTTAGAATTTGAATGAAAGGTTTAGCGCTGGGAAACACTTTTTTAAAGATGAAAAGTGCATTTTATATACAACTATATAGATCAGACCAAAATGAGTGACAAATGAGGAGGAATGAGGGACAGAGGGACATTTTGCTCCAAATCAGGGACAGTCCCTCGAAATCAGGGACAGTTGGGAGCTATGCATTAGACATGTGCAAAACAAAAAAAATTGTTTATTTTCGTTTAGTTCTTTTCCTTTCCGTTGATTCGTAACGATTTGTAAAAGTCGTCGGTGTTCGTATTCGTAACGATTTGTACATTCGTAAGTCGTCGGTGTTCGTATTCGTAACGATTTTATTTTTTCGTTGATTCGTTTTTTCGTTAGTTTAATCTTCGTTTATTCGAAATTCGGACGCATTCGTATTTATTCGTACATTCGTAACATTCGTAGATTCGTAATCGGAGCATAATTCATAATTTTATGTAATGTGTATGCTATTATTACATTTTAAGAGTTTTTTTTTTGCAATTTTTTGTTGAATTGGTAATTTTCCGTGTCTCTTACAATGGTGCTGCTTAACGTGCTTCGAATAGATTGAACGAAAAAATTCGTAAATTCGTAACTTTTTTTTTCGATTCGTAATTTTCTGTGTCTCTTAAAGCGGTTCTGCACTCATTTCATTTAGTAAATCTCTTTGCCTTCCAAATCAGGCAAAGAGTACTAAATGAAATGTTTTTTTTTTTTTTTTTTTTTTACTTACCTTGTAATTGAAGACTTCCGGTCTTCTCCCTCTGCGGCGGCGGGCGGGGTCTTGCGTCGATCGTCGTCACGCCGCACTGTCTCCTGGGATCTGGTGTCATTGATCCCAGGAGTCAGTGCGGGCATCTTCCGAAATCTCGCGAGATTTCGGCCACATCTTCCGAAATCTCCCGAGATTTCGGCCGCATCTGCCGAAATCTCGTGAGATCTCGGCAGATGAGCCGTTACTGCGCACGCGCGAGTAACGGCAGTGCATGCTGGGCCATCTAAAGTTCCTGTGGGTGTTTCACATGCCCACAGGCAAGATGGCCCCCAGCACTAAAGAAGAAGACGAGGAACTTCATCGGACGAAAACCGGCGGCGATCGAGATGGAAGATGGAACAGGTGAGTCCCCTAATAAAGGTAAGCACACTTTATATTACATCCTAAATATAATCCTTTTCATCCTTTTCAGAGTGCAGAACCGCTTTAAAATGTAATAATAGCATACACATTACATAAAATTTGGAATTATGCTCCGATTACGAATCTACGAATAAATACGAATGCGTCCGAATTTCGAAAAAACGAATAAACGAAGATTAAACTAACGAAAAAACGAATCAACGAAAAAATAACTCTTACGAATGTACGAATTTTTTTGTTAATTTTCGTAGTTCCTGTTTTCTTTTTTTGGATTTTCTTCATTCGTACATTCGTTGTTTCTAATTTGTTTTTTTCGAAATTCGTTTTTCGGATTCGTTCGATTCGAGCGATTCGTTCGATTCGAACGATTCGTTAAAATTTTTAGCGAATCATTCGTTCATTCGTACGAAAACGAACAAACGAAAATAAAAAAAAAAAAAACGAAAAACAAAAAAAAACGAAACGAATTGCACATGTCTACTATGCATAGTGACCTCACCAATGAAAAGACATTCCTATAACCAGGCAACAATGCTAGCTGCCTCACTTCAGTGTTGTCAGCCTGTGCATCTGTAAAGGCTACATGATAATTTACATTGAGGAGGAAAGTTATTAGTGTTGTCACATCAGATAAAGCTTCTCCTGAATGCCAGTCAGTACAGGATGTGCCCAGCATAGTTGTCAATCACAGGAATACATGAATGAATGGAATAGCAGAGCTCACAAGCCTGATAGATTTTTGACAAGCTGCTGGATAATGTTATCAGCTATTGAGCAATTACTATAAGAATGTGAGCGGTGCAGCCATACTTTAAATAAATAATCCATAGCTACTGTTTAGTGTTCATCTTTAAATTCTGGGGTTCATTTACTAAAGGGAAATAGGCTGTGCTCTTTGCAAGTGCAGTTGCACTCTTCAAAGTGCAGCTGCTCCAGAGTTTAGTAAATGAGGCAAAGCTTTTTTTGTTGCAAGGAATACCCAACCAAATGCAAGATAAAAAGACAAAACATAATTGTTTGCTTGCACATAATAGAATGATGGAAGTGAGCAGAGCCCCCATTTACTAAGCTCTGGAGCAACTGCACTTTTGTAGAGTGCACAGCCTATTTGTCTTTAGTAAATAAACCCCTTTACCTGGTGTGGGAATCAGACAGACATAATCTGCTGAATGACTATCATGCTTTATATTCTCCATCTACATAAATGTATTTTTTTCTGCTTTTTTTTTTAATATAGTTTAAGCAAGATGGCACTGATTTGGACATTCTGGCTGCTTATGGGCGAAAATATGAATACGGGTATACCATGTGGTTTGGAAGCTTCTTTGCCTCACTCCTCATCTGCCATCCAGACTATGCAAGGACCATACTGTCCAGACAAGGTAAGAAGTGTTTGCTTGATTTTTTATTTTTTTTTGAAGAATTGAAGAATTTCGATTTTAAAATAATACCCTGTTATGTGATTAGGATTTAGATTAATGTTAGATTAGGTTAATGTAAGTTACTTTGCAGTCTGAGTTGTGCGTTATTGAATCAGGTACATGGGCGTCCGCAGAACTTTTTTCAGGGGGGGGGGCATAATTTTAAGGTCACCCATGCTCTGACCTTTTCGACAATGTCATTATCACATTATCACGGTCAGAGACTGCAGACGTAGTACAGGTGATGGTCAGAGACTGCGGACATGGTCCAAAAAACTGTCAGAGACTGCGGACATGGTCCAAGAAACTGTCAGAGACTGCATACATGGCCCAAGAGACTGTCAGAAATTGCATACATGTGGTGGGTGACAGACAGAGACAGTGGGGGTGACAGAGACAGAGGGGTGACAGAGATAAAGGGGGTGAGAGACAGGGGGGTGAAAGAGAGAGACAGAGGGCGGGTGAAAGAGAGAGACAGAGAGAGACAGAGGGGGGTGACAGAGAGAGGGGTTGAAAAAGACAGAGGGGTGAGAGAGGGGGTGACAGAGAAGGGTGATGGGGGTCATCACTCCTGATCCAATCCCTGATTCCAGGGGGGGGCACTTGCCCCCCCTGGCTCCTACCTGCGGACGCCCATGATCAGGTAATAGTGTTTTTGAAAATGCTAGCATTTATGATTTTAATACTTTGAGTTGTTTCTCCAGAGCAAGTATACAGCAAGTGAAATTGGAACTCCCAATCTTTCTAATTGTCAGTGACTCAGAAAGTGTTAAAGCCATTATTTCAGACATCTCCATGAAAGGTCAGCAATGAAGTCTGGAAACTTCTGCCACTACAAGTTTCCTTTAGCCCTCGTTCACATTGGAGCGATTTGGCGGCAATCACCGGCAATGACACCGTCTGAATCGATACGACGCCGCATTTGCGGCGCCACACTGATTCCCAAAAGTAGGTTCTGTACTACTTTTGGTGACTTCGGGTTTGGAACCCGCACAGATGTCTCTGAAATCGCCCCCTAAGTCGGGACTGACATGCACGATTTCATTCCTGCTACCAGTGTGAACCTAGGCTTAGAGAGGATCATTGCTGATTTTTTAGTTTCACAACCTCTGTTGGGTTTTTATTGTAGCACCCTCTACCAGGGATGTTAGTACCTCAGTTAAAATAAACGGAGTTACTTAACGCAGTTACTTTAGAGGGTAACGAGTAATCTAACTGATTACTCTTCCCCTCATGGTATTGCCGTTCCCATTACTTGGGTGGCGTTACTGCAATTACATCTGTGGCCGCGTTGTCTGGCCGTTCGTTCCGCCGCGGGGAGGAGGGCTTTCACCCGCTGAGCTGAGAAGAGGCTGAGACTCAGAGAGACTGTCTGGCCCGCCCCATCCCGCCCCGCCTATCCAGAGAGAGAGAATGTAGAGAGGCGGGGTGGACACTGAAAAATGAAGTCAGCTGACCAGCTGACACCAATCGAGTGAAGAGGAGGGTCTCTCTATCTCCCCATGAGGAAAGGCATCCCTAGAGGCATTCAAATAAGTGACTGACGATTCGAATTGCTTCTTACTGATCCCATCCCTACCCAGCCACCATCACTTCTACAACATAGGTGATGGGGGGGATAGGGTAGGGATGAGATCAGTGGTGGTGGAGGATGGGATCAGTAAGAGGCAGAGGTGGTGGTGGGAGAGAATGGCACCACCACTGCTGCCACACTCCCCAAGTACCACCGCTGGCTGCCACCCCCCCAAGTACACCACTGCTTTCACACCCCCCCAAGTACCACCGCTGTCATCCCCCCCAAGTACTGTACACCACCACCACTGCCACCCCCCCCCCAAGTACACCACCACCACTGCCCCCCCCCCCCCCCAAGTACACCACCACCACTGCCACCCCCCCAAGTACACCACCACCACTGCCACCCCCCAAGTACACCACCACCACTGCCACCCCTCAAGTACCACCGCTGCCACCCCCTCAAGTACCACCGCTGCCACCCCTGTCACAGTTACTTTGCAGAGTAACTAATTACTTTTCCAATGTAGTAACCAAGTTACTAATGCAATTACTTTTTGGGAGAAGTAATTTGTAACTTAACTAATTACTTTTTTAAGGTAAGATGACCAACACTGACCTCTACTTAGGTAGGTGCTAGAGTTAGGATTTTTGTGAGTGTAGGTAAATTTAGGCTTCCAGCTACAGTGGTGTGAAAAAGTGTTTGCCCCCTTCCTCATTTCCTGTTCCTTTGCATGTTTGTCACACTTAAGTGTTTCGGAACATCAAACCAATTTAAACAATAGTCAAGGACAACACAAGTAAACACAAAATGCAATTTGTAAATGAAGGTGTTTATTATTAAAGGTGAAAAAAAATCCAAACCATCATGGCCCTGTGTGAAAAAGTGATTGCCCCCTAAACCTAATAACTGGTTGGGCCACCCTTAGCAGCAACAACTGCAACCAAGCGTTTGCGATAACGTGCAATGAGGCTTTTACAGCGTCCTGGAGGAATTTTGGCCCACTCATCTTTGCAGAATTGTCCTAATTCAGTTACATTAGAGGGTTTTCGAGCATGAACAGCCTTTTTAAGGTCATACCACAACATCTCAATAGGATTCAGGTCAGGACTTTGGCTAGGCCACTCCAAAGTCTTCATTTTGTTTTTCTTCAGCCATTCGGTGGTGGACTTGCTGGTGTGTTTAGGATCATTGTCCTGCTGCAGAACCCAAGTTCGTTTCAGCTTGAGTACACGAACAGATGGTCGGACATTCTCCTTCAGGATCTCTTGGTAGACAGCAGAATTCATAGTTCCTTTTATCACGGCAAGTCTTCCAGGTCCTGAAGCAGCAAAACAGCCCCAGACCATCACACTACCACCACCATATTTTACTGTTGGTATAATGTTCTTTTTCTGAAATGCAGTGTTCCTTCTACGCCAGATATACTTGGACACACACCTTCCAAAGAGTTCCACTTTTGTCTCATCGGTCCACAGAATGTTGTCCCAAAAGTCTTGGGGATCATCAAGATGTGTTGTGGAGAAATTAAGACGAGCTTTGATGTTCTTTTTGCTCAGCAGTGGTTTTCTCCTTGGAACTCTGCCATGCAGGCCATTTTTGCCCAGTCTTTTCCTGATGGTGGAGGCATGAACGCTGACCTTAACTGAGGCAAGTGAGGCCTGCAGTTCCTTGGACGTTGTTGTGGGGTCTTTTGTGACCTCTTGGATGAGTCGTCGCTGCGCTCTTGGGGTAATTTTGGGCGGCCGGCCACTCCTGGGAAGGTTCACCACTGTTCCATGTCTTCGCCATTTGTGGATAATGGCTCTCACTGTGGTTCGCTGGATTCCCAAAGCTTTGGAAATGGCTTTATAACCCTTTCCAGACTGATAGATCTCAATTACTTTCTTTCTCAATTGTTCCTGAATTTCTTTGGGTCTCGGCATGATGTGTAGCTTTTAAGGATCTTCTGGTGGACCTTACTGTGTCAAGCAGCTCCTATTTAAGTGATGCCTTGATTGTAAACAGGTGTGGCAATAATCAGGCCTGGGTGTGGCTAGAGAAATTGAACTCAGGTGTGGACAACCACAGTTATAGTATGTTTTAACAAGGGGGGCAATCACTTTTTCACACAGGGCCATGATGGTTTGGATTTTTTTTCACCTTTAATAATAAACACCTTCATTTACAAATTGCATTTTGTGTTTACTTGTGTTGTCCTTGACTATTGTTTAAATTGGTTTGATGTTCCGAAACACTTAAGTGTGACAAACATGCAAAGGAACAGGAAATGAGGAAGGGGGCAAACACTTTTTCACACCACTGTAGGCCTGTTTGTTTTGATATGTATGGGCTGGGAGTGGCTCAGAGTAGGCTGGTGACTCACAGATTGCATACCTCCCAACTTTTTGAGATAGGAATGAGGGACACCTATCTGCAAAAGTATGCAGGCATAGGACACACCTCTTGCCACCCCCTCACCTTAAAGGAGAATTGTACAAAAAAACAAGTGCTTTTTTTTTACCACTACTATTCCTTTATATTGGCTTTTAGAATTTACAAATGCAGCAATTTAGAAATCAGATGAAAGGTTTAGCACCGGGAAACACTTTTTGATAGATAAAAGTTTATTTTATATACATCTATATAGATCAGACCAAAATGAGAGACAAATGAGGAGGAATGAGGGACAGAGGGACATTGCTCCAAATCAGGGGCAGTCCCTTGAAATCAGGGACAGTTGGGAGCTATGAGATAGCATCACTTCTCGGTACCAATCAGCTGGTACCATTACAGTCACTAAGCAGACCACCGGCCAAGCACCCCCTATTTTATTTATTTGTTGGCCCCACATACCTGAAGGTGGCATCTGCACATTTTAAATACTCACCCATCCAGTGGATCCAGCTTTGTCCAGGTGAGATCCTCTCATGCCCTTTCACAGTTTTATCCTGCGCCACCATTTTCTTTCTAACCTCATAGAGAGGCCCATGGCTCTTCCGTGTTCAGTGGGCGGGCCTCTCGATGACGCGCCAATAGGCCAGCCCCCTCCTATTTTCCTTGAAAGAAAGGCTATGCCTCCTTGGATATGTGATGTGCATATCCCAGGAGGCATAGCAGGCAGTGTGCGTGTCATTCGCCTATGGCAAATGACATGCATGTAAAAGGTGGGGCCGGACATTTTTTGCAAATAAACAAGATAATAAAAAAAACAGGGTGATACTTCTGAAGATGTGATGGAGTAGATGTGATGGCTGCATTAGTTTTCTTTTTTAGGCTTTCTTTTTTCTACCCAGCCAGTAAGTCTGGTTTTGTTTTTTTCAAAAAAACAAGCTCTCTCATGCCGCGTACACACGGTCGGAATTTCCGATGGAAACAGTCCGATGGGAGCTTTTCATCGGATTTTCCAACCGTGTGTATGCCCATCCGTCTTTTTCTGTCGGAATTTCCAACGGACTTTGGATTGAGAGCCAAATTACAGTTTTGGTTTTGGGTATACAGTAAATACAAACAGTAGAGGGCAGCGGATCCTTGCAGTTATATAAAAAAAGGACTCTAAACCACTTCTAGGATGAACCTGGATAGGTATAATAATTAGGGATGCACCGATACCATTTTTTTTACAACGAGTACGAGTACCGATACTTTTTTTTAGTACTCGCCGATACCAATTACTGATACCTACTGCAACTGTTTTGTTTTCACTTCAGCTGTCCAATGGTACAAAGCATTGCAAAGTTATTTATAAATTAAATAAATGTTTTTTTGTTTTTTTTTGCGCTTTTTCAATGTATATGTATAAATATATGTTAATATATATGTGTAAAAATATTCACTAACAAAGCAAACAAAAAAAAAGTTTAAATTGTTTATCGTTTATAAAAAAAAAGCAGGAAAATAATAATTAAATGCTAGAATTAAAGGGGTTGTAAAGGAAATATATATATTTTTTTTAAATAACAAACATATTATACTTACCTCCACTGTGCAGCTCGTTTTGCACAGATTGGCCACGAACCTGGTCTTCTGGGGTCCATTGGCGGCTGTCTCCCCCCGCAAGTACTTTTCACCTTCGCTCGCATGGTGTGGAGTACTTGCAGGCGTGCTCCCGTGATACGGCCATAGCCGCTCCCTGTATCACTTGGCCACGCCCCCTGGTGCACCGCGTCATTGGATGTGATTGACAGCAGCGCGAGGCAATGGCTGCGCTGCTTTCAATCCATCCACTTTAACCAATCAGCGGCCAGGCTGATCGGCGAAGAGGATGTCGGGTGCGAGCGCGGGACTTTCGAGGGGTCAGGTAAGTAGAACGGGGAGCTGGGGGGGCGGCATTGTCAGATGTTTTTTCACCTTAATGCATTCTATGCATTAAGGTGAAAAAACTTTTACCTTTCCAACCCCTTTAATAATAATTAAGGCTGATTAGAGTAAATTAAGGGTCAATAAGGGGTTAAACAGAGGACCATTTGTTCATCCCTTTGATCTGCAGATGAAGAAACAGATAAAGAAACAGAAAGATACAAAAAGAAACAATGTTTCTTTTTATTTTAGTGTTTCAGTGGCTGAGCAATGTTGTTAATAAAGAATGCCAGGTGCTTTTTTTTTTGACAGCTCCAATTACCGGACTTCTTTAACACGTCAGAGGAAACCCACTGACAGCTCAAAGAACCGAGCTTGAAAGTAGACATGTGCATTTCGTTATGTTCCGAATCGAAATTCAGACGAATTTTTCATTATTCGGACATTCGGATGCATCCGAATTACCGAATTACAATACTAACGAATTTAACCGAATCCGAATTTTTTTCGAATCGAAAAATCGCGGACGAAATTCGAAATATCTCAGGGTCACTTAGTGATAGAAACCCCAAATTTGGATATGTTGTAGTGCATGTTCTACTGTGTTCTATTTTGTGACCCGAATTTGGGGCCGCGTATCTCGGGGCCACTTATAGCTAGAAACCCCAAATTTGGTATGCAAACACAGTAGAACTAGCACTACAAACTCTCCAAATTTGGACCCAAATTCGGGTCACAAAATATTTTCGAATTCGGTTGAAAAAATTTCAAATGCAGTTAAAAAAATTTCAAATGCAGTTAAAAAAATTTCAAATGCAGTTGATACTATTTCAAGCGGATTCTAAAATATTTTGCGACCCGACTTTGAAAAAGAAAATTAAATTGATTCTAACAGTCTGCAGAAGATCTGCAAAAAAAAAAAAGAAGTGAAATGGCTGTTAATAGTCTACAGGAGACCTGCTATTAAATTATATATTTTTTTTCTATTTTTTTTTTCTTACAGAGGTTATAGTGCTAGTTCTACTGTGTTTGCATACCAAATTTGGGGTTTCTAGCTATAAGTGGCCCCGAGATACGCAGCCCCAAATTCGGGTCACAAAATTTAATTCTCTGCTGTAGAAAAGTACTTGACATATCCCCCATATCTGGGGGTCACTTGGTGCTAGGAACCCTATAACTTGTGGCAGGTGACATGGCAAGTGGACAATCCACAACTTGGTCACGTGGCAGGTCACGTGGCACTTGTGGTCGGTCACGTGGCACTCGTGGCAGGTGTCTTGGCACTTGTGGCAGGTGTCTTGGCACTTGTGGCAGGTGTTGTGGCAAGTGGACAATGACATACAGCATATGTACTTGCCTTGCGGTCGACATCCGTGACAGCCATTTCACATCCTTTTTTTTATGTGACAGATGTATATAAGTAAATAACCATCTTCCAAAATGCATAATTAACAGCCATTTCACTTCTTTTTTTTTTTTTTTTTTGCAGATCTTCTGCAGACTGTTAGAATCAATTTAATTTTTTTTTTCAAAGTCGGGTCGCAAAATATTTTTGAATCCGCTTGAAATAGTATCAACTGCATTTGAAATTTTTTCAACTGCATTTGAAATTTTTTCAACCGCATTTGACATTTTTTCAACCGCATTTGACATTTTTTCAACCGCATTTGAAATTTTTTTCAACCGCATTTGAAATTTTTTCAACCGCATTTGAAATTTTTTCAACCGCATTTGAAATTTTTTCAACCGCATTTGAAATTTTTTCAACTGCATTTGAAATTATTTCAACCACATTCGAATTCGAAAATATTTTGCGACCCGACTTTGGGTCCACGTATCTCGGGGTTTCTTGGTGATAGAAACCCCAAATGGAGAGGTTGTAGTGCTAGTTCTACTGTGTTTGCATACCAATTTGGGGTTTCTAGCTACAAGTGGCCCTGAGATATGTGGCCCCAAAGTCGGGTCGGAAATTGTCAAGCACTTTTCTGCAGCAGAGAATGACATTTTTCGACCCGACTTTGGGGCCACATATCTCAGGGCCACTTGTAGCTAGAAACACCAAATTTGATATGCAAACACAGTAGACCTAGCACTACAACATATCCAAAATCATGTTTCTATCGCTAAGTGACCCTGAGATACGTGGACCCAAATTTGGGTCGCAAAATATTTTCGAATTCGAAAATCGGTCGAAAATGAAACGAAATCCGAAAATGAATTTAACAAATTTAATGAATCTAACTAAATGAAATTAATTAATTAACGAATTAAAACGAAACAAAACAAAACAAATTTTTTCCTTTTGCACATGTCTACTTGAAAGTATCGGTTTCAGGTATCGGTGCATTTGCACGAGTACTGATACTTGTGGAAATACTCGGTATCGATACCGATACTGGTATCGGTGCAACCCTAATAAAAATATACAACTCCATTTTCCTTTTGCCCTAATTTGGGTTCTGCCATCTTTAAATTAGGTGTTTGAAACATTTCAGTACTCTGTATGACTTACCATGGTCTGTTCTTTATTACAGATCCAAAGGACAACTTTGCCTATCACTTCATCACCCCATGGATTGGTATGTAACAACTTTATTTTCAATTAATATTAGATTAAGAAATGCATACCTATGTTTATCATTTGCTCCTCCTATCACTTCCTCTTTTGTACTTTCCTGTTTACGGATTATTGGCAGGTGACACTAAAGGCCCGTACACACGTTCGGACTTTTTGACAACCAACATGCAAATTAGCTGTTTTGGACCAACATCCGACCGTGTGTACGCTCCATCGGACCAACTTTTTCCAGGTTGCATCGGACTTTTGTTGGCTGTGCGAACGGACCAACTTTCTGCCAACAAAAGTCCGAAGGACCAAAGTCCGACCGTGTGTACACAAAACCAACTGACTTTTGTCCAAAGTGCAAACACGCATGCTCGTGAGGAAGGACCAGCATGAAGAGGTCGGTCTTGTAAACCTAGCGTTTGTTAACTAGATAGCACATTCGTGATGTGTGAAATTCCGAATTTGCTAAATGCAGTGCACATTCTTTGCATTTTTAATGTTTTTAGATTGCATCGGATTTGTTGGTGATACCTACAAAGAACGAACATACATATTTTACATTGGATTTGTGTTCTAATGATTATCAATAACAAACGTTAAACATATTTTGAACATATTATTTATTGTTAATTCACAACATAAAAAAATTAAGTAAATTAATCAAGACATATTTTCTGTCCACCAAATTTGAACTAAAAAATTAAAAATATAAACAGAAAATAGTACACCCAAAACCAACAAACAAATATAGCCTATTAAATCATACTTTAAACCACAAAAAATATGCAAAATTAGTAGCCCCTAAACTCCCCAGACCACTGGCCTTGTTGGGCATCCTGCGGCTGATTTTGCCACTGACCACCATGCTGCTGAGGTGGCTGTGCTTGCTGAGGTGGGTAGGGTTGCTGAGGTGGGTAGGGTTGCTGAGGTGGGTAGGGTTGCTGAGGTGGGTAGGGTTGCTGAGGTGGGTAGGGTTGCTGTGGAGGAGGTAAAGTTGTGTGTTCCAAATCGCAGACGTGCGAGTTTGAGGTGAGCTCTCGTTTCCTGGCCTTGCTGAATAGCTGTATGATGATCCCTTCACATAGCTCCCTTTGGTCTGGGTCGATTTCTCTCAGCTTATTGGCTGTAAAACAGCCAAACCCTTCAGCACTATCGGGTGCTGTCGTTATGACTGATGTAGCCCTAGCCAGGAAGTCAGCTGTGGCCTCATCCAGGTGTTGGCTCTTCCTGGCTCTTTTCTTGGGAGGGCGCAGGAGAGGGATTCTGCACTCTGTGCTTGGTTGGCTGCTGGGCCCAGCCTCGTCTTGGCTCAGAAGTTCCTCCTTTGTGAAAAAACAACATGATTTTAATTTGTGGTCATCAATCACAAACCTTTCATCTCTTTACTTTTCTAATTTTGAATGTGTCCAATTATTAAAGACTATCAATTTGACTCCATCATTTCTCATTCTTTTTGCAAAACTTTATGGCCACTACTTGTCCATTGATATGTAACTTTTTTTGGAAACACAACTAATTATTAGGCATACTAGCATCTAATTAGCAACATATCTAAGATATATATATAGATAGATAGATAGATAGATAGATAGATAGATAGAGAGAGAGAGAGAGAGAGAGAGAGAGAGAGAGAGATGCCAAGATTTTAAACAATGCTATACCTGGGTCAAGCTGAGCTCCTCCTCTTCTTCATCCTGTGTAAGATCCTGCTCAGTATCGCTGACGTCAGCTGATGCTGATGGTAAAGTTGACAGGGATTTTCTTGGGACCGTTTGGTCTTTTAAAAAAGCAAGGCTGTTGAAGTACCATAACTTTGGAACATACACCTCTTCAGTTCCTGCTCCAGAACGCTTGGATTCCTCAATTCTCTTGAGTTCCCTTTTGTGGACACTTCTGAGGGCACCAATTTTGTTTTTGACCATAGTGTCGGTTGCTCGGGGGTATACGGTTTTCGCCAACTCCACAAGTTGTAGCCATGCTGCCATCCTTTTATTTTTGTCTGAGTAATCTTTATTTTTTACTTGCCAGAGACAGGTGAGCTCCCTATACTTCTCAATAAATTGAGCAATAAATTCTGGTGAATTCAATTTTGATTTCATCGTTTGGATTGCTGCAAAACAGTAAAAAACAAACCATAATGGGTGGCGTATAGTTCAGAAGCTGCTCACAATATGGGCATTTATTTAAGCCAGGGGTGCCCAACCTTTTAAAGAGCGAGGACCATCGAAGCAACTTGGTAACTGGTCATGGGCCAAAATAATTGTAATGGACAGATGACAGGTTTGGATCTACCCCACATATGGCGAATGGATATGGACACAGCCCATGCTACTCTATGGGCCCTCCAATTCAATCTGTCAGGAGGGGACGTTTCCCCTTATTTTTTTGGCGTATCTGATTGAAGGTAAGCAGGGGTAAAGGGACATAGAGGGTGCATGGAGGGTCCGATTGGGTCCTAAGGCTGCTTTCACTATGATGTGCCACGTGCACCTGTGACTTACCTGCAGATTATCTGTACTTTATAGTGCAGCAAAGCCACATGTAATTACTAGACTTGTTCCAAAAAAAAAAAAAAACTTTGTGTACATTGTTATCTTCAAAATAGCTAATTTCGGTAGGTTGTATTCGTTAATTAAAGTTACTACGTTTTTAAAAAACTAGTTAGTAATAGTATACAATATTCGTTAGACAGAATCTCAAATCCTATCGAATTCATTCGTTATAAACGATAGAATTTATTTCGTATATTTGGAAATGCCTTCCTTTTAGTTACACATTCTGATGCATTCGTTTGTCGGAAAGCTGCCAAATTCGTCCGAACTTCGATTCGTTCCGAAACGAATTGTACAAGCCTAGTATTAACCAAACTCTATACAGCTCAGTGCAGGTAACCTGCAGGTGTGTGTTTCAAGGTGGGTGTTTGCGCATGTTTACTATATTTAACAACAGTCCGAGTACTAAATTACATCTTCAAAGCAAAAGACAATCATTTGAAAGTACCAGCGGTAAAGAGAAATTAATAAAATGTACCTTTCGTCCGTGTCTACCTTCGTACTGCGTCGTATTGCGTCGGCTTGCGTCGTTTAGCGTCGGCTTGCGTTCGTCTCCCGCCAGAACGGTACATTGCACCACACGTTCGTGCTTTATACACGGCGTATGCGTGACCCTCCGCCCTCCAAGCGTCATGACGTCAAGCCTTGACCATACACATTCAGCAAAGCATCGTTATTACTAATTAACATTAGTGTCCCATCGACGTTAATTTTTTGCTTTCTTCATGTCCCGAATATATTCATTCATAAATATTTAGCTTCTTTCATTTACATACAAATACTTCGTAAAAAGAGAAAAGACTTCGTAAAAAGAGAAAAGACTCCGTAAAAAGAGAATTTCAGTGCGTCAACATTTATATCGTGTATGTAGTGTATTCCTTCGTATCTTCCGTTCGTAAATTTCTATAGGCCGCGCGTTAAGCATGGATATACCATTACGCATGCGCGAACCACCGCTTGCGTCGCCCGCCCCCGATGTTCCTTTTCTCGGCTATTCCCCGCCCCTTATCCCCTCGTTGCGTAGTCGGAGAAAATATGGCGGAAGAACAACATGCGAGGAGGAGGTTTAAGGCCACAAACATGGCCTTTGAGGAAATGGTGGAGATGGTGCGGATTCTGGTCAAGGACGACTACGATGGCAAGCATGGGCCATACCTGCACCCCAACATGGTGAAGGACAGAATCCTCACCAAAGTCGTGAGAAGGCTGGAGGAGAAGTTCGGGGTCCATCGGTCCAAAGACCAGCTTCGCAAACGATGGTCGGACATCAAGACCAGGGAGCCGGACCAGTTTCTGAAAATTAAAAAGGCGCTGAAAAATAGTAAGTACCTGGCGTACATAAGTCTATTGCCGTTCGTATGTGTGTGTCATCGTTCGTACGGTGGCTGTTTTGTAAATGCGTGGCTGTTTTAGAAAATGCGATGTTTTGATATTTAATACGTGATTGTTGATGAATATGTGCACTGACAGTATATTTTTGATTTAATTCCATGTTATTTTTTTCAGCTTTGCATTTTTTGTGTATATTTAGTAATGTTATTTCGGGATGTTCCGAATGTCAAATGTTGAGAGTTCAGAATGGACGTATTTACGAAAAGAAACATTCGTAAATACGTCCATTCTGAACTCTCAACAGTTGATAATTCAGAACATCCAGAACCAACGATACTTGGAAACTGTCGTTATTTGTGAATGTTCCGAATGTCAAATGTTGAGAGTTCAGAATGGACGTATTTACGAAAAGAAACATTCGTAAATACGTCCATTCTGAACTCTCAACAGTTGATAATTCAGAACATCCAGAACCAACGATACTTGGAAACTGTCGTTATTTGTGAATGTTCCGAATGTCAAATGTTGAGAGTTCAGAATGGACGTATTTACGAAAAGAAACATTCGTAAATACGTCCATTCTGAACTCTCAACAGTTGACATTCGGAACATTCACAAATAACGACAGTTTCCAAGTATCGTTGGTTCTGGATGTTCTGAATTATCAACTGTTGAGAGTTCAGAATGGACGTATTTACGAATGTTTCTTTTCGTAAATACGTCCATTCTGAACTCTCAACATTTGACATTCGGAACATTCACAAATAACGACAGTTTCCAAGTATCTTTGGTTCTGGATGTTCTGAATTATCAACTGTTGAGAGTTCAGAATGGACGTATTTACGAATGTTTCTTTTCGTAAATACGTCCATTCTGAACTCTCAACATTTGACATTCGGAACATTCACAAATAACGACAGTTTCCAAGTATCGTTGGTTCTGGATGTTCTGAATTATCAACTGTTGAGAGTTCAGAATGGACGTATTTACGAATGTTTCTTTTCGTAAATACGTCCATTCTGAACTCTCAACATTTCATAATTCAGAACCAACGATACTTGTAAACTGTCGTTATTTCTGGATGTTCCGAATGTCAAATGTTGAGAGTTCAGAATGGGAATGTTTCTTTTCGTAAATACGTCCATTCTTCAGAATGGTCAAAATATAGTAAATTGGAATGTAAGGAGAGGGCATTCAACAGCTTTTTACACAGCTGGATTCAGGAGCACTAGTGTGCGACATCAGAGAATTTTGGTCAAGAAAGGTTAATTCTTTATGTTTTATTAAAAGGGAAATTTCATCATGTCTTGAACTTAGATCTCTTGATATAAACAGACAATTGTACACCACCGCAAAGCAATGTTTACCGTCTGTGCGCTAAAAGTATACCTTTTGTTTGATTCTCATAGGGGAGCAAAGACTCAGGCACCCAAATCGCAGGGACGCCCCAGCTCAGCCAGACCCCCACCCTCACCGGGGCCACCACCCTCACCGGGCCAAACATCGGCGCCAGGACCCCCACCCTCGCCAGGACACCCATCCTCGCCAGGACCCCCACCCTCGCCAGGACACCCATCCTCGCCAGGACACCCATCCTCGCCAGGACACCCATCCTCGCCAGGACCCCCACCCTCGTCAGGACACCCATCCTCGCCAGGACACCCATCCTCGCCAGGACACCCATCCTCGCCAGGACACCCATCCTCGCCAGGACCCCCAGCCTCGCCAGGACACCCATCCTCGCCGGCCTGTTTGGGGAATTAGTCCCAGCGATGTGGAGGATGTTGTGGAAGAGGAGGTGGAGGAAGTGACAGAGATGTCACCAGGTGAGTGTCTGACACCACTGTTTCACCACTGTTGCACATAATCTATGTCTGGCCACACCTTTATTAATACATTATTTTTTCTTACTTTTTTTAGATGATGTGCTGGTTTTGGAGCAACCGTTCACTCAGGACAGTGCGCAGAGGCTCATCGGGCAAATAATGGGGTGGAACGGGGAAATAGATGCCATGCGCAATCGACTGAACATCATGCAGCAGCAAATGAAAGATATGATTGATATTTTGGCCAGAATAAATTAAATTAAAAAAATTAAAGTTTGCAATCATATCTAGTTCCTCATTTGCTGCTGCATGATGTTGACTCGATTGCGCATCATCATCCTTGTAAAGTTTCTTTGTTTTTATTGTTTTTATATTTTTAAAAAACTTGATTATAAAAAACAAAAAAAATATTTTTGATGTTCAAAAAAAAATAATCAAAAAATACCAAAAAAATATATTTTTCATGTTGAAAAAAAATAATCAAAAAATACCAAAAAAATATATTTTTCATGTTGTAAAAAAATAATCAAAAAATACCAAAAAAATATATTTTTCATGTTAAAAAAATAATCAAAAAATAACCAAAAAAAAAAAAAAAAAAAAGGCACATGTGAATGTGCACAGAATAAAAAAAGTTGAAACAAAACCAATGTGTGCCTTCTTATTTCAATGCTGAATATCAGTATATTTGTTACGTGGTTGTAGTTGCATTGACCATGTACTCAAAAATGTGTGTAGGTGAAATACAGCACAATCTACAAGTTAGCTGGAATTGAGATGGATACCTCATGTTGCACATCAGGTTGGTTCAAACTAGTGGCAAAAAGGACAAAGATCATGGCTAGTTGCAAACATATAAGAAACAGACAACAGTCATTCAAATTAAAGAATATTTTATTTTTTTATTACAATTGTAACTAATTCTCCAAAACATTTTGCTGCCAAGGCACTGCCCCTCGACCAATAAAATAGTCGGTGTATTGTTGGCGGACAACACGCCCATTCTGGACGCCAAAACCAGCATGTGCACTTTCAAGTGCTGGCATCAAGGACTCTTCAGCTGGTTCACCCGTTGCCCCTAAGCCAATGTAGCTGGAAGCATTCCTCCGTAGAAAATTGTGCAGGATGCAGCAGCATAATACCACATGATTTAATTTATATTCAGCCAAATTTATGGCTGTTAAAAAGATCCGGAATCGGCTGGACATGATGCCAAAGGCATTTTCGACTACCCTTCGGGCACGAGAGAGCCTGTAATTAAAAATCCGTTGCTCTGGGGTCAGATTCCGCATTGGGAAGGGCTTTAGAATATGTGGCCCCAAAGAAAAAGCATCATCTGCGACAAAAACAAAATTGAGGCCCTCCACATTGTCCTCAGCACGTGGCAAATTTAAAGTTCCTCTCTGCAGCCGGTCATAAAATTCTGTGTTCATCATAACTCCTCCATCTGAGTGACGACCATTAATACCAACGTCGACATATAAAAACTCATATTTGGCTGACACCACAGCAAGGAGGACAATGCTAGAAAAACCTTTATAATTAAAAAAATAGGATCCAGAATTTGGTGGTGGCACTATCCTCACATGTTTGCCATCTATGGCACCTCCGCAGTTGGGGAAATCCCATAAATGGCCAAACTGCGCAGCAACATCCTGCCATTCCTGGCTGTTTTTCGGAAACTGTGGAGTCAAACAAATAAAGCAAAAATTAATACCGGAGTACATTAAATTGCAAACATATTTGACACAAACATTGTGGGCCAAAATAATATTCTAACATGTAAAAGTGCATTTCAAGAAAAAAATAAAAAGGTACAATTATATGGTCCCTCACCCCCTCTGGTGGCACATTAAAAAAAGCTTAGGAAGGGGGAGTTGAATGAGTATCTGTTTTGGACAAGTAAACCTCAACACTTCCAGGAGAACTAAAGGCATTAAAATTTAAGTTTAATTTGGGTAAGCCATCCATCTTGACAAGATTATCAGGCCAGTGGACAGCAGTGGCGGTGCGTGCATAGAGAGCACAGGAGCGCCGCCCCCCCTCTCCTGCACCGCTCTATCACCAATAGATAGATTAATGCATTGCATGAATCTAGCTATTGTCACCGCTGCCGCCCCCCTATTCAGGTGTCCGGCCCCTTGTCGGGCGCCGGGCATGTGAATTACAGCGGGGGGGGGGTGTTTCTGGAAGCGCCCTTTTAGAGCTGTAAAGCTCAAATAGGGGACCTTATTAGAGCGGTGTGCTCTAATAGGCTTCCAGAAGTGTAAACAGCGGGCGCAATGCTTTGCGTTCGCTGCTTACACAGTATTGTGTTAGCGAAGCGAATACATCGCTTCCCTAACACAGACCCGCCTCTCAGCCAATCAGGTTGCCGGTCTGTGTTACCGGTCCCCTGATTGGCTGAAGTCACAGGCGCTGTGAAGACAGGAGCACGGGAGAAGATGAGGAGACACCGCTCGCCACCTGACAAGGTAAGTGCCATTGGCAGCATTTAATGGGCACAGTGACAGCGTTAGATGGGCATAGTGGCAGTGTTAGATGGGCACAGTGGCAGCGTTTGATGGCACAGTGGCAGCGTTTGATGGCACAGTGAGGCTGTTTGTTTTGCGCCCCCCCAAAAAATTGGAGCACCAGCTGCCACTGGTGGACAGGTAAGAAGTGGAATAAAACAAAAATATGAATGCACATTGACAAAATCTATACACATTTTGACATACATCGTACTAAATAATAAAAAGGATAATTAATTATGAGTATTTGTTAAGATGAACTTAAAAAGCAAGGAAGTTGGCACAGCACAGGGATGTTGGGAGCTATTCATAATGAGAAAAAAAAACATGATGAAAGTCTAATTTGTCGATTTTAAAGCTAATCAGGCAGGCCATTACACTACATTTAGGCCACAATCTTAAGTCAAAAAATAAGGTACACAGTATATGTGTTTTGCCAAATCTGCAGATGGAGTAGTTGTGTTGGTTGACTCTGCATTTTCTAATATTTTATTACATTTTCTTTCAATTTTTTTGGAGGTTGGGGGGGTGTGGGGGGAGGGGGGGAGTGTTTCAAACTAAATAAGAGACTCTTTTTAAGGGCAGGAATAATATTGGGACACATTTTAGGCGGTGTTTAGGGTAACGAAGGAAGCATAATAAATACAGTGTTAAGTACTAGACTACGTGTGGATGGGCCCAGTGTAGCATGCTGTGGAGGTTAGGGGAGGAAAATATGCATGTAGGCCACGAAAAAGGTTAAGGCATGCATGAGGACAAAGAGGACATTCAATCACACCATATTCCTAAAATGTGGAGGATGGAATGGCCAAAAACTATAAAATGCATTACAAAACATGACAGTGATATTAAAGCAAAAATACTTACACGAATATAGTCCTTCTGCAATACTTGAATGATAGCACAACATGTGTCAGGGATAATGACTCCCAGAGCCTGGGGAGAGATACCTGTTGTGAATTTTATATCCTGGAGACTCCTCCCTGTTGCCAAATAGCGCAAAGTGGCTATGAGCCTTTGCTCTGCTGGTATTGCAGCCCGCATGCATGTGTCCTGCTTCGAAATATAGGGGGACAGCAAGGACAATAACTGCTGAAAGCAAGAGTCCGTCATTCTCAGATAATTGCGGAAATCATCCGGATTGTTCTCCTGTAGCTCACGCAGTAATGGCATATGGCTGAATTGGTCACGATTAAGTAGCCAAGTTTTGGTCCAAACACTTCTTATCCCAGTATTGCGCCTATTTCTAGACTGGGCTCGAGTCACAGCAATGACTCCAAGCCCATAAACAGCACGCTCTCTCCTAGGATCGCGCAACATGGCTGGCCAAAACGGTCGGAAAGTAACACGGACCGAAAAGTACGCGAATCACCACTGACCAAACGTCTGCTAGCTCGAAGTTAGCAGACGGAGCCCGAAGGGTGACGCGAGAGAATTGAACGTCCTCTTTTGAAGCGTCGTCAGTACGTTGTAACGTCATTACGTTCGTGTTGGTTGTCTCAAAAGTCCGACCGTGTGTATGCAGTACCAACTTGAGGGCCAACGCCCTTTGGACAAAAGTCCAATGGAAAGTTGGTCCACGGTCCGACCGTGTGTATGGGGCTTTACACACACCTCCCAACTTCCTGAGATGGGAATGAGGGACACCTATTAGCAAAAGTATGTAGGCATAGGACACACCCCCTGCCACACCCCCCTTTAGGGGAATTGTAGAAAAAAAATTGATTGGTTAAACCCACAAGTGTTTTTTTTATTCCCTTATATCGGTTTTGGGAATTTACAAATGCAGCAATTTAGAGATTGGATGAAAGGTTTAGCACTGGGAAACACTTTTTGATAGATAAAAAGTGCATTTTATATACAACTATACAGATCAGACCAAAATGAGGGACAAATGCGGAGGGAAGAGGAACTTTGTTCCAAATTAGGGACAGTCCCTCAAAATCAGGGACAATTGGGAGCTATGACTTATATGCTTCTAAAGAGTCCTCATACCCAAAATGTATTTTATTTGGAATACGTACCCTATGACCCCAGGTTCCTAAATCTCTCAAAGTCAAGGACTCTGGTGTCATCTGAATCTTTAGCCCACATGCTGAGTCTCACTCTTCTTTCTGAGTTTTTATGTTGCAATATGTGACAATGCAGATGGAAGTATGAGAGGGAGGAAAACTTAGACCAAGGCTTAGTCATAGACAGTGGCGGGTGGGGTTTTATTTATTTTTTGGGGGGCGCTAACAACCACCCCCCCAGTCGGCCGGTACCCAGCCCCACACTTACCCCATTTAGGTCACGGGTGGGCAGTGCTCCTACGGACGGCAGGCCGAGGCTTTGATCGTGTGTTCCCCTCCTCTGCATCACAGCAGCTTCCTTCGTGCATCTCCTCCATCCTCCTCCTAGGCGTCCAATTGGATCGCCTGTCCTTTCAGCCAATCCCTCTTCCTGATTGGCCGGGAGGAGAATCAGTGTGGCAAAATCGAATATTCATTCGCCATTGTCAAACAAGTGGGTGTGCCCACCCTTTTTTGAAGCCTATTAGAACCTCTGGCTCTAATCATGTGCTTAAAAAAAAAAAAAAAAAACCCTATTGGGATAAATGCGTCCCTTATAGACGGGCCACTGCTGATCATAGATTTAGGCCAGGTTTCCACCACAGGAGCCTGTAGGTTCACAAGCTTAAAACATATGTTACCCCAACACTTCATATTCCTGATATGTGCCTGCTGTACCATGTACTTGTATGAGGAAGTATCTTGTTCTCTTTGTATTGCTTTCTTTGTGTGAAATCCGTGGTGTTCCTGCCAGACCCTCTGCTTTCCTTTTAAAAACTAACCACACTAAGCAGGAGCGCACACCCTGGTCAGTTGTCTAGCTATGCTAGGAACTCAGTGTACTCTCCTCCAATGATCAGACTTGTCCTGACAAGCCCCTGCTATACCGCCATTCACTGGGAAGATCAGTGTGCTGCTGCTTCTCCTTCCCCCAGCTCTTATGCAGCTGAGAACAGAGGGAATGTGACCACTTATAAAAAAGGGAAAAGGGGCATTTAAATAGTTTTGTTTTTGTTTTTGTTAATCTATACAAAAATGTTTTGCCTTTCATTTCTATTTTAAAATAAATGGGTTGTTTTACAAGGTGATCGTATGCAATCACTTTAAGTGCTAGGACCATTAGGCCCCTTTCATATGAGCAGACCCATTGGGTTCACCTGTCTGTTTTTCAGGCGGACTCGGACCATCCATTGCGCTCTATGGAGCGGCAGATTTCAGCGGACTGCGCTAATGTTATGGAAACGGACCGCCTGTCGGTTTCCATCTGACTGTTATCTGATCCGCTGGACGAATGGGAAACGGATCCCCATCCATCTGTTTTTGGCGGCCCAGATCCGATCGGATGTTGGCAGGTGTCAGCAGACATAACATTAGCACAGTCCGCTGAAATCTGCCGCTGCATAGAGAGCAATGGATGGTCCGATCGACCGCACCATAGAGGAGAGCAGGCTGTGTCCGTGTCCTCTCTGCATAGCGGAACGGACACAGACTTGTCATCCACCTGCTCAGCGGAGCAATCTCCCGCTGAGCTGGTGGGTCCGCTGGACGGAGTCCGCCCCGTGTGAAAGGGGCCTTATTGTATTTTGCAACTATCAACCCGCTCAATTCCCAAAGCTTTACCACAAGTCTAATGCTGTGTACACTCGTAATTCTCGTCGGAAAAAGCTCTGGCGGTTTTTCCGACGGAATTCCGACAGAATTCCGCTCAAACTGTCTTGCCTACACACGGTCACACCAAATTCTGACCATCAAGAACGCGGTGATGTACAACACTACAACAAGCCGAGTTCAGTGCTTCCGAGCATGCGCCCAATTGTTTCTGAGAATGCGTAGGAATTTTGCGCGTCAGAATTTCTACAGACGATCGGAATTTCCGATAGAAACCTTTTCCGTCTGAAAAATTGAGAAAATGCTCTCAATTCTTTGCTGTCGGAAATTCGGCCAGCAAAATTACGATGGAGCCTACACACGGTCACATTTTCCGATGAAAAGCTATCATCTGTCTTTTTCTGGCCGGAATTCCGATCGTGTGTACGCGGCATTAGTATCATTATTTTCAGCCATGTGACACATTTTCAAATTTCACTGCATTCAGCTAAAATTAACTGTTTGTTTTTTTGACAATAGGGATCCATATATTGGTGTATTGGCTTTGTGAACTGAGCTTCCTGAATATTATGACAGTGTTTAACCTCTTCAATACCCACCACTTTTGCCCCCTTCCTGCTCTGGCCAATTGTCTGATTTTAATGCTGTTGCAATTTGAATGACAATTACTTTTTTTTAAGACAGATAGAGCTTTCGTTTGGTGGTATTTAATCATCACTGTGCTTTTTTTTTTATTTATATATAAATTTAAAAAATACCGAACATTTTGAAAATAAAACATGAAAATAAAACATGTTTTTCTTAGTTTCTGTTATAAAATCTTGCAAACAATTAATCTTTCTTTATAAATTTACACCAAAATGTATTCTGCTACATTTCTTTGGTAAAAAAATACCCCCAAATCAGTGTATAATATTTAGTCTGTAGGAAAGTTATAGAGTCCACAAACTACAGTATACAGTATATATAAATTAGAAAATTCATCAACACTGATGTACAGGGGGTCCCCGAGTTACGAACTCGTTAGGGACTGTCCGCCTGTTCTTAAATCGGAAATGTTCGTAAGTCGGCCGCGCATGCGCAGACCGACAATTACGGCCATTTCCGATGTTCCGTCGAATGCCGCTCTGCGCATTCACGTCAAATTACGGACATTTCCGATGTTTGCCGTCATTTTCCGAGGCTCTGTATGGCCGCGCATGCGCAGAACGGCCGAAGGTCTGCGGAAAATGGCGGAGGGTCCCCGGTTCGTAAGTAGGAGATGTTCGTAGGTCGTGCGTTCGTAAGTCGGGGACCCCCTGTACTGACGGCCTATCTTATTTCTTGAGGCCCTAAAATGCCAGGACAATACAAATACCCCCCAAATAACCCACTTTTTTGGAAAGTAGATAGTCTGAGGTATTTAGTAAGGGGCATGGTGAGTTTTTTTAAGTTGTAATTTTTTTGCAAACATTTTTTATTAAAGGATGAAAGTAAATAAAATTCATGTTTTTTTTCACATTCTTTTTTTAACCACTTGCCGACCGCCCCCTGTATATATACGTCGGCAGAATGGCACGTACAGGCAGAATCACGTACCTGTACGTGACATTCTTCCGGCGGTTGGGGGGTCCGATCGGACCCCCCTCCGCCGGCGGGGACGGTCGGGATCGCTTCAGGAGCGATCCGGGACGAGGGGACGGCCAGTGGTTTCTGGCCACCCCCTCGCGATCGCTCCTGGCCAATGAGAAACTTCCCCTTCCTGTCTATTGTATAGACAGGAAGGCGGAAGTGATGTCACGCTCGGTGCGCCGGTCTATGTGACCGGAGACGCCGAGCGGCGAACATGTTAAGGTTAGTGCACAACACTACACTGACACCAGTACAGTTAGGCACATATTCCACCCCCCTGTCACCCCCTGATCACCCCCCAGATCACCCCCTCCCCCCCCAGTCACAGTGTCACTAATTGCAGTGATCATTTTTTTACTGATCACTGCATTTAGTGTCAGTGTGACTGTAATAACTGTCAGGGCAGTTAGTTTTAGGTCCAAGGTAGCCCCCTACCCCCCCCTAATAAAGGTTTAACCCCTTGATTGCCCCCCAGGTAACCCTTTCACCCCCTTTTGCCAGTGTCACTAAGCGATCGTTTTTCTGATCGCTGTATTAGTGTCACTGCTGTCGCTAGGTAACCATTTTTTTTTTTTAGGTAACCGCCATGTTTATATAGGTTCATAAATAGTTTTATAGGTCAGGTACCCCCATATTACAACCTAAATAAAGGTTTTAACCCCTTGATTGCCCCTAGAGTTAACCCTTTCACCAGTGATCACTGTATAACTGTCACTGGTGACGCTGGTTAGCCAGTTAGTTATTTCGTTATTTAGGTTCCCCGTCAGGTTTTTATATAGCGTCAGGTACCCCCATATATTACCTAATAAAGGTTTTAACCCCCTGATTGCCCCTAGTTAACCCTTTCACCCCCTTTTGCCAGTGTCACTAAGCGATCGTTTTTCTGATCGCTGCATTAGTGTCGCTAGGTAACCATTTTTTTTTTTTAGGTAACCGCCATGTTTATATAGGTTCATAAATAGGTTTATAGGTCAGGTACCCCCATATTACAACCTAAATAAAGGTTTTAACCCCCTGATTGCCCCTAGAGTTAACCCTTTCACCAGTGATCACTGTATAACTGTCACTGGTGACGCTGGTTAGCCAGTTAGTTATTTCGTTATTTAGGTTCCCCGTCAGGTTTTTATATAGCGTCAGGTACCCCCATATATTACCTAATAAAGGTTTAACCCCCTGATTGCCCCTAGTTAACCCTTTCACCCCCTTTTGCCAGTGTCACTAAGCGATCGTTTTTCTGATCGCTGCATTAGTGTCGATAGGTAACCAGTTTTTTTTTGTATTACTGTTACGGGTGACGCTGGTTAGTTAGCTTGTTTTTTATACTGTCAGGGCACCCGCCATTTATTACCCAATAACGGTTTAACCCCCTGATCGCCCGGCGGGTGATATCAATTAGGTTTTAGGGTCAAATAAGGTCTGCGTCGCCCCAGGTTAGTGCCAGTACCGCAAACACCCACGCACAAAGCATACACCTCCCTTAGTGGTATAGTATCTGAACAGATCAATATCTGATCTGATCAGATCTATACTAGCGTCCCAGCAGTTTAGGGTTCCAAAAAATAACGCATTGTTAGCGGGATCAGCCCAGATACCTGCTAGCACCTGCGTTTTCCCCCCTCCGCCCAGCCCAGCCCACCCAAGTGCAGTATCGATCGATCACTGTCACTTACAAAACACTAAGCACACATAACTGCAGCGTTCGCAGAGTCAGGCCTGATCCCTGCGATCGCTAACAGTTTTTTTGTGGTAGCGTTTTGATTCAGTCGCTTCAGTCAGGAGCTTTTTTACCTGTGAATCTCAAAAAAAAATAAAAAAAAATAAAATAGTTGTCGTTTTATTGTTCTCTCTCTCACTCTATTCTCTCTCTATTGTTGCTCTTTTTTTACTCCATTCTATTCTGCAATGTTTTATTATGTTTTATCATGTTTTATCATGCTTGCTTTTCAGGTATGTAATTTTGTTTACTGTGTTTTAGTGTTAAGCATTTTTTTGTTTTCAGGTGCGCCATTCAGTTGCAACGCGGATTTATTTATCTTGACAGCAACAGCGTTTGCTCCCACGATACATAAAGACGCGACTCCAACACTGTAGGAGGTGATTTCACCACCACAGTTAAAAAAAAGAGCATATATGCCGAAGCATGGGGGCAGCAGGGGGGGGAGGAGCGATTGGCTCCTAATGCCACGTACATACGGTCGAAATTCCGACCGTGTGTACACGGCATAACTTTTGCGGGAGGATGCCCCCATGCATCGGCATATATAAATGGTGCATGTATGCCCATCATTAGAAGTGGGTGGATGAAGGGAGGTATTCTAATGGTGGGCATACCCACCAATCAATCTCTTTTTTTCGTTCAGCCAAGAGGCTGCATGAAAAAAAAAAAGATTACAATATATGTCCAGTATGTTGCTGGACTTTGAATGGTTATACCAGAATGATGCCTGCAGGTTTAGGTATCATCTTGGTATCATTCTTTTCAGCCAGTGATCGGCTTTCATGTAAAAGCAATTCTAGCGGGTAATTAGCCTCTAGACTGCTTTTACAAGCAGTGGGAGGGAATGTCCCCCCTCCAGGATATAAACCGCGCCATTGGGAAATTGGGAAAGCATTTTATCACACCAATCTTGGTGTGGTCAGATGCTTTGAGGGCAGAGGAAAGATCTAGGGTCTAATAGACCCCAATTTTTTCAAAAAAAGAGTACCTGTCACTGCCTATTGCTATCATAGGGGATATTTACATTCCCTGAGATAACAATAAAAATCATAACAAAGAAAAAAAATGGAAGGAACAGTTTAAAAATAAAATAAAAAAGCTAAATAAATAAAAAAAAAAACAAAAAAAAAAAAAAAAGCACCCCTGCCCCCCCTTCTCTTGCGCAAAGGCGTACACAAGCGTTGGTCTGGCGTCATATGTAAACAGCAATTGCACCATGCATGTGAGGTATCACCGCGAAGGTCAGATCGAGGGCAGTAATTTTAGCAGTAGACCTCCTCCGTGAATCTAATGTGGTATCATGTAAAGGCTTTTAAAGGCTTTTAAAAATGTATGTAGTTTATCTCCACTGCGTGTTTGTGCGCAATTTTAAAGCATGTCGTGTTTGGTATCCATGTACTCGGCCTAAGATCATATTTTTTATTTCATCAAAAATTTGAGCAATATAGTGTGTTTTAGTGCATTAAAATAAAAAAAAGTGTATTTTTTCCACAAAAAATGCGTTTGAAAAATCGCTGCGCAAATACTGTGTGGAAAAAAAAAATGCAACACCCACCATTTTAATCTGTAGGGCCTTTGCTTTAACATTATATATAGTGTTTGGGGGTTCAACGTAATTTTCTTGCAAAAAAAAAAATATGTTTTCATGTAAACAAAAAGTGTCAGAAAGGGCTTTGTCTACAAGTGGTTAGAAGAGTGGGTGACGTGTGACATAGGCTTCTAAATGTTGTGCATAAAATGCCAGGACAGTTCAAACCCCCCCCAAATGACCCCATTTTGGAAAGTAGACACCCCAAGCTATTTGATGAGAGCAATGTTGAGCCCATTAAATATTTTTTTTTTTTGTCCCAAGAGATTGAATAATGAAAAAAAAAAAAAATATATATATTTTTTTTACAAAAAGTTGTCACTAAATGATATATTGCTCAAACATGTCATGGGCATATGTAGAAATACACCCCAAAATACATTCTGTTGCTTCTCCTGAGTACGGGGATACCACATGTGTGGGACTTTTTGGGAGCCTAGCTGCGTACGGAACCCCAAAAACCAATCACCGCCTTCAGGCTTTCTAAGGGTGTAATTTTTTTATTTCACTTCTCACTGCCAATCACAGTTTCGGAGGCCATGGAATGCCCATATGGCATAAAACCCCCCAAAATGACCCCATTTTGGAAAGTAGACACCCCAAGCTATTTGCTGAGAGGTATTGTGAGTATTTTGCAGATGTCGCTTTTTGTCACAAAGTTTTGAAAATTGAAAAAAGAAAAAAAAAAATTTTTTTTCTTTACTTTCTTCATTTTCAAAAACAAATGAGAGCTGTAAAATACTCACCATGCCTCTCAACAAATAGCTTGGGGTGTCTACTTTCCAAAATGGGGTCATTTGGGGGGGTTTTGTGCTATTTTGGCATTTTATGGCCTTCGAAACTGTGATAGGTAGTGAGGAGTGAAATCAAAAATTTGCACCCTTAGAAATCCTGAAGGCGGTGCTTGGGTTTCGGGGCCCCGTACGCGGCTAGGCTCCCAAAAAGTCCCACACATGTGGTATCCCCATACTCAGGAGAAGCAGCAAAATGTATTTTGGGGTGCAATTCCACATATAACTATGGCATGTGTGAGCAATATATCATTTAGTGACAACTTTTTGAAAAAAAAAAAAAATCTTTTTTATTTTTGTCTTTATTCAATCACTTGGGACTAAAAAAAAAAATATTCAATGGGCTCAACATGCCTCTCAGCAAATAGCTTGGGGTGTCTACTTTCCAAAATGGGGTCATTTGGGGGGGTTTTGTACTTCTCTGCCATTTTAGCACCTCAAGAAATGAAATAGGCAGTCATAAATTAAAAGCGGTGTAAATTCCAGAAAATGTACTCTAGTTTGTAGACGCTATAACTTTTGCGCAAACCAATAAATATACGCTTATTGGCATTTTTTTTTACTAAAGACATGTGGCTGAATACATTTTGGCCCAAATGTTTGACTAAAATTGAGTTTATTAGATTTTTTTTTTATAACAAAAAGTAGAAAATCTCTTTTTTTTTCAAAATTTTCGCTCTTTTTCCGTTTATATCGCAAAAAATAAAAATCACAGAGGCAATCAAATACCATCAAAAGAAAGCTCTATTTGTGGGAAGAAAAGGACGCAAATTTCGTTTGGTTACAAAATTGCATGACCGCGCAATTACCAGTTAAAGTAGTGCAGTGCGAAATTGAAAAAAGACCTCTGGTCCTTTGGCTGCCAAATGGTCCGGGGCTGAAGTGGTTAATGCATACCAGAGCAGTAATGTATTATCATATGACTGGTGTGGCGGTGATCAGGGACACTGACTGGTGATAGTATGTAAAAACAAAACTGAAAACTTTTTTTACAATTTTTTTTTTTTTCTTTTTATACAATTTTTTTACATACTGTTACCAGATCATGGTAAATGACAACCATTGTTTACAACTGATATGTGATCGCTGTGATTGGTAACATCGATTACATGGTACCAGAGATGCGCAAAGTGGCCCGGCACAACGACCTGTGTTCCACTGTGTCCGGTGGTCACAGCGGGTCACAGGTTACACAGCTGTGTGGCCCACTAAGGTGCACGCAAGGCACTTGAGTGGGAGGACGTCATAGGATGTCCACCCGGGGTAGCAGAACACATTGTAATAATATGGCCAGGTGGGAAGTGGTTAAAGTGGTTCTAAATGCTGAAGTTTTTTTTTACCTTAATGCATTCTCTGCATTAGGGGGAATATATATATATATATATATATATATATATATATATATATATATATACATTATATTTATTTTTCTATAACTGATCACATAAACTCTGTTCTCCACTGCATAGTGGGGCTTAGAGAGGTGCGGGTGGAGGCTGCAGGGGGTGTCTCCTCAGGGGGCAGAGCAAGAGTAGTACAGTAATCTTCTCAGTGAATAACTGTGCGGGTGGGTGGAGGGTGTCAGCACAAGTTTGACCATTGGAGAACAGGCAGGGTGTGCCAGAAAACTGACCACACTGGGATGGATGTGCTTCTATGCCTAGTGTGGTCAGTTTGAAATGGGAAGGTGGGGGCTGGCAGGATCACTGGGTATTTCACACAAAAGACATGCAAAGAGAACGCAAGTATATGGTACAACAGACACATATGAGGAATATGAATTGCTGGGGTAACATACATGTTAAGGAGCTAGTGGAATATTCAGCTCAGTCAAGTCTAAAATTACTGTTTGGTATCCATGGACCATGTACATGTAGACTCTGTTTTTTATGCATCTTTTCATCGTTCTTCTGTGTTTTTGTTATACAGGGAAAGGGTTATTGGTATTATCTGGTCCAAAGTGGTCCCAGCACCGCAAGCTGCTGACTCCGGGTTTCCATTATGATGTTTTGAAGCCATATGTGAGACTGATGTCAGACTGCACTAATGTGATGTTGGTAAGCAGCAATCAATGTTACATAGTTAGTAAGCTAGAATAAAGACACCAGTCCATCCAGTTCAACCTGAATGAGTGTGGGTGCGTGTCTACAATTATCCCTATTTATTTAAGGTACCCATATAGCACCATCAATTTACGCAGCACTCCACACATACATCGCACACTCACATTGATCCCTACCCTCAAGGAGCCCACAATTCAAGGTCCCCAACTCACATTCATATACTAAGGCCAATTTTGGACAGAAGCCAATTAACCTACCAGCATGTCTTTGGAGTGTGGGAGGAAACTGGAGTGGCCGGAGGAAAGCCACAGGGAGAACATGCAAACTCCAGGCAGTGTCATGGTTGGGATTTGAACCAGCGACCCTTTTTACTGCTAGGCACGAGTACTACCTACTACACTACTGTGCCACCCTGAACATTGAGATACAGACTGACCTTGTAGATTGTGAGCAAGTGAGCAGAATAGTAGAGTGGAGAAGGGATGGTCCTTAAAAAAAATTTTTGTTGTTGTCTGTACCTTCCTGTCCTGGTGACAAAGGCACCTCCTGTTTCCTGGAATCGGAAGGACAGGAAGCGAGATACAATCTCATCAGTGTGGTCACCTATAGTAATAAGAACCAGACAGATGTATTGGCTTTTCCATCCTACTCTATTCAAGAAAACATTAAAGACTACATTTTTTTTTTTTAAGTAGAACCAAAGACAAAACTTTTTTCATTATCTTGGATAGAGTATGGAATGGTTATAATCCCTGTCAGTGTCCCGTTGTGGAGATTTCCCTTCATCTGCCCTGCCTATAACCAAAACAGGAATGAGAGAAAACCCCTTCATCAGGATCTCCAGAACTAGTGTCCCCATTGGAAGACTTCCTCTCTATTCCTGTTCTGTTGACAAACCACTTTTACTCTCTGTGATAGCAGTTCGCAAGCCAAATGGAGAAGGCGATTCTCCACAATAGTGGTAAAGACAGCAATAAATACCTACGTACATATTCGCCAGCACACCATGGATCGAGGAAACTTCGTCCAAAAAAGTTTTTTTAATGAAAAAAATTACATCACAAAAGAATAAGGTGCAACGTTTCGGAGCCGCGCAGGACCCCCTTCGTCAGGCATGTGATGATGCAATAAAAACCTGACAGGTCTTCTAATCCTTCACTCTTCTCAGAATAAAAAAAAAAAGTTTTGCCTTTAGTTATGTTTCAATAAATGATGACATTAATATGATCTTTCTTGTTTGATCTTCATTAGGACAAATTGGAGCATCTGGCTTCAGAGAAGAAGTCTATAGAGCTGTTCCATCACGTCAGCCTCATGACATTGGACACCATCATGAAATGTGCCTTCAGTTACCAAAGTAACTGCCAGAATGACAGGTCAGTATCTTCTGAGCGGTACTAAAATATTTTGACTTTTTTGGCTACTTGCTATTAAGGCACCTGGTGGCTGAAAGAGATTACTGCATGGCATAGACCGGTCTCACATTTTGTTCCCTTACAGTGATAGTGAATACATCAAGGCTGTTTATGATCTCTCCTATTTGGTGGATTATCGAACCCGAGCTTTCCAATACCATAGTGATCTCATCTTCAACCTGAGCCCCTCCGGATTCCGCTTCCGGAGAGCACTAAGAACAGCTCATGAACACACAGGTAAGCAAGGGCGTAGATAAGGGGAATA
This sequence comes from Lithobates sylvaticus, assembly GCA_028564925.1. Lineage (NCBI taxonomy): Eukaryota > Metazoa > Chordata > Amphibia > Anura > Ranidae > Lithobates > Lithobates sylvaticus. The sequence goes on from CM053032.1 coordinate 236,844,209, forward strand.
TAAGGGGGGGTCAAAACATCCTCCGTCTGGCATGATTGACAACCATAATTAAAAATAAAGAAGCATTTCCATTTTCTAAAAGTTTGTTTCTTAGCAGTCCATGAAAAATAACCCTAGTTCCTGTCGGCTGCCACTCGTACATGTAGAAGATCAGAGACTGATTACAGAAGAACTACTTGTAAGCAGGTCCCTGGTTGGCTGCCAGCAAAGACCATGCTGGCAGGGGGCCCCTTCTTTCATTCTCCTGAAATAGGAATGACATGGGGTACCACATACTCTGATAAGAGGCTATTCACTTACTTTTGGCCTGAGGCCTGGTTCCAAAGGACGTCTTGACACATTTCATAAGAACATTTGTCCACAAAGCCAGTTTTTCTAGATGCTTTAGTAAACATGAACAGGGTACAAAGTATTTTTCAGGCCGGGTCATGCATAGCCTATTTCTCCACATCACTTAACAGTATAATGTTCAGTGCCAACCAGCTCCTCCACCATGCCTCCTTTGTAAGGTTTTTTCCTGATATGGGCTCTTCTTCCTTCCCTCCCCTCGGCCTACCTCTGAGCGCTCCCTTCCAACACACGTTGTGTAGTCTATGGCTTGCATAAGATTGGCATTTATCATTACCTTTGCCTTGCCTGCCCCGCCCTAACAAGTACAGGATAAACAGATAGCCCAACCCACCTCCCAGGGAGCTATTTTCCCATAAGTGGGCACTAACCCATGCTTGCATACTGACTGACCAGAAGGCTTGTGTGTTCACCTAGGATTAACCTCATTGACAAAATACAGGAGCTTCCTGATGCCCCATAATGCTGTCATCACTAGTGTTAGCATATCATTGCCTTGTATATCAACCCTGGCTCATTTTTAGATTGTCCCCAATGCCCATGTGTCTTTCGAATTATTCATTACAAAGGTATCCCACCCTACCAAACTATATCAGACCTCTTTAGGCATCCCATGCCTCAGAGTGGCTGTAAACCCACCAACAACTAACCATCCAGCTACCTACATCCCCATGGAAGCCAATTCTTCAGAAGATATCACAGATGTAGGGGATGCACAGGTCATTTTAGCACTTTAAAATGACTTCCTACCCTGCCTAGTGTTCCATATTATTCCTTGCAAACCCGCCAACAACTAACCGTCAAGCTACCTACATCCTCATGGAAGCCAATTCTCCAGAAAATATTACAGATGCAGGGGATGCACAGGTGGCTTTGGCACTTTAAAAGTGCTTCCTACACTGATTAGTGTTTCATATTACTCCTTGCAAACCCGCCAACACATATCTAGCTTAAAAAGGCACCTGCACACCCTAGGGCAGCTAGTTGCCCCAATGGATACCACATTTTGATTTCACTGCTAGATTTACATTCTTGATGTTCTCTTTAACAAAGTTTGCATTAGCACTGGCACATCCTGCAAGTCCTTCAAAGTAGGCTGTGTCCAGGAAGACTATGTAAGACAATGTAAAGGAAGGGTTCATTAAAAAAAAAATGATTGTATGCTATTGTGTTCTGACAGGAGTATGCCCCCCCCCCCCCCCCCCCCCCCCCAGAACACTCTGGTCAGCGCTCTCAGCCAATCATGAGTAGGTCGACAGAGACCTTTTTCGGTCACGAACCTTCGACAGAACAACCGGCATTTGTCGGACCGGCTGTCGTACACATGGCCCGAATGTCAGCTGGTTTCTATTGAACCAGCCGATGCTGGCTGACATTCGGTCCGTGCGTACTAGGCATAAGGCTGAACCAGTGGCGTGCTATATTTTGGGGGGAGGGGGGCAAACAATGCACCCACAGCAAAAAAGAATAAACCTGGGAACCTTGCTCAGTAACCCATGTACTGTATATTGAGAGGAGAGGAGTACTCACCTCAAAATGAGAGGAGGGTGATTATCTGCATACTCACTATCAAAAAACAAAAAAAGATATGATATACACACCCTGTAGAGTATTACTCCAAGATAATTTATTGAAAAAACCTTATAAAAACCAGCGTCATATCCAGATATTCTCCCTAACGCTCACCTCCCATCAGACCAAATCCTCACCTAACCCAAAGAAAGCCCACCCCAACCTACCTAACCGACCAAAGCCCCTCCCAATCCAGTACCCTAACTAAACTAAACTCCCAAATGGGATGTGAAAACGCCTGCACCACAAATTTAAACTAAAGAAAGTACCCCAAGGAGCCAGCACCCCTCCTTAAAACCTCAATGGGTGAAAGGAGTGCTGAAATCCTCAAGGACAATCCAAACACTCCAAGCCAGAAAAATATTGTCCTACAGAGCCTTGGACAGATGATAGTGGACAGTCCAGTGGTCCTACTGAAAATATGAAAAAAATCAAAAAAAAATATCTCCCTCGTCTCCTCCTCCCATGCTTGTCTCCAGGATTTCTCCAGAGCCTCTTCCATCCTCTGGAACTCGCTACCTCAACCTGTCCAGCTATCCCTTACTCTTGCTATCTTCAGGCAATCCCTGAAAACTCATCTCTTCAGGAAAGTCTATCACACCTCCAACTAATCTTTTACCACTTCCAGCTCATTCCCCACATTTACAACCTTTACCATTTACCTTTACCTGTACCACCTGCCCCACCCTATTAGATTGTAAGCTCTTCTGAGCAGGGCCCAACTTTTAGCGCTATATAAATCATGTATAATAATAGATTTGGGTAGCTGATCCAAAAATCAACTGCAGACGATATGACCTCTATATGAACATCTGGGGTCTGTATGATATGGATTACTCTCAGTCCTGCAGCAAGATTAGTCTCATTATCCAGCAGTCGTCATGCGTGATGTGGCTCATAGGTTGGTCTTTGAGAATGCACACTCTAGGGACTCCATCCCAGCTGCTATGCCTTATATGTCTGTCAGTGATGGCACCGAATCCAGACAGTCCAGAAAGTCCTCATGCTGGTAACTAGTTCAAAAAAGAAGCTGGCCAAAAAAACTGAGCTAATGGTTGGATGGTTGGAACAGATGAATGACAATCAGATAAAACAAAGCATGCAGTGACACAAAGAGGTGGGGTTTAGAGAGGATATCTGGACATGGCGCTGTTTTTTTCTAAGATTTTTTCAATAAATTTATCTTGGAGTAATACACTACATGGTGTATATATCGTATCTTTTTTCGTTTTTTTGATAAATGAATCCACAACCACCCCCCCCACCCCCGGGCGGTCAATGAGCCCCGCACTTACCCCCAGGCAGAGCTTTCCTCTTGGCGGCGGCTTCATCCTGTGCGTCTCCTCCGGCAGCCACCACATCTTCTCCCTCCTTCTCTCTCCTCGTCCTGGTCCAATAGGATCGCTGGGCGTTTTGGCCAATCGGGAAACAGGTATCATGACCCACTTCCTAATTGGCGGGGAGGAGATTCACTGTGAAAATAGCGAATATGCATTCGCTAGTGTCACACAACTGGGTGGGCTCGGAGCGTAGTGCTCTGCGCCCCAAGATCACCTTTTTTGAAGCCTATTAGAGCCACTGGCTCTAATCACGTGCTTCAAATGCCCCCCCCCATTGGAATCTATGCATCCGGCGCCCTGAATGAAGATTAGGGGGCTGGACGCATGGATAGGAGGGGGCGGCGCCCCTGTGCCCCTAATAGATAGGCTGCCCATGGGCTGAACCATTCCCAGGAGGAAAAAGTATCTACAGCCCTGCAGATAACTGTAAACGTATGAATGCTACAAGGCACTTTTTTGAGGAAAGACATCACTGACCTGCTTTGGAAAATGGTATTTGTGTGGCTGCCCTTGACTTCGGTACTTTATTAACCACTGACCTAGAATAAGTATACATAATTCTTGATCTCTGTACTGTAGTTTAAGGATCAACATTTATTATCATCCTCTAGGCCAGCCATACTCAACCACATTTCTGTGGAGTATTAGAATATCAAGATATTGCAAGGGTTTCTTGAGCTGTGGCTTATTGACCTCTCAATAATGATTCCTGCACAATTCCAGGAGCAATGCCTCCTGGCAGAGCCAGCGGCATGACATCAATATTTTAGGGGTCTGCAGATGTGTGGCACTCTGACCACTACTCTGACCACACTTCCCTGACTACTTCTCTAAAGGGTTGCATTCTTTCTCCTGGCCACCAATGTAAAATGCATTTCCCCCCTAATCCCCAATAAATTACTGTAGATTCAGCATGGGTTCCCTGAGACTTGAAACTTATTTCATAGGGTTCCTATATCCATTGCAAAGATAAATTTATGTTTTATCCCTGGAGTTCAGCTTTAATTGTTGCTGGCTATGTCATGCATATTTACTTCATATAAAATGGTGCCTTAAACAGGATGTAAACCCTCACATATACCCAGTGAAGTGAACAGCCTCAGATGATACACAGAGATGAAACAAATCCTCCTACATATGTTTTACATGTATATCTGCTGTCTTCTCTTTTTCTACACTCTTTGGAAAGTGCAGATCATGTTAGAAGTCTTTCTTTCTCTTTCAGCAGTACAAAGGGGTGGGTGGGGAGTCTGGACTTACACTGCGTAGGTCCACTATGTAAGTTCAGAGTTGACAGTATTAACCAGGGCCGGGTCAAGGTGTGGGCAGGAGGGGAAGCTGCCATGGCCACTGTGGTATCATGAGAGGTGGGGGGGGACCCTGAAGAGATTGGGGGAAAGAGGATTTGTATTGGGGAGGTGGGTGGCAGGGGATATGAATTATTATAGTTGAGGAAATGGGGGGGGGGGGGGGGGTGCTAGGAGTCATGATTTTGGGGGAATTTGTGTTAGAAGGGATAATTGGGAGGTATTTGTGCTAGGAGGGTAAATTTGGAGGGGGGGGGGGCATTTGTGCTAGGGGGCATCATTTTTTTTGGGGGGTGGGGAATTTGTGCTAGGAGGGATGATTTAGAGGTATTTGTGCTATAAGGGGAAATTTGGGGAGGGGAGGGATTTGTGCTAGGAAGTGGGAGAATTTGTGCTGGGAAGGGGGATTTTCAGTGGGGGCTGAGCATGTGTACCGAGAGGGGAAATTTGAAGGGTAGAGGATTTGTTCTAGGAGGAGTGATTTTTTTGGGGGCTTTGATTTGCAGAGAGAGAGGATTTGAGCTAAGAGGGGGGAGATGGGGGGAGGCAAAGATTTGTGCTGGGAGGGGGGGTTTCAGCAGGGGGGTGGATTTGTCCTGGGAGGAGGGGAATTTATGCTTAGGGGTAAGCATGCAGATTAGTCCAGAATTTTTATTTTGTGGGGGGGGGGGGGGGGGTTTTTGCTGACATATAATGCTCATACATCTTGGGGGCGGTGCGCTTGTCCCGGCACTAGTAATACATTTCTTTTTGGTAATAACATTATGTGTTATGACATCATGATGTTAGTTTAGTTAAAACAATGTCTGTAACATGTTTTTTTTCCAATACAGATAATGTGATCAAACAGCGGAAAGAATCTCTTAAATGGGACACTGAGCTGGAGAAGGTCAAGCAGAAGAGACACCTGGACTTTCTTGACATTCTTCTGTATGCCAAGGTACCAAATCCAAGCTGAAAGGACCATTTGTCATAGAAGACATTATTCTCATTGAATAGCTCATAAAGAAAAGATGTCAACAACATCCATGGATACGTATGTAAAATTTTAACAGATCAACAAAATCAGAGAGAGCCTTTCCTAAGAGAAACATTAGACACATGTTGTCATTCTGCAAGTACCAGTTTCCTGGCTATATTGCTGACCCTCTTGCTTCAATCCTTTGCGTCACTAAAAACAAGTATGCAGAGGAGGGTATCTGACTTTGCTGATCTGCATTCTTGTTCTGGGGTCAACGTTTCTGAATATACTGTATTGAAGATATATAACACTCAAAAGTGTTGTTACAAGAGTTATTAAAAGAGTTAAGACGAAGCGTTAAAAGAGTTACTTGCCACCAGTTGCCCCCCCCAAACCCTACCCTGCCCCGCCCATAAACACGCCCTCTCAAGCACACCTATGTCCTCAATTCCCTCTCTACCTAGCACACCTCTACCTCTAATTCCTTTTCCCACCATATCTCTGCCTCCAATGCCCCCCAGCACACCTCATCTTCCAACCTCCCCTCTCCAGCACACCTATGTATCAAATCCCCCCCCCCCCCAATCTTTGCTTTTAATATTCCCCCTAATCCATCATACCTATGCCTCCACTTACCCCCCGCCCTCCCCAATCCAGTACATATGCTATGAATCTCCCCCTTCCTCCCAGCACACATCTTGTTCAATCCCCCATCATACCAATGCCCTAGCACATGTACTGCTTTGAATCACAGCACGCTATCATAGCTAGCAATCTCCTGCAGCCACGGGGGTCAGGCATCCGTGCACACTGAGGGTGGGCCAAGAGGGTTTGAGCCCGCCCACTTAGGACTGCCGTGAGACATGCACCACCCCACTCCTTAGATGTGCGGCAGGAGGGAGGTGGAGAGGGGCGGTCCTAGGCGGCTGTCCACCTCCTATTAAAATGCCCACGCTGCAACCCTGTGCGGGGCGGGGATGGGCGGCAGGAGGGAGGTAGAAAGGGGTGGTCCCAGGTGGCTGTACAATTTCTATTGAAATGGCCATGCTGCAAGCCTTTGCGCGGCCAGGGGGCACTGGCTATACATTCCCGGGACAGCACAACCCTGTCCAAACTCGCCCTCCTCATTTTTCCACTCTCCAAATGCGAGGAGGCGAGTAGAAATTTTGAGGGGCGGTGTATGTGTGTGTATAATATATATAGAATTGCACAAAGCAGCCCAAATCCTCCTCCTCTGGGGTCCCCCGCCAGCACTCCTGGCTCCTCCTCTTCTTGATGTGCCATCATAGGAAGCCACTTCCTGTTGTGGCACACCTGCTGGCTCAATCACAAGCCACGCTGCCATGACATTGCGGTTTAGCCATCCTGTCTCTCGTCACTGGATTTGACTGACAGCAACAAGAGGCAACGGCTCCCGCTGCCTTAGCAAAGCCCGAGAGCAGCTTCAAGCGGGCACAGTGCTTGATCAAGTGAGCACTCAGGTAAGTATAGAGGGGGGTTGGTGATACTAAAACCTAAACATTTTTTTACCTTAACGCAGGGAATGCATTATGGTAAAACAAATGTTTATGCTTTAGAACCACTTTAAACTTTTCCACTATACGGTATTGAAGCTAGAGCCAGATGACAACAAGCTTTTTAAGAAAGAGATGAGGAGTGCCCAAGGGGGCACTATTAAACCCACATTTGCCTTACTTCTCATAAATACTAGAACACCAAACGACTAACTGTATTTTTATTGTTTTCTGTACCCCATGATGGCAGCTAAAAATAGCCATTAGCAATAAGTTGCAAATCAAAGTTAACATAAATACCAAAATTCGTGTTCAGTTTTGGGAACTTTTACATTTACAACATTGATACATTAAGATACATTAAGAAAATACTGAGATACTGGATATGGGATTTTAAGGGTACAAATTGTAGGTACACACTACACTTTGTTAGTATAAAAAATACAAATCTTTAATAATGTATAACATACAGTAAAGTAAAAAATGGTAAGTACAAATATATTCAAAGTCATAGGTAAATACACACAGTCCCTATCCATGACATTGATAATACTGTAGTTACACACATATATAATCCTGAGTCCAAGAGCTTCTACATGTTTCGCCGAGAGACGGCTTCATCAGGAAAATGGACGAGATTATTCAGGCAAATTTATTGTTTTAAAAAAAAATATATATGGTTTCAACCTCTGTGTGGGTCCAAAAGTGGTCATAGTCTGGGGGCCAGAAAAAGATGTCATCTAAAAAAGGTTGTGCAAAATATGAGTGGTCCTGGCCGTGTAGGGTCACCCATAGGGAGGGATGACGTGATAAATATTGTTCTCGACAGCTTTGATAGTGTCGGTACCACTCTCATATACATCTGCTGGAACTCATATCTGTATGGGGAGCTCATGCACAGGAGGGGGTGGTCAGGCACAAGGTCTATAATATATCTCTACAACTGTATAGTTCTTTTTCTCCACCACTCATATTTTGCACAACCTTTTTTGGATGACATCTTTTTCTGTCCCCCAGACTGTGCCCACTTTCGGACCCACACAGAGGTTGAAACCATATATATTTTTTTAAAACAAAAAATTTGCCTGAATAATCTCGTCCATATTCCTGATGAAGCCGTCTCTCGGCGAAACATGTAGAAGCTCTTGGACTCAGGATTATATATGTGTAACTACAGTATTAGCAATGTCATGAACAGGGACTGTGTGTATTTACCTATGACTTTGAATATATTTGCACTCACCATTTTGTTGGTACCTTCATTTACATAGATTACTCGGAATTTGGTCCTTAATCACACAAATATTGATAAATTAAGCAATATAAGATGCTCATATGCATATACAGTATGTATTTTTTAAATGTTGGGATATACTGGTCCTCACATTATGGCAATCATGCTTACCATCCACAATTATTTTAGATATTTAGAATTTCGACTTACTGTATATAATCGAGTATAAGCCGAGTTTTTCAGGACATTTTTTTTGTGCTGAAAGTGCCCCCCTCGGCTTATACTTGAGTCAAGCACTTTTCTGCAGCAAAAAATAAAATTTTCCGACCCAAATTTGCGGCCCCGTATCTCGGGACCACTTAGTGATAGGAACCCCCAATTTGGTGGAACCAACACTACAACATATGCAAATTTGAAGTTCCTAGCACCAAGTGGCCCCTAGATACGGGGCCCCAAAGTCGGTTTGGAAAATGTCATTCTCTGCTGCAGAAAAGTTCTTGACTTTTTCTGACCCGAGATACAGGGCCCCAAAGTCGGTCAACTGTGTCAATCTGCAGCAATGTCATTTTGGGAACCCTTTGGGTCCAGAGACCCCAAATTTTGACTGCAGCTAGGGGGCATCTAGGAACCCTTAACTACCAAGTTTGAAGTTCAGGGGACCTATGGCTGAAAATGGGCACAGTGAGGCATGCAAATGGGCACAGTGAGACTGCAAATGGGCATTGTTGGCCCTCTTTTCCACTTACAGTAGCTGCGCATTTCTCACCCTAGGCTTATACTCTAGTCAATAAGTTTTCCCATTTTTTTGTGGTAAAATTAGGTGCCTCGGCTTATATTCGGGTCGGCTTATACTCGAGTATATTCGGTAGCTCTATTATTTACAATACACCTATGATAAAAATTATAGACCCTTCATTTCTTTGTAAGTGTTCAAACTTACAAAATCTGAAGGGCATCAAATAATAATTTACCTCACTTTATATACATATGCATGCATAGGTAACTTCACTCGCAATTTATGCTAAGAATTTCCTCTGAATTCAAAATTTAAAGTCAACCTTTGAGGGCAGAAAATAGATGAAGCCCTAACTCTTTGTGGAGCCGGGATAGACTAGTGCAGAGCTTTTGTTTTTTTATTATTATAAGCTTGAAGGTTGCTAATATATCAATTTCGGAAACCATCAGGATGAAAATGGTCAGGGTCTGTCGGATGAGGACTTGCGTGCAGAGGTGGACACATTCATGTTCGAGGGACATGATACAACGGCCAGCGGGATCTCCTGGACATTATACTGTATGGCTACACACCCTGAACACCAGGACAAATGCCGGGAGGAGATCAGAGAGCTTCTGGGAGGTCGGAACACCTTGGAATGGTGAGAACATTTTATCTCAATGTCCTTTTAATATGATGAGCTACCAAACAGCTTTCTGTGCACTAATAATGGCCAAATCGAATCAAAGCATAAATAGCAGTTCAGTGTGGATGCTTGATAGTTAGAATTTTCAATGTCTTCCAGCTTTCCTGAATTCCAAATCTAAGGAGCTAGTTGGTGGTTAAACCCACTATTGTCCATACTCAACATTAATATCAGTTTTGGTTGGACTGAGGCTGTATTACTGAGTGGTAAGTAGGGGTTAAAACTACACCCTGCCTTACTTGTGGTAGAATGAGACCAGAAAAAAGGTATTGTTTGTTATTCTACAGTGTCAGTATTAATATTAAAGTTACCGCCTACTAACACATAATATATACTGTAGCCAGGGCTCAAGTCCTGCAGGAACGCATGGGAACTGAGTTCCTGCACTTTTTCCACAACAGGAACTCAGTTCCCGTTAGCAGCCGTGTCCTGCAAGACTTTGAAGTATGCGAGCTGTGTGGCAGGTGCTACACCAGCAGCTGCCGACACAGCTCGCAATAGTAAGTGCCGCACACCTGACCATTCAGGCATTACCAGTAGGGGCCCCATGACAGCTTCCGCTTCAATCTACCTGTTAATCACAGCTAGCCGACGGGTAGATCAGGTCCCTGCTGCTAAGAGATTGTATTTAGTCAGACCTCTCGTGATGCGCTCCTCCCCGCCGGCCCCTCCTGATTTTCTGTCTCCTCATCCTACCCCCCCAGTCTCCTGCATACTTGCTCTGTGTGTCCTGCTGAATCCCCCCCTCTATCTTCAGTGCCATATGATGAGAGAACCCAGAGGAGGAGCACAGCTATTCTGCTCACAGGACATGTAGGGAGAGAGGTGAGCTGAAGGAGGAACATCAGTTTGGGGTGGTAAGCTGAGCACAATACCTGGCAAAGTTTAATGCCAGGAGGGAAGTTTATGTGGAAATATGTGAAGGGTTGGAATAGCAGCGAGTGTGTGTTGGAGCCCTGCAGAGTTTGCAGCCCCCCAAGCTAACATACATCTCCTAAGCAGGAACACATCACTATGTCCCCAAGCATTCTGTCCAGATAATGTGCAGTTCATTTATGACCTTTCCGTTTAACTCTATGTTATCCAAACTCTGTTCAATGAAAAGTGTAATCTCACCACATAAACACTATATACAAAATAAAATTCCCCAATAAAGATCAGAACATGATGTTCACATTTGCATGGAAGCACAATTGAATCAATGCTGATTATTCAGAGAATTACCGTATTTATGTTTATTGAGGATTTTTTTTTTTTATGTACTAACAGTTAAGCTTCATACACACAATACGAAAATTGGATGAAAAGTACCACTTTTGAAGCGTTCGTGCATATGAGCATATCATTTTTTTTTTTTTCTTGGTGGGCGAGTGGATCTTGGGTGGGAGTTCCCACACTTTTTTCCCCAGGACTTGACCCCTGACTGTAGCACCTAATTATAAGTGCATCTGCATTTTTCTCTTGATTCCCCCTGCAAAGTCCCACATATTCCTATCAATCCTGGCTGTGAAGTCCACCTAATACAGCTTCCTGTGATAGAGTGGCAACGATGTTGCACAGCTCCTGAATTCAGAGCAGAGTTGTCACTCTCATGTAGGCTGTGTCTGCTTGTATTACTGTGGGATGGAAACATGTTACGGGGGCGTGGTCACAGTGGCGTAGCATGGGGGGTGCGGAAGGGGACCATGGCAACACTTAGGGGGGCAAAATTCTGCGCCAGTGTGTGTCACTACTGGCTGCCTCCTCCTAATTTCAATTTCCTGTGTCCCAGCGCTCTGGCCTCCATGTTCAGTCTCCGGCACCCTGTGATTGGGCGAATGGGGTCATGTGCGGAGGCTGAACACGATCTGAATTCTCGTCAGAAAAGCCTTGGATGTTTTTTCCGACGGAATTCTGCTCAATCTTGTGTTGCCTATACACGGTCACACCAAATTCCGACCGTTAAGAACGCGGTGACGTACAACACTACGATGAGCTGCGAAAATGAAGTTCAATGCTTCCGAGCATGCGTCAAATTGTTTTCAAGCATGTGTCAGAGATTTGCACATCGGAATTGCCACAGACAATCAAAATTTCCGATAGAAACTTTTTCCGTCGGAAAAATTTAGAACATCTTTTGCTGGCTGAAATTCCGCCAGCAAAAGTCCGATGGAGCCTACACACGGTCGCATTTTCCGACCAAAAGCTCACATCGGTCTTTTGCTAGTGGAATTTCCGATCATGCGTACATGGCATAAGTGTCGCACCCGAGGCCACAGCCCCTCCAAACCTCCCCACGCTACGCCACTGTACCTACGCCCCCTGTAACATGTTTCCATCCCTCTGTAGTACAAGCCGACACAGCGTGACAACTCTCTGAATTCAGGAGCTGTGCAACATTGTTGCCACTCTATCACAGGAAGCTGTATTAGGTGGACTTCACAGCCAGGATTGACAGGAACATGTGGGACTTTGCAGGGGCTGATCATGGTTGCTTCTGGAGCCCTGCCACCGTACATGACCCCATACACCCAATCACAGGGCGTGGGAGACTGAACATGGTGGCCAGAGCGCGGGGACACAGGAAATTGAAATTAGGAGGTGGCAGCCATTAGTGACACACACTGGCGTGGAGTTTCGCCCCCCTAAATGTTGGCCCCCTCCGCACCCCTTATGCTACGCCACCGTGGCCACGCCCCCTGTAACATGTTTCTATCCCACTGTAGTGCAAGCCAATTTTCTTTATGGTTAGTTTACCAAAATCTTCAGTCCTACATGTAGAATTCTCTTAACTTTTAAATGTTCTTTGGCGAAGGACAGTTGTCAGTGATGCATAGTCATCGACTCATATTGCATCACTCAATATGAATGCAGGGAACTGATGATGCCCCCATAGTGGGAGAACCTAAAAGACTGAGGACATCTAGTCACACAATAGGACTACTGCAGGAGATAGGAGCAAGAATTGAGTATTGCAGCCAGAGCAGTTTTTCTTTTTTTTTTGAGTGGGGGCGGGGGTGTTTAAACATTGATAGTTAGAGACTACTTTAAAAAATTGTCAAAGTTTGGCTTTAAATATTTAGCATTTTTCACTTTTGTGTGTTATCAGGGAGGATCTGAGTAAGATGCCATACACCACCATGTGTATTAAGGAGAGCATGCGCCTGTATCCACCAGTGCCAGGTGTGGCCCGTCAACTTACATCACCCGTCACCTTCCCTGATGGGCGGAGTCTGCCTAAAGGTCAGTTATCACAAATGCATTGTATACTGACATTGTGTGTTCTGTCTTTAAAGCCCAACTACTGTTTTTTTATTTTTGAATGTCTTTTTTTTCTAAAATGGCAGTTATAATATTACTATTTCTCAGAATACATAGAGTCTCGGCACATGTACAAACTGTTTACCCATGGTGCACTCCAAGAATATGGTTACCACACAATTATATTTTTACCATGCTAGTGAACATACCAAATAGTTTTATTGTAATTTGCTATTATTACTGTAATAATGGCACAGTGCCGTCTACAAGCTGGAAGAGAACCTGCACCTGCCTACATCTTAGTCCGAACCATATTGTTTTAAGTTTGCCTGAAGAGAGTAATGCCGCGTCCACGCGATCGGACATTCCAACAACAAAATCCCATGTTTTTTTTCCGAAGGATGTTGGCTCAAACTTGTCTTGCATACACACGGTTGCACAAAGTTGGCCGAAAAGTCAAGAACGCGGTGAGGTACAACACGTACGACGAGCCGAGAAATATGAAGTTCAATAGCCAGTGCTGCTCTTCTGCTTGATTCCGAGCATGCGTGGCACTTTGTGTGTCGGAATTGTGTACACGCAAACGGATTTTGCTGTCGGAAAATTTGAGAACCAGAGCTCAAATTTTGTGCAAGGGAAATTCGGATGGAAACTGTCCGATGTCAGAATTTCCGACAACAAGCTCCAATTGCATATTTGCCATCGGAAAGTCCGAACGTGTGTGCATAAGGAGAACCAAAAATGTCAAGAATGTATGCCATCTCTTATAATATTTGCAATTCGTTCACAAGACAGCTCAAATATATATATATATATATATATATATATATATATATATATATATATATATATCTTGCAAACTTGTAAGTGGGACCCAATAATCCACTCTGCAATCTTAACAAAAAAAATGCCAATTGTACCGTATATGTACAAAAGATCCTGCACACATAATCACTCAAACAAGGGGGATTTGTATGGCGCACATAGGAAAATAGCTTTTACAGTGCATATGGCAGATGGCTGTGGGGGGGGGGGGGGGGGTTTGGTCTTGATGAGGGGGAAAATAACGTATGTGTTAGTTCAAGAATTAGATATTAGTCCATGTACACATACTGGGATTTAAAACATATTTGCTGAGCATGAGGAGGCTGCCAGTCCATAAAAGCAAGAAGGAGCTCTGAAATAAAATAAAAGAAGGAGAGAGAGACGGCGCCCTCTAAGTGCAGCAAGTTAAAATCAATTTAATGAAAAAGAAGATTAAGAACACTCACACATTAACTGTGTCATATAGGCATATCTGTGATTTAGATGGTCTTCCGTGTTTGGATCCCGGATGAGGTGATGTCATCAAGGCAGCTGTCAAATGTAGGCGTCCTGTGTTGTCCAGTGCAGATCCGGTGGCGCTGTGGGTTCTCGGTGCCTCCGGATGTCTGGATAACAGGCTGTGCGGACAGTGAGTAGCTGAGTGTTGAGCAGCGATGTTGTTGCAGCAAACACTTCCGGGTACGGGTCAGGTGGGCGGCGCTTCGGGGCATGCGTGCCCCTTCATCAGGCTTGATGAAGGGGCACGCATGCCCCGAAGCGCCGCCCACCTGACCCGTACCCGGAAGTGTTTGCTGCAACAACATCGCTGCTCAACACTCAGCTACTCACTGTCCGCACAGCCTGTTATCCAGACATCCGGAGGCACCGAGAACCCACAGCGCCACCGGATCTGCACTGGACAACACAGGACGCCTACATTTGACAGCTGCCTTGATGACATCACCTCATCCGGGATCCAAACACGGAAGACCATCTAAATCACAGATATGCCTATATGACACAGTTAATGTGTGAGTGTTCTTAATCTTCTTTTTCATTAAATTGATTTTAACTTGCTGCACTTAGAGGGCGCCGTCTCTCTCTCCTTCTTTTACACATAATCACTCAGTGCTCCAAAACCCCACTTTTGCCATAATATTATATAAGCGACCATGATGAACAGTTTCTAGATGGTATCAAGAACAAAGGAAAATCCTGCAGCTCCTCAGTAGCAGATCCTGGGAACAATCCAATGCAGGGGCGGTGCGTCCATAAAGGGCGCAGGAGCGCCGCCCCCCCTCTCCTGTCACTCTCGATACTCCATAGATAGATTCATGCATTGCATGAATCTATCTATGGTCGCTGCTGACACCCCTATTCAGGTGTCCGGCCCCTTTTCGGTCACCGGGCGCCTGAATAACAGCGGTGGGGGTGTTTTTTGGAAACACATGATTAGCGCCGTAGGCGCTAATAGGCGTCCAAAAAGGTGACAAGCGGGCGCAACGCTGTGCGTTCCTTGTCACTCAGCAGCAGTGTTAACAAACCGAAGGAATTCGGTTTGCTAACATTGTACGGCCCCTTAGCCAATCAGGAGCACAGGTCTGTGTTACCTGTGCCCTGATTGGCTGAAACGACAGGCGCTGTGATTGGGCGCCTATCAGGCGTCCAATCATAGCAGAGGATGAGAGGAGGAGCGGGCAGGAGAGGGAATGGAGGACACGATGCCGCCGTCACCCAACACAAGGTAAGTGCAGGGGGGGGGGGCACAGTGGCAGCTTCTTTGCAGGGACAGCTTTGATGGCAAAGTGGCTGTGTTTTAAAGGGGCAATGTGGCTGTGTTTTAAAGGGGCAATGTGGCTGTGTTTTAAAGGGGCAATGTGGCTGTGTTTTAAAAGGGCAAAGTGGCTGCGTTTTGATGGGCACGGTGGCTGCGTTTTGATGGGCACAGTGGCTGCGTTTTGATGGGCACAGTGGCTGCGTTTTGATGGGAACAGTGGCTGCGTTTTGATGGGCACAGTGGCTGCGTTTTGATGGGCACAGTGGCTACGTTTTGATGGGCACAGTGGCTGCGTTTTGATGGGCACAGTGGCTGCGTTTTGATGGGCACAGTGGCTGCGTTTTGATGGGCACAGTGGCTGCGTTTTAATGGGCACAGTGGCTGCGTTTGGTACAGTGGCTGCATTTGATGGGCTTTTTTTTCAGAATTTTTCAGTTTATTTGCGCCCCCCAAAAAATTTTGAGCACCAGCCGCCACTGCCAATCAGATAATGTAAAAAGATAAAACGACAAGGGCGCAGGAGTGAGTTAAAAACTGTTAAGAGTTTTTTTAACAGAAATATCATCAATCACATTATAATTGCCTATGTCTGACTTAGGTTGCAGGAAGAAGATGTAATGCAACAACCAGGGGCTTCTTAGTGGAAGCACTGATGTTTGGCAAGCCTTGGTTACAGTGGTGCCCACTTGCTAAAATATAACTACTGATGGCATCTACAGGTGTGTTCTGTACACCTCACAGACAGAGCACAATGTCACAGGGGATGAAATGGGCAGCAATGTGTTTCAAGGACACAGCCCTCTTTGTCAAGCCTGCCCGAAAGAACGAGATGCCGGGCTATTTGTAAGCACAGCATACAGAAGTGGGAGGGGAGAGCAATGTGATTGGGGCTTAGCGAGATTTAAAAAGCAGACTACAAGGACTAGCTCGATTACAACGTGGCAAAAGAGGCAAAAGTAAACAAAGGAAGAAAGATCGGGGCACAGAATAACAATACTAAAACTTAATAAAAAGGCATCATGAAAAATAGGCGGGTCTGGCGCCATTTTAACTGAGACTTGCTGAACATCAGTTTGAAAAATAAAAAACCCCAATAAAGGTTCCTAACTCACACAAATGGAAGTGCTTGTGATTATAAAATGTATCAATATATCAATCTATTGTGGTAAGGAGCTGCACAGTGTAAAGTGTGTTAACACCTGCAATATGTGTAAAATCAGAATAACTGCGCTCCTATTCATGTATAAATCACTATTTAAACATCATCACTATGAAAAAACAAATGCATGTAATGAACTTCAAAATTATAAAGTGTGAATGTGTATTATACAGTCCATAGTGAATCCAGAATAAGCCCCAAATGTGAATAACGTCCGTAGTGAGTATAGAGGTTTCATCACTCCACCAGCATGCAGACACAATAAACACTCACCAGACTCAATTGACCCCTCTTATGCCCCGTACACACGGTCGGGAATTCCGACCACAAAATCCGTCGGATTTTTTCAGACAGATTTTGTCCGACACTGGTGTTGCATACACACGGTCGGACAAAGTTGTCGGAAAATCCGATCTTCCTGAACGTGGTGACGTTTGTTGCGTACGACGGGACTACGTAGAGGCTAGTAGCCAATAGCTTTGGTCTTGTAATGTGATCTGAGCATGCGTGGCACTTTGTCCATCGGAATTCGCTACACACGATCGGAAAAAGGCCGATAGGACTTTGTTGTCGGAAAATTTGAGAGCAGAATCTCAAACTTTTTCCGTCGGAAATTCCGACGGAAAAAGTCCGATGGAGCCCACACACGGTCGGAATTTCCGACAACATAGTCCGATAGGACATTTTCCGTCGGAAAATCCGACCGTGTGTACGGGGCATTACAGGTAGTCAAGA
This sequence comes from Lithobates sylvaticus, assembly GCA_028564925.1. Classification (NCBI taxonomy): domain Eukaryota; kingdom Metazoa; phylum Chordata; class Amphibia; order Anura; family Ranidae; genus Lithobates; species Lithobates sylvaticus. The sequence goes on from CM053032.1 coordinate 236,861,621, forward strand.
TGTGTATAAGGGAACAATCCGAAAGAGTCCCAGGGAAGGTCACCAAATAGAATCCAGGTCACTGCTAGTAGACAAGACTGAACTAAAACTGCATTCAGACGACATGAGAGTGAAGATGGAGAGGAAAGAGGGCTCTAATAGTGTAGTAATAGTTATTTTTTCAAAAAACAAATATATTGCACTTCCGAGGAAAAACAACAATCAGCATGTATAATATAGGAAACGCCGGTTTGCGCTCCACCTGCATTCCAGCTGACCGGAAGTGACGTATCCTGAGAACAGGTGGTGTTCTTGGGATACGTCACTTCCGGTCAGCTGCAACGCAGGTGGATCGCAAACCGTTGTTTCCTATATTACATGTTTTCTATATTATACATGCTGATTGTTCTTCTCGGATGTAAGTGCAATATGTTTGTTTTTTAAAGTGAATGATTACTACACTATGAGAGCCCTCTTTCCTCTCCCTCTTCACTCTCAATTGGTATCATTGGAGTTTTTAGTACAGTATACCACTACGGACGTTATTCACATTTGGGATTTTTTTTTTGTATTCACTATGTATAATACACATTAATTTTTTATAATTTTGAAGTTAATTATATGCATTTGCTTGTTCACAGGGGTAATGTTAAACTGCTTCAGCCCCGGAAGATTTTACCCCCTTCCTGACCAGAGCACTTTTTGCAATTCGGCACTGCATCGCTTTAACTGACAATTGCGCAGGCGTGCGATGTTACACCCAAACAAGATTGATGTCCTTTTTTTTCCCATAAATAGAGCTTTCTTTTGGTGGTATTTGATCACCTCTGCAGTTTTTATTTTTTGTGCTATAAACCAAAAAAAATAGCGACAATTTGTTACAATAAATATCCCCCAAAAATATATATACAATTTTTTTTTTCCTCAGTATAGACCGATATGTATTCTTTTAATTAGTGCTACTATAAAGTAAAAAGCTTTGTAGTACCGTCGTCCTATAAATTTGAGAAAAATTGAATGGCAGATAATCTGAAGCAACTGTGGACTTTCATGGTACGGTAAGGACTTACATTGAGTCTCATAAAAAATCATATCAATTTATTACAAAAATACAAAACAGAACAATTCATTGAAAATCCTAAAAGAGAGGTTTAGTGGTAATGATATGCTGTAACCTCTGGCAACCAATCGCAATCACTGCCAGATCTGATACAGTAAACTGACTTTAACCACATGCCGACCGCGCTATAGTCGAAAGACGGCTACAGCGCGGTCGGGTTTCCCTGAGTGGACGTCCTACGGACGTCCTCCCAGAAACTTGCTCCCGCGCGCCCCCTGGGGCGCGCACTCGGGAACATCCGTGACCGCCGGGTCCCGTGGACCCGGCGCATCACGGATCACGGTAAACAGCCGCTGATAGCGGCCGTTTACCACGTGATCGCTCCGTCAAATGACGGAGCGATCACATGTACACAAACCGGCGTCACGTCATGACGCCGGTTCCTCCCTCCCCTCTCTGTACCGATCGGTACAGAGAGGAGAGAAGCAGAGAGGGGGAGAGACGGGACCAGCGCTGTGGGCTGGATGTGTAGTGCCCACAGCGCTGGTCAATACACTGCCACCGCTGTGCAATGCTCTGCCATGCTCTCCCACCACTGTGCAATGCTCTGCAACCAACCACTGTGCAATGCTCTGCAACCAACCACTGTGCAATGCTCTGCCCCCACTGTGCAATGCTCTGCCACCACTGTGCAATGCTCTGCCACCACTGTGCAATGCTCTGCAACCAACCACTGTGCAATGCTCTGCACCACTGTGCAATTCTCTGCAACCAACCACTGTGCAATGCTCTGCAACCAACCACTGTGCAATGCTCTGCCACCACTGTGCAATGCTCTGCCACCACTGTGCAATGCTCTGCCACCACTGCAATGCTCTGCAACCACTGTGCAATACTCTACCAACACTGTGCAACACTGTAATACTCTGCCAATACTTGCCAATACTCGCCAATACTCTGCCAATGCTCTGCCACCACTGTGCAATGCTCTGCCACCACTGCAATGCTCTGCAACCACTGTGCAATACTCTACCAACACTGTGCAACACTGTAATACTCTGCCAATACTTGCCAATACTCGCCAATACTCGCCAATACTCTGCCAATACTCGCCAATACTCTGCCAATACTCGCCAATACTCGCCAATACTCGCCAATACTCTGCCAATACTCTGCCAATACTCGCCAATACTCTGCAATCATTTTTAATAGAAACAAAGAATTTTTTATTTTTTTTTACCGAACTTTCAGTATTTTTTGATTTATAGCGCAAAAAAAAAAAACCCAGCGGTGATTAAATACCACCAAAATAAGGCTCTATTTGTGTGAAAAAAAGGACACAAAATTCATTTGGGTACAGTGTTGCATGACGGAGTAATTGTCATTCAAAGTGTGAGAGCACCGAAAGCTGAAAATTGGTCTGGTTAGGAAGGGGGTTTAACTGCCCAGTGGTCAAGTGGTTAAGTCTAGCTGATATTTATTGTATGTCTCAGAGCAGGTGGAGGGCAAAATTGCATGGGGGGGGCCCAAAGAAAATTTTTGCCCAGGATCCAATCAACATTAAAGACGGCTCTAGTGGTTGCATTACATCTTCTTCCTGTATCCTAAGTTGGACACAGGCAACTCTAATGTGAGTAATAGACATGTGCAATTCGTTTAGTTCCGAATTCGTTTTTTAACTAATTTTGACAAATTCGTCAATTCCGAATTTCCGAATTTTAAAATTTCCGAAATCTCAGAATTTCCGAATTTCCAAATTTGCAAAATAACGAATTTCCGAAATTACGAATTCCCGAATTTCCGAAATTACGAATTCCCGAATTTCCGAAATTACGAATTCCCGAATTTCGAATTTTCGGATATCCGAATTTCCGAATTTTCGAATTTCCGAATTTTGCATTTTCGGACTTCCGAATTTTCAAATTTCTGAATTTAGAATTTTCGAATTTCCGAATTTAGAATTTCGAATTTCCGAATTTCCGAATTTTTGAATTCCGAATTTTGGATTTTCGAATTCCGAATTTTCAGAATTCCGAATTTTCAGAATTCCGAATTTTCAGAATTCGAAAATTCAAAAAGTTGAAAATTCGAAAATCTGTAAAAAAGAAAGAAAATCTGTTTAATTCTAAATAATAACTAACTATTAAATTATAGGTATTGGAATTCCCTTTCAAATTTGTCTGTTAGTGAACGTAACGAGTACGAATTTATCGGAAGTTACGAATTATCTGAAATAACGAATGCCGCATCTAACCAAATGGAACGTAACGATCTAATAATAATAAATAACAATAATAATAATAAAACCTTTTTATTATTATTAATTATTTATCATTAATTTGTTCCGTTCCTTTTGTTTAGATGCGGCATTTGTTATTTCAAATAATTTGTAATTTCCGATAAATTTGTACTCGTTAATTTAATAGTTAGTTATTAATTAAACTGATTTTCTTTCTTTTTTTCAGATTTTCAAATCTTTGAATTTCCAAATTCCGAAAATCCGAAAATTTGGAAATTCGGAGTTCCGAAAGTCCGAAAATTCGGAATTCCGAAAAACCGAAAATCTGAAATTCGGAAATTCGATATTCGGAAATCCGAAAATTCGAAATTCGGAAATCCGAAAATCCGAAAATTCGGAAATTCGGAAATTCGAAGTTCGGAAATTCGGAAATCCAAAAAATAGAAATGTGAAAATTCCCGAAAATTCTGAATTCCGAATTTTCGAATTTCCGAATTTTCGATTTTCCGAATTTCCGAAAAAGCAAAAAAACGAATGAAACGAAAACGAAAATGAACACATTTTTTGTCAGTGCACATGTCTAGTGAGTAATGCTATTTCTGTTAATACAACTTTTCACTTAGTTAGTCATGTTGAAAAAAGACACTAGTCCTCTAAATCTAGTTCAACCAATAAACATAAAAAAAAAAACACACAATAGAAAACCTCCAACCTCCTGCTGTAGTTCCTCCCACCGGGTCATACATCACTACAGGACATATGAAGTTGTGACAGGTACCACTTTGTGGGCTGCAGGAATTGCGGTCAGGGATCAGCAATGCAACCGAAACTCAATGCATTACAGCAATGCTGCAGGTCATTGGAATGGTAAGAATATACCATTTATTTTATACTTTTAAATTATCTCACTTTTAACCCTGTCACAGTGTCACTTTAAATGCATGAAAAAATTAACATTTAATCGTGCCAATTTACCCATCTGCAAATTACAATGTTAGACTTTTTTCTTATCTGACAGATTCCATTATTCTACTGAGTATATACACCATAAACAGATGCCCCAGTGTCTGGACAGATCCAGAGGTAAGGTTGGTCTACTTTTAACATTGGTGTGTGTATAATAATAATAGCAAATAATTGATCATTCTTCCCTTTTTTAATTATTTTATCCAGTGATATTGGCTTTAGGCATGTTTTTTCAGCTGCATTTCTCTTTCCTGGAGCAAAGGCGTCCAGGAGGAGAGGTAAATAAAAAACAAGTGCATGAGGCCAAAAAACATCCTGTATACATGAGGCCTTATGGCGCGTACACACGAGCAAAATTTGGATGTTTTTTCCGACAGAATTCCGCTCAAGCTTGTCTTGCATACACACGGTCACCCAAAAGTTCTCTGAACTTTCGACCGTCAAGAACGCGGTGACGTTCAACACTACGACGAGCCGAGAAAATGAAGTTCAATGCTTCCGAGCATGCGTCGAATTGTTTCCGAGCATGTGTTGGAATTTTGCGCGTCGGAATTGCTACAGACAATCGGAATTTCCGATCGGAACTTTTTCCGACCGAAAAATAGAGTACATGCTCTCAATCTTTTGCTGGTGGGAATTCGGCCAGCAAAAGTCCGATGGAGCGTACACACAGTCGCATTTTCCGACCAAAAGCTCTCATCGGTCTTTTGCTGGCCGAATTTCGATTGTGTGTACGCGGCATAACACCCACCTCCTGTTCTGGTGACCGCTAAATAATTTTGGATTCCCTATCATTTTTCTATTTTGGTGGCAATGGTCACCAGCAAAAACAGAGAAGGCGAATCTTCTCCACTGGGAACACAGAGCGCAATAAAAACCTGACAGGGTTTTAATTTTTGTTCACGCTTCATCCAAAACAAATAAAGGTTTGGGCTATACATACACTTTATTGGTGATAATAACACAATTTTTTTTGCTGCATAATGCTTTTAACATTTTCCTAACTAGTGCCCAAAGGTGTGCACAGTCTCTTGCATTAGGGTGTGCACCCCAAAGCTCAAACTCAGTTTTGAGACAGAGAAAGAGGCTGAGAACAGAGATTCCCCAGTCCCTTTCTCTGTAGCCTCATTCGCACGGGGCAGTGAATGGATGGGAAGTGCTCTGTGCTGAGCAGCTTCCTGTTCATTCACAAACTGAAGCATAGTAAACTCAGTTCACTATGCTTCAGTTATGTATGAACACAGTGATTGATTGGTACCGATCACTCATTGTGTTTATTCAGAAAAGGAAGGAAGCTGTTAAATGTTGTATTTACCGGCCCCTTCCCCTCTCTCATCCTAAATCGACATGCCCAGGCAGCAAGGGGAATCTGCGTCGCACTTAGAGATTATGGTGTGCCCAGGCACACCAAGCACACCCTGTGCACACTTCAATACCGGGCACTTTCAGCCTCTTCATGCCCAGGTAAATTTTCATCTTTCAGCGCTGTCGCAATTTGACAATTTTGCGGTTATGCAATGCTGTACCCAAACTAAATTTTTAGCATTTTTTTTTTCAGACAGATAGAGCTTTATTTTAATGGTATTTAATCACCACTGGTTTTTTTTTTATTTTTTGCTAAACAAATTAAAAAAGACCGAAAATTTTGTAAGAAAAAAAGGTTTTCATAGTTTTTGTTACAAAGTGTTGTAAATCAGTAATTTTTCTCCTTCACTGCTGGGCACTCATGAGGAGGCACTGATGAGCACTGATGGGCACTGATAGGCAGCACTGATGGGCAGCTTTTATGGGCACTGATAGGCGGAACTGACAGGCATCACTGATGGGCATTGCTGATGGACACTGATTGGCTTTAATGATAGGCAGGGATTGGCACCACTGGTAGGCACAGATTGGCACCACTGGTAGGCACGGATTGGCATTACTGGTGGGCATCACTGGGGGGCTGCACTGAAGATCAATGTAGACCCCCCCTGTCAGGAGATGGGGTGCCCTATCAGTGCGAATAGAGGAATGCCAATAAAGGGCACTTCCTATTTACACTATGATCAGCTGTGATTGGACACAGCTGATCACGTGGTAAAGCACCTACGTCGTCATAGGCTCTTTACCGTGATCAGAGATGCGGTGTATCTGGGCGACACGGAACCACCGATCGCTGTGCTGCATGCCCCCAGGGGCCCGCACAGACTTGTTCTGATGGACGTCCTATGATGTCCAATCAAGACATTGGAGCCCCCGCCCGGCTGTCATTCTGCTATAGGCTGAGCGGGAAGGTATTAAACTTTGTGGGGTTTTTTTGTCCTATTGGTATTTTAGATTTTTAGAGATCATTAGAAATTGATACACACATTGTTATTAATTCTCTGTTTTCAGGTTTTTGATCCCTTGAGATTTTCACCAGAGAATTCCACCGGCCGACATGCATACTCCTTTGTACCTTTCTCAGCAGGATCAAGGTATATGTTTTAGCCGGATTTTACAGTACGGGGGCTTTTATATACGTTTCCATCAAGATATATACATGGCTTCTTTATGTCCTATTCTATTTTAGAGTAAATGGCCCTTTAAGAAACAATGAGCAGCATATTACTGATGACCGATTGTCCATCATCTCACACACCAGAGGGTTTATAATGCAAATTTTACCCAGGATTACCACATTTATCCAACTGAGTTTGATTAGATGGGTGAATCTTGGGTGAAAGTTGTGTAAAAACATTTCTAAATAGAAAAATAAAAATTGTTATTGTTATTTGTCAAGAGATATTGGAATGAACAAGATCAATGATTTATTATTTTGTGTACCAAGAAGTTTAAGACCCCTTTAACACTGGGATGCCCGGCCGCTTTAGCGCTGTTTTAGCTGCGCTTTTCGGCCACTAGCTGGCCGCTTTTTGCCCCCCAAAGTTTTTTAAAAAGTCCAGTTTTGCGGGGCTTTTAAGGCGCTTTGGAAGCGCTGCCCATTCATTGCAATGGGCAGGGCATTTTGGGAGCGCTAAATACGGCGCTCCCAACCCGCCCCAATGATGCTACTTGCAGGATTTTTCATAACGTCCCACAAGCCCAGGTAAATTTTCATCGCACTTTGACAATTTTGCGGTCATGCAATGCTGTACCCAAACTAAATTTTTTGAATTTTTTTTAGACAGATAGAGCTTTATTTTAATGGTATTTAATCACCACTGGGTTTTTTTTTTTTTTTGCTAAACAAATGAAAAAAGAACGAAAATTTGGTAAGAAAAAAAAGGTTTTCATAGTTTTTGTTACACAATTTTGTAAATCAGTAATTTTACTCCTTCACTGCTGGGGACTGATGAGGAGGCACTAATATGTGGCACTAATGAGCACTGATGGGCACTGATAGGCGCCACTGATGGGCAGCTTTTATGGGCACTGATAGGCGGAACTGACAGGCATCACTGATGGACACTGATTGGCAACAAGGATAGGCATGGATTGGCACCACTGGTAGGCACGGATTGGCCCCAGTGTGAAAAGACACACTGCAATGAATGGGAGGCCCCAGTGTGAAAGTAGCCTTACTGAAACATCAAGTCACATATATGAGGATGATTTACTATTTAGAAACGTTATATTTTTATCTACCAGTATCATGCAGTGAATTATACTTGAAGCCTTAAAGTGATACTAAACACACACTTTAATGTACATTGTCCCTTCTATTTCTGTATAAGGATGATTGCACTGTAATTATTTTAATTAAAAAAAAAAAAACTTTTTCCTAAATGATATACAGCTGTCACAGGACCCATATCTATCCCAGTCTCCCAGTCTGCAGGGAAACATAAGCTGGAGAAGCTTCTAGTCTTCTGCTGCTGGCCACATGTTCATAATAATAATAATAAAAAAGAGCCTGTGGAATACAGAGTAACAATAAATAATTAATTAATTAATAAACTGTTTTAAATTATACAAATATATATTTGAGATCAAATCTTTATTATTTTTTGGCAATAACATGGTGTGGACAGATTTCTGCCAGTCACAAGCTGTGTCACGCCCCTCCAGGCTGTGTCTTAGAATAAGAGGGAGGTGAAGCCTCCGTTAATCTACATGTACTATCCCACCTCCATTGTGTTTAGCTGGTTAGTGGGCATGGAGGAGGAGGAAGGGAGTGGGCTGCCATTTACCACTGTGTATACGCCCACATGTGTGACTCTATAGTCACATGGTGAAGATATTTGCCAGCACACCATTGGAACGACACAAATAGCATCCAAACGGGTGATTTAATGCATGATCACAACACAAGGATAGTGCAACGTTTCAGAGCCACTCAGGGCCCCTTTGTCAGGCATGTGATCAAGGGGCCCTGCGTGGCTCCGAAACGTTGCACTATCCTTGTGTTGTGATTATCCAATAAATCACCCGTTTGGACGCTATTTGTGTCCATCCATGGTGTGCTGGCAAATATCTTCATCGTGACTTGAACCAGTATCCAGCTGGTTGTTGCTGCAGCACCCAAATCCGAGAGCGCATCCAGGAACGTGTGCAATGGGAAAATGAAGTACTTCTATAGTCACATGGGCTGCTCAGATGTGATCGGGAGGAAATGCTCAGCATAGAAACTCACTGAAAACTGAGCATGTGCAGTTGCCACCACAGCTGAAAAATCCCTCGCTGAATTGGGGATATGAACAGAAAGGGGAGATAGAGAGCAGCAGGATCAACCAGGTTTTTTGCAGAATACAGAAATTAATCTCATAGTGACTGAGTGAGTATAAACAGCATGTAATACACATTTCTTGAGAGTTTTTTATGATGTGGGTTTAGTGGCACTTTAATTTTCCTACTGTAGGCAGTATTGTGATGAATATTACCAGATCCAAAATGGGTGAGGGTAGAAGAGGTGTTGCCAGACCCTAGCATGCAGCGTATGCTCTGTCGGATCTTTTACTTAGGATTGCCTGGTCTGCTTTTTTAGTAATATTTTGCTGACTGCCATCTCAAGTATCTTTTGTACTGTATTTTTTGCCATTATCCTGTACAATCTTCAGTAAACTTTTACTCTTTAAAATGCCATATTCTCAAATTTACTAAATTATCCATCTAAGTAAATTCTAGAGAACAATGAGAAATTAAAAAAATGCAGATATAAAAAGGTACGAAAATTATTATTCAGGTTCCAAGTCCTTTTACAGCCAATTTTCAGCAATATATGCATATATTGCTAAAAATAATGGCAAAAAATACAGTACAAAAGATATAGATCACGATAAAGCGTGTACAGTCTGAACAAAGATAAAAATTGTCAATATGGTGCAATGGGCGCAGCCTGGGCTGTTACAAACTACATTGATGGAAAGTGCAGTGTGATCCAAATCCGCAGGATAAATCCTTTGGCTTTAGGAACAGCTGAAGACTCCAATACAGCATATATATATTTAACGCATATTTAACATATTTAGCATATTTAACGCAGCACTGCTAAAAGACTGAAGAGATCTCTAAGCGGATAAAAGACAAAAATATCAAACCGCGCAGACTAAGTGTAGTGGGAGTGTAAACATTTATTAAAGGAAGACTTTTTGCAACTCACATACACTAAGATGAATTACGCTTATCATGGTTTTCTAAAGGATTCCCAGCTGGGGAGGACACCAAGGGAACAGTCACAATGGATATGGTCTGCATAGAACCTGCAATAGCTAAGAGAGACAGCAAGGGGGCGCCAATCTAAGTGCAGCAAGGTGGAGAGGAAGACAAAGAACACAATAATTGGCAACTCAGTGTGTGGATAATCTCAGGTATTACAGTCATTGATGCATCTGCAGCTGGGAGGAGGAGGCATCCCAAAATGAAGCTGCAAGGAGTGGAGTGTGGTAGCTGGGGTGACCAGGCAGCCTCAGGTCAGGAAGCAGAACATGTGGATTGATGGAGCACAGGCGAGGACAGGAAATTATGAAAAAATAAGTGATGTCAGGGGTGGCAACATGTTTCGAAGGCAACGCCTCTTTTTCAAACCAGGAAGTGGATGCAAATGGGAACTGTGCTTATACTCTATGGGTTATTCAGCTACTATGCGAGGTGAGCCTTGTAGTACCACGCTGCATAGCCCATAAAGAATAAATACAGCTCCCATTTGCATCCACTTCCTAGCTTGAAATAGATGCCGGCTTTGAAACTGCCACTTATTTTCTAGTATTAAAGCGGTAGTAAAGCCCACTTGGTGATTTTTACCTACAGGTAAGCCTATAATAAGGCTTCCCTGTAGGTAAAATGAATATCTCCTAAACTAGCACCATTTAGGAGATATTCACCCTGGAGGCAGGCAGGCAGTTGCGTCACAGGCACATACGCTCTGAAGGTCCGGCATACCTTTAGGGGTACCCTTTAGGCTTTGTTCGTGGAAAATATTAGCTAACATGACAAAATGGCATCTACTGTATGTGTTATCTACTGGGTTAGATTTACAGATGATCATTGGCAATAACTATTTCCCTGTACTCTCCAGAAACTGCATCGGACAAACCTTTGCCATGAATGAGATGAAAATCGCCCTCGCATTGACGTTACAGAGATTTGAACTGAGCCCAGACCCCGAGAAAGTGCCAAAGAAGATTCCTCAGCTCGTTCTACGATCTGTAAATGGTGTCCACGTATATCTGAAGAAAATACCACAGAAAAAATAGGACACAGAAAACAGAAGAATATCATTTGTGTGATGTTGCTGCACTTACTGTGCTTTATGTGCAATATACAAATATATCAATTTGTTTTTTTTGGATATTCATTGTTTTTTTTAGGAGGCAAGTTGAATAACCTTGTCATTATGACCCAAATATATAAATTGACGACTTTGTTAATATGACAAAACAATTCTGAGTGATAAATGTGTGTGAGAGTCGATTGTTAGTCATATTGCTATGAAGTAAAACTTTTACAATGACAGAATTCTTAGCAGCAATCTAACTCCAACCAAAACCTGTACTTGGATTTTCTGGGGGAGGATTAGAACCTCTTTCAGGTTTTTATTTCTGGACAGATTTACACTCAGTTCCTGGATGCTGGACTCTCATTCCCTAAGGGGACAAAGTTCATCAGAGGGGTGCATACCTCCCAACATTTTGAGATGTGAATGAGGGACACCTACTGGCAAATGTATGTAGGCATAGGACACGCCCCCCCTGTCACATTCCCTTAAAGGAGAATTAACCAAAAAAAAGGTTAATTAAAAAGGGCTTTTTTTTACCACTACTATTCCTTTATATTGACTTTTAAAATGTACAAATGCAGCAATTTAGAAATTGGATGAAAGGTTAAGCACTGGGAAAGATAAAAAGTGAATTTTATATACAACTATATAGATATAGACCAAAATGAGGGACAAATGAGGGACAGAGGGGCATTGCTCCAAATCGGGGACAGTCCCTCGGAATCAGGGACAGTTGGAAGCTATGGGCATGCATAGACTGGATCTCTGGGGACAGGGAGGCAGCACGTGATATTAACCACATATTGCAGTAGGCAGCCTGGTGCCACCCTGAGCATGCCCTGGTTATGGCCTATGAGTCTTATTCAGACATCCAGCCTTGAATGAACCCAGGCAGTGGGAAGACAAGTCTACATAACATTAAAATGACACAAACACACACACAGGTTCCTACATCCTCCCAAGGAGATCAACAACTCTCTGTTTCCTGAGTTTGGAAGACATACTTCTTTAACTGGATTATAGTGTCTATGGTACTTACCTCCAAAGGCATCTGCATTGGGAGTATCTTTCTGACTTTGCAATTCTCTATTTAAAAAAACTTCATTGGCATCATATGACAGATATCCAAAACTGACATCCTTTTCCAGGAAGCGTGCCATCTCCTCATCGGAATATTTCTCTTAGGCCTGTTTCATACGTTTGTGCATTTACAGGTGATACTCGAAAATTTAGAATATTGTGCAAAAGTTCATTTATTTCACTAATGCAACTTAAGGCCTCTTTCACATGGCCAATCTGTTCAGATCCGCCTGTAAGTTTTTCAGGCGGACCTGAAAGGATGCTCCATAGAGGTCTATGGAGCGTCGGATGTCAGCGGTGACATGTCCCATGACATCTGACCCTGCTCCGATCCGAAAAAAGGTGTGACGGAGGAAAAACCTATTTTTCCATCTGTCATCGGATTGGGTGACGACGGACTCTACGGTCTCCCATAGGGGAGAGCGGCGCTCTGACAGGTCCATCCCTGCGCAGTGTGCAGAGACGGACCTGTCATCTTCCTGCTCAGCGGAGATCGCTCCGGCGATCCCTGCTGAGCAAACAGATATCCACGGGGCGGATCAGCACTGATCCGCCCCATGTGAAAGAGGCCTAAAAGGTGAAACTTATATATGAGATAGACTCATTGCATGCAAAGAAAGATAGTTTAAGCTGTGATTTGTCATAATTGTGATGATTATGGCTTACAGCTCATGAAAACCCCCAATCAATCTCAGAAAATTAGAATACTGTGCAATATTCTAGGCTCAAAGTGTTCCACTCTAATCAGCTAATTAAGCCATAACACCTGCAAAGGGTTCCTGAGCCTTTAAATGGTCTCTCAGTCTGGTTCAATTGTGCAGAAAACCATCATTGACACCCTCCATAAGGAGGGAAAGCCTCAAAAGGTAATTGCAAAAGAAGTTGGATGTTCCCAAAGTGCTGTATCAAAGCACATTAATAGAAAGTTATGTGGAAGGGAAAAGTGTGGAAGAAAAAGCTGCACAAGCAGCAAGGATGACCGCAGCCTGAAGAGGATTGTCAGGAAAAGGCCATTCAAAAGTGTTGGGGACTTTCACAAGGAGTGGACTGAGGCTGGAGTCAGTGCATCAAGAGTCACCACACACAGACGGATCCTGGACATGGGCTTCAAATGTCGTATTCCTCTTGTCAAGCCACTCCTGACCAACAAACAACGTCAGAAGCGTCTTACCTGGGCTAAAGAAAAACAGAACTGGTCTGTTGTTCAGTGGTCCTCTTTTCTGATGAGAGCAAATTTTGCATCTCATTTGGAAACCAAGGACCCAGAGTATGGAGGAAGAATGGAGAGGCACACACTGGCAAGATGCTTGAAGTCCAGTGTGACGTTTCCACAGTCTGTTGATTTGGGGAGCCATATCATCTGCTGGTTTTGGTCCACTGTACTTCATTAAGTCCAGGGTCAACGCAGCCAGGAGATTTTGGAGCATTTCATGCTTCCTTCTGCAGACAAGCTCTCTGGGGATGCTGGCTTCATTTTCCAGCAGGACTTGGCACCTGCCCACACTGCCAAAAGCACCAAAACCTAGTTCAATGACCGTGGGATTACTGTGCTTGATTGGCCAGCAAACTCGCCTGACCTGAACCCCATAGAGAATCTATGGGGCATTGCCAAGAAAAAGTAGAGAGATGAGACCAAACAATGCAGAAGAGCTGAAGGCCACTATTGAAGCATCCTGGTCTTCCATAACACCTCAGCAGTGCAGCAGGCTGATAGCTTCCATGCCATGCCGCATTGAGGCAGTAATTGCTACAAAAGGGGCCCAAACCAAGTATAGAGTACATATGCATGCTTATACTTCTCAGAGGTCCGATATTGTTCTATGTACAATCCTTGTTTTATTGATTGCATGTAATATTCTAATTTTCTGAGATTGTGGATTTGGGTTTTTCATGAGCTGTAAGCCATAATCATCACAATTATGACAAATCACTGCTTCAACTATCTTGCTTTGCATGTAATGCATCTATCTCATATATTAGTTTCACCTTTTAAGTTGCATTAGTGAAATAAATGAACTTTTGCACGATATTCACATTTTTCGAGTATTACCTGTATGTGCATTTTAGAATGCAGAAAAATTATGCATGTGTCATAAAAATGAATTGAATCCAATGAGTCGTTCACATCCGTGTGCTGTATTGTACTGCATTGGTTAAAATGAGGCATGTCCAACTTTCTGTGCATGTTCATGCTCTGTGATGCCTAATCGAATGAATGAAATATGTATAAAATGCAGACAGATAGAATTGAAGTGAATTACATTTTAAGCCTATACATCAATGATCTTATATTTCTAATTCAAATTGTATCTTTTGTGGGAGATTATTAAGGACTTTTCGGAAATAGATGTATCCAGTGTCTTACCTACTAAATACGTAAACTTAGCCAGGGGTCAAGTCCTGGGGAAAAAAGTGTGGGAACTCCCACCCAAGATCCACTCGCCCACCAAAAAAAAAAAATGATACGCACATATGCACGAACGCTTTAAAAGTGATATTTTTCATCCAATTTTCGTATTGTGTGTATGAAGCATAACTGTTAGTACATAAAAAAAAAACAATCCTCAATAAACATAAATACGGCAATTCTCTGAATAATCAGCATTCATTCAATTGTGCTTCCATGAAAATGTGAACATCATGTTCTAATCTTTATTGGGGAATTTTATTTTGTATATAGAGTGTTTATGTGGTGAGTTCACACTTTTCATTGAACAGAGTTACATCTGCTTAGGAGATGTATGTTATCTTGGGGGGCTGAAAACTCTGCAGGGCTCCAACACACACTCGCTGCTATTCCAACCCTTCACATATTTCCACATAAACTTCCCTCCTGGCATTAAACTTTGCCAGGTATTGTGCTCAGCTTACCACCCCAAACTGATGTTCCTCCCTCAGCTCACCTCTCTCCCTGCATGTCCTGTGAGCAGAATAGCTGTGCTCCTCCTCTGAGTTCTCTCATCATATGGCACTGAAGATAGAGGAGGGGGGATTCAGCGGGACACACATAGCAAGTATGCAGGAGAATGGGGGGGGGATGAGGAGACAGAAAATCAGGAGTGGCCGGTGAGGAGGAGCGCATCACGAGAGGTCTGACTAAATACAATCTCTTAGCAGCAGGGACCTGATCTACCTGTCAGCTAGCTGTGATTGACAGGTAGATCGAAGCGGAAGCTGTCATGGGGCCCCCTACTGGCAATGCCTGAATGGTCAGGTGTGCGGCACTATTGCGAGCTGTGTCGGCAGCTGCTGGTGTAGCACCTGCCACACAGCTCGCATACTTCAAAGTCTTGCAGGACACGGCTGCTAACTGGAACTGAGTTCCTGTTGTGGAAAAAGTACAGGAACTCCGTTCCCATGCGTTCCTGCAGGACTTGAGCCCTGAAGCGTTTATTAAAATTATATTGTTGTCTGTGTATTATTTATCAAACATCTGCGCAGGGCTGATGCAAGGATTTTTGCTTACTTCCATGCTGGCGCAAGGATCAATGAATGTTTGCTTGCTTCCATTCATTCGGGAGTCGTGATACAAACACAGTCCTCCACCGCCAGTGCCCCTTAGTTGCTTGCTCCAGAGAGAAGAGAGTAGGAGCACCAACACGGAGAGGTTGATTTACTAAAGGAAAATATAGGGGTTGATTTACTAAAACTGGAGAGTGCATCAATTGCCGCCACTATACCATCAAACACAGCCACTGTGCCATCAAATGCAGTCACTGTGCCCATCAATTGCTGCCACTGTGCCCATCAAACGCAGCCCCTGCGCCATATCAAATGCTGCCACTGTGCTATCAAATGCTGCCACTGTGCCCCATCAAATACAGCTACAGCTACAGCCTCTGCTCGAATTCAAATGCAGCCTCACTGTGCCCATCAAATGCAGCCTCACTGTGCCCCATGAAATGCAGCCTCGCTGTGCCCCATGAAATGCAGCCTCGCTGTGCCCATGAAATGCAGCCTCACTGTGCCCATCAAATGCAGCCTCATTGTGCCCATCAAATGCAGCCTCACTGTGCCCCATCAAATGCAGCCTCACTGTGCCCCATCAAATGCAGCCTCACTGTGCCCCATCAAATGCAGCCTCACTGAGTCTCATACTTACTTACCGTGCAGGCAACTCCACTCGGGCCGTGCATTTCACGGAGCTGCCGACATCACTTCCGGTTTCCCTGTTCCACAGGGAAACCGGAAGTAATCTCTTAACTTGAACAACAAAGCTCCCGCCCGTAGTAATTACTACGGGCAGATGTTGCTCGGCACTTTGGAATCTCATGATTCTATTGACATAGCGCTTCCCATAGTGCACAAATGCAGCCTCACTGTGCCCCATGAAATGCAGCCTCTGCTCGAATTCAAATGCAGCCTCACTGTGCCCCATGAAATGCAACCTGTGCCCCATGAAATGCAGCCTCACTGTGCCCATCAAATGTAGCCTCACTGTGCCCCATCAAATGCAGCCTCACTGTGCCCCATGAAATGCAGCCTCGCTGTGCCCCATGAAATGCAGCCTCACTGTGCCCATCAAATGCAGCCTCATTGTGCCCCATCAAATGCAGCCTCACTGTGCCCCATCAAATGCAGCCTCACTGTGCCCCATCAAATGCAGCCTCACTGTGCCCCATCAAATGCAGCCTCACTGAGTCTCATACTTACTTACCGTGCAGGCAACTCCACTCGGGCCGTGCATTTCACGGAGCTGCCGACATCACTTCCGGTTTCCCTGTTCCACAGGGAAACCGGAAGTAATCTCTTAACTTGAACAACAAAGCTCCCGCCCGTAGTAATTACTACGGGCAGATGTTGCTCGGCACTTTGGAATCTCATGATTCTATTGACATAGCGCTTCCCATAGTGCACAAATGCAGCCTCACTGTGCCCCATGAAATGCAGCCTCTGCTCGAATTCAAATGCAGCCTCACTGTGCCCCATGAAATGCAACCTGTGCCCCATGAAATGCAGCCTCACTGTGCCCATCAAATGTAGCCTCACTGTGCCCCATCAAATGCAGCCTCACTGTGCCCCATCAAATGCAGCCTCACTGTGCCCCATCAAATGCAGCCTCACTGTGCCTCATGCACAGGGAAACCGGAAGTAACCTCTTAACTTGAACAACAAAGCTCCTGCCCGTAGTAATTACTACGGGCAGATGTTGCTCGGCACTTTGGAATCTCATGATTGCATTGACGTAGCACTCCCATAGTGCACTGTGTCCGGCGCCCGAACACAGTACACTTAAAGAATATTTTTTTCTACATTTTTTTTTTAATGGGGCCTTTTTGAATTTTTTTTTGTGACTGCTGGGTGGGGCACGGATAGTGCAGCATATAAAAGTAAATGACAAAGAGAACATGGGCAAACTCTTTCTGCTGCACTTCTACAGTGTCTGGTGTCACTTTTCGTTGAGACTGACATCGTTTTAGAATGCAGCACTATGGTCCTTCTTTTTTGATATTTTGCATGGTCCATTACTATATATATTTGTTGGATGGCATTGAGAAGACCAGGAAGAGCAAAGATTGGAGCATATGAATTGTGCATTCATAGCCCTGATATGTCAATGAGCCTGATGGTTTGGTAAGGTGCATTGGCTGAAGGGAGCGGTGGGATGCACATGGTGGGTGGAACACACTAGTGTGTTGGTTTTGCACTTTAAGGAATTTACAGCGGGTTTGATGCGTTTAGAAAAACACAGATTTGCAGGTCATGTAAAATGCATAGTATTCCACGGCTTTGGTTCACATCTATGCCTTGTGAATTTGGTGCGAGGGTTGACTACAGGTGCGATGCAAATTCCTATGGTGAAGTGCAAATTTTATCTTCATAGGCTTTAGTTGAACTTGCAGTAAACTCGCAGCACACAATTCACATCTCTGCGAATTGTTCACTGCTTCCTGAAATTCGCTGTAAATTCGCACCTGTCCACCTTAAAACGCAAGGCAAATTCGCACCTCACACAGGACAAAAAAAGAATCAAATTTGCATTGCATCGCAGTCGCAGTAGTGTGAACCCACACATTGCATCGCAGTAGTGTGAACCCACACTTAATGTTTTAATTAATGTGAGTGTATAATTTTTGATCTGATATTGATATTTTAACCGCTTCCCGACCGCCCACTGCATATATACGTCAGCAGAATGGCACGGGCAGGCAAAATCACGTACCTGTACCTGCCCGTGGGTCGCGTGCGCGCCGCCAGCGGCACGCTCGCGACCCGGTCGGGAGCTCCGTGACCACGGCCGCAGGACCAGCGGACCCGATCGCCGCTGGTGTCCCGCGATCGGGTCACGGAGCTGAAGAACGGGGAGAGGTATGTGTAAACAAACCTCTCCCCGCGCTTCCTACTCTGCCTGTCATTGATTGGCTGTTCCCGGTCATCGGGAAAGCCGATCAATGACGTCAGATGTCAGCCCCGCCCCCTAATGTAAAAAACACAACACACGTCACAGCCCATAACCCCTCCCCTCCCCCTAGTGGTTAACTCTTTCACTACAACTGTCATTTATACAGGAATCAATGCATTTAAATAGCATTGATTGCTGTATAAATGACAATGGTCCCAAAAATGTGTCAAAAATGTCCGATGTGTCAGCCATAATGTCGCAGTCACAATAAAAAAATCGCTGATCGCCACCATTACTAGTAAAAAAAAAAATATTAATAAAAATGCTATAAAACTATCCCCTATTTTGTAAGCGCTATAACTTTTGCGCAAACCAATCAATAATCGCTAATTGCGATTTTTTTTACCAAAAATATGTAGAAGATTACGTATCGGCCTAAACTGAGGGAAAAACGTTTTTTTAATATATTTTTTGGGGATATTTATTATAGCAAAAAGCAAAAAATATTGCATTGTTTTCAAAATTGTTGCTCTATTTTTGTTTATAGCGCAATGAATATGAATATGCATCCTGTCTTCATTATATGCAAACAACCTCTTCAGTATGTTTCTCTTATCCCATGCAAACAAATCAAAAATAGGATAATACATGCCTATTAATGAAAGGCAAATCCACTTTGCACTACAAGTGCAAACTACAAGTGCAAAGTGTACTTGAAATTGCACTGAAAGTGCACTTGGAAGTGCAGTCGCTGTAGATCCGAGGGGGACATGCATGGAAAATAAAAAAACAACATTTTAGCTTGCACATGATTGGATTATAAAATCAGCAGAGCTTCTCATCATTTCAGATCTACCCCTCAGATTTACAGCGACTGCACTTCCAAGACCCTGAATTCCCGACAACAACTCTTGTTGTCGGAAAATTTGAGAACCTGCTCTCAAACATTTGTTGGCGGAAATTCCGACAACAAATGTTCTATGGAGCATACCAGAGGTGGGGGACTCGAGTCGCATGACTTGACTCGAGTCAGACTCGAGTCGGCTAATTTGAGGACTTGCGACTTGCTTGACAAAATTAAACAAATGACTCGACTTGACTTTGACTTGGGCCCTATGACTTGGCAAGTCATTACTACCACTAACCATTGCAGTGTAAAAGCCGCACCTCCTTGTCTGTGATAGGCGGAACCGCGCCTCCTTGTCTGTGATAGGCGGAACACTCAATTTCACAGCAGGCAGTGTTCCGCCTATCACGGACATCCTCTCATCCTCGTCTGTGTTATGAGGATGAGCGGATAGCCGTGATAGGCGGAACACTGAATGCTGGGAAATAAATTGAGTGTTCCGCCTATCACAGACAATGAAGAGGCGCGATTTTGCAATACTGGAAACGTGGAATGGCCGCCGGGACGCCGATAGGACGCCGCCGACCAGGTACACCGGCGCTGACAGTATACGGTCGGTGTTGTGCAAATTATTAATTTTTTTTTTTACAGCATTATTGTCTAAGTCCAAGGGGTCTGACTCATATAAAAAAAAACATTGGCACTAATGAACTGACAATCGTAGGAAAGAAATACACATATTGGAGACAATTGTGAATAATTGCCCCTATTGTCTCCAATATGACTATTTCCTATGATTGTCAGTTCATTGATTTACATTGATCCTATGTGAGGTCCTAATGTTTAGTACTATATTTATGACCAGTTGCTAGGTGTGCAATTTGCTTATAACCAGCTATGGGGTTGTGCAATTAATGAGTTGGAAGCTGTCCGATAGATCAGTTTAAGTTTATATGGAGGTGCGCAATTATTAACCAGTTTATAACAAGCTGTGGGGGCATGCAATTAATTTGCTTATAATAAGCTATGGGGGTGTGCAATTAATTTATAACCAGATATAGGGTTGTGCAAATATTAATTTTGACTTGGGAGGTATGCAATTGATCAGTTTAAAACCAGCTATGGGGTGTGTGCAATTAATCAGACAGTTTGACTTGGGAGGTGTGCAATGGATCCACTGGTTATTAACTGGCATTGCACACCCCCATAGCTTGTTATAAACTGGTCAATTGCACACCTCCCAGGTCAAACTGATCAATTGCACACCCCCATAGCGGATTATAAATTGATCAATTGCACACCCCCATAGCGGATTATAAAAAATTGGTCCATTGCACACCCCCATACTTGGTTATACACGGATCCATTGCACACCTCCCAACTGATTAATTGCACACACCCCATAGCTGGTTTTAAACTGATCACGAGGACCCCTGGCCCATTATTAAAACAGCAGTGGTAAACTGGCCACCCTTGCCCTATTTAAATGGCAGCTTCTCAGAACGGCCCATTGTGCTTCCATTCCCACCAGTATTTTTTTTGCCGGCCTGTGCCACCCCTTTGTCTGCCCAGCTGCTTTGCCATTACTGATCAGCAGCAGCTGGGGGAACAATGACAGTGGCAGGGTCCGGTGTGCCCCCCTCCAGAGAGTCACAGACAGCCGGGGCAAAACTGGCACAGGAGACTGAAGTATTTGCCCGTCTGACTGCAGGCGTGATCTGCATGCCAGGCAGGGCTCGGTGAGAGAGTAGCTGGCAGAGGCTGGTGCTGAGAGTGTACTATAAGAACGGTAATGTATAGCAAACCCTAGACAACCAAATGGTGGGCAGTAATGTATAGCAACCCCTAGCAACTGAATGGTGAGTTCATTAATAATTGAACATGTTACTTGTTTGTTGCCTAAATACTAAAATTTACACTTAAAACTGTAGTTTTTTTTGTAATTTTTGGAAATGCCAGTAAAAACTTGCCTGTGCCAGCCCAGTACATTTTGGGTGTCACGTGTGGCTGTTCTGTCACAGAGGAAGAGAGAGATCTTGTGTCTAAGCTGAAACGCAGATCTCTCTTTTCTTCTAACACATCCATCCCTGCCACAGTTAGAAAGCAGTCCCTAGGAGCATACCTAACCCCTTGATCACCCCTAGTGTTAACCCCTCCCCTGCCAGTGTCATTTATACAGTAACAGTGCATTTTCTTTAGCACTAGTCACTGTATTGGATTGGTGTCACTGGTGCCAATAAATAGTTTTGTAAGTAAGCAACACCTTATTTTCTGGCAGTGCCCCTCCCGACACAGTATACTCTGGATCCGCCCCTGAGAGACCAACGCACAAGACAGCTATAATGGAGGGAGCGATTCCAAAAATAATTAAATTTGGATTTAAGGATTATGTTTTAGATGTTGGCGAAAAGAAGAGAACGGTGATGTGCAAGGTCTGCAGCTCAAAAATAAGAGACACGTCAACCACAACATCCAACTTCATCCGTCACTACAAAACCCACAAAGAAAGGTAGGTACAGTAACGTGTATGGGTGGGAGCAGAGTGTATTGTTGTTAAAATCAATAAATCACATAGCTAACTTTATTTTCCATCTCTCTTCTGTTTACTCTATAGATATGAAGAGTACATCCATACCAAAGGGACTTTTGATGCTAGCCAGCCTCAAATCTCACAATTCATCGCACAGGGGACTGTGCAGCTATACCACTGCAACCACCAGCAGCAGAAGGCAATTACAAACTCAATCCTGTCAGACCTCATTATAAACTGCAACATGCCACTGTCCATCATTGAACATCAAAGCTTTTGTCGTTTTTTGTCAATAGTAGACAACAAGTACTCTCCAGTAAGTAGAAGAACAATTACTGGCAAGCTTGACAATCTGGTGGCAGATAGGCAAATGAAGCTGAAAAATGAACTTGCAGCGGTAGATCATCTGTCAGTGACTGTAGATATATGGTCAGACCGCAGGATGAGAGGCTTTCTTGGAGTCACAGTGCACTGGATCAACATTGAGGAAGACCGTCTTCAGTTGAAATCACAGTTGCTTGCGTGCAACCGCTTCAAAGGTCCCCATACGGGGGAAAGAATTTGTGAGGAATTTGAGCGTGTATGTGAAGAGTAAGGATGGGCCCGGTGCTCGATGCGAACCCACGTTCGCATCGAGCACCGGGCGTTCGCTCGCTCGGCGAGCCCAGAACTATTTTGGCCGCTCGCATCACGTTCGTGTGAGGCGCGCGGCCCCGCAATGCATTGCGGCCGGCGCGGCCGACGCAGTGCATTGCTGGCTGATGATTGGCCAAGCATGCACTGTGACCCCGCATGCTTGGCCAATCACAGCCCCGGAAACTCGAAGAGCCATAATTGGCTACAGGCAGGACGCCTGTAGCCAATTACAGCTCAGGGGCTGTAGTACACGCCCCCCCCTATAAAACGCCGCCACGCCGTCTGCGCCGGTCACATGCTGTTCCGGCGCAGATTGAGCAGGCAGATTCTGTGACACTCTGCTGCATTTAGATAGTTAGAGAGATTCACTTACAGAGATTGAGTTAGATAGATTCAGTTACAAAGATTGATTGAGAAAGAGGGGCTTGTAGTGTGCTCGTGGCAGGCAGGCAGAGCTCCTATATTTTGTTACCAGAAGCACCTATAGGACTTGTAGTGTGTTCGTGGCAGGCAGGCAGAGCTCCTATATTTTGTTACCAGAAGCACCTATAGGACTTGTAGTGTGTTCGTGGCAGGCAGGCAGAGCTCCTATATTTTGTTACCAGAAGCACCTATAGGACTTGTAGTGTGTTCGTGGCAGGCAGGCAGAGCTCCTATATTTTGTTACCAGAAGCACCTATAGGACTTGTAGTGTGTTCGTGGCAGGCAGGCAGAGCTCCTATATTTTGTTACCAGAAGCACCTATAGGACTTGTAGTGTGTTAGTGGCAGGCAGGCAGAGCTCCTATATTTTGTTCCCAGAAGCACCTATAGGACTTGAAGTGTGTTAGTCCCATTACACACACAGAGCTATATTTTCTTCCCAGAAGCACCTATAGGACTTGAAGTGTGTTAGTCCCATTACACACACAGAGCTATATATTTTGTTCCCAGAAGCACCTATAGGACTTGAAGTGTGTTAGTCCCATACACACACAGAGCTATATTTTGTTCCCAGAAGCACCTATAGGACTTGAAGTGTGTTAGTCCCATCACACACACAGAGCTATATTTTGTTCCCAGAAGCACCTATAGGACTTGAAGTGTGTTAGTCCCATTACACACACAGAGCTATATTTTGTTCCCAGAAGCACCTATAGGACTTGAAGTGTGTTAGTCCCATCACACACACAGAGCTATATTTTGTTCCCAGAAGCACCTATAGGACTTGAAGTGTGTTAGTCCCATTACACACACAGAGCTATATTTTGTTCCCAGAAGCACCTATAGGACTTGAAGTGTGTTAGTCCCATCACACACACAGAGCTATATTTTGTTCCCAGAAGCACCTATAGGACTTGAAGTGTGTTAGTCCCATTACACACACAGAGCTATATTTTGTTCCCAGAAGCACCTATAGGACTTGAAGTGTGTTAGTCCCATTACACACACACAGAGCTATATTTTGTTCCCAGAAGCACCTATAGGACTTGAAGTGTGTTAGTCCCATCACACACACAGAGCTATATTTTGTTCCCAGAAGCACCTATAGGACTTGAAGTGTGTTAGTCCCATCACACACACAGAGCTATATTTTGTTCCCAGAAGCACCTATAGGACTTGAAGTGTGTTAGTCCCATCACACACACAGAGCTATATTTTGTTCCCAGAAGCACCTATAGGACTTGAAGTGTGTTAGTCCCATCACACACACAGAGCTATATTTTGTTCCCAGAAGCACCTATAGGACTTGAAGTGTGTTAGTCCCATCACACACACAGAGCTATATTTTGTTCCCAGAAGCACCTATAGGACTTGAAGTGTGTTAGTCCCATCACACACACAGAGCTATATTTTGTTCCCAGAAGCACCTATAGGACTTGAAGTGTGTTAGTCCCATTACACACACAGAGCTATATTTTGTTCCCAGAAGCACCTATAGGACTTGAAGTGTGTTAGTCCCATCACACACACAGAGCTATATTTTCTTCCCAGAAGCACCTATAGGACTTGAAGTGTGTTAGTCCCATCACACACACAGAGCTATATTTTGTTCCCAGAAGCACCTATAGGACTTGAAGTGTGTTAGTCCCATTACACACACAGAGCTATATTTTCTTCCCAGAAGCACCTATAGGACTTGAAGTGTGTTAGTCCCATCACACACACAGAGCTATATTTTGTTCCCAGAAGCACCTATAGGACTTGAAGTGTGTTAGTCCCATCACACACACAGAGCTATATTTTGTTCCCAGAAGCACCTATAGGACTTGAAGTGTGTTTCCCATCACACACACAGAGCTATATTTTGTTCCCAGAAGCACTATAGGACTTGAAGTGTGTTAGTCCCATCACACACACAGAGCTATATTTTGTTCCCAGAAGCACCTATAGGACTTGAAGTGTGTTAGTCCCATCACACACACAGAGCTATATTTTGTTCCCAGAAGCACCTATAGGACTTGAAGTGTGTTAGTCCCATCACACACACAGAGCTATATTTTGTTCCCAGAAGCACCTATAGGACTTGAAGT
The DNA here is from genome assembly GCA_028564925.1 of Lithobates sylvaticus. Classification (NCBI taxonomy): domain Eukaryota; kingdom Metazoa; phylum Chordata; class Amphibia; order Anura; family Ranidae; genus Lithobates; species Lithobates sylvaticus. Next base: position 236,886,492 of record CM053032.1, read on the forward strand.
GTGTTAGTCCCATCACACACACAGAGCTATATTTTGTTCCCAGAAGCACCTATAGGACTTGAAGTGTGTTAGTCCCATCACACACACAGAGCTATATTTTGTTCCCAGAAGCACCTATAGGACTTGAAGTGTGTTAGTCCCATCACACACACAGAGCTATATTTTGTTCCCAGAAGCACCTATAGGACTTGAAGTGTGTTAGTCCCATCACACACACAGAGCTATATTTTGTTCCCAGAAGCACCTATAGGACTTGAAGTGTGTTAGTCCCATCACACACACAGAGCTATATTTTGTTCCCAGAAGCACCTATAGGACTTGAAGTGTGTTAGTCCCATCACACACACAGAGCTATATTTTGTTCCCAGAAGCACCTATAGGACTTGAAGTGTGTTAGTCCCATCACACACACAGAGCTATTTTGTTCCCAGAAGCACCTATAGGACTTGAAGTGTGTTAGTCCCATCACACACACAGAGCTATATTTTGTTCCCAGAAGCACCTATAGGACTTGAAGTGTGTTAGTCCCATCACACACACAGAGCTATATTTTGTTCCCAGAAGCACCTATAGGACTTGAAGTGTGTTAGTCCCATCACACACACACAGAGCTATATTTTCTTCCCAGAAGCACCTATAGGACTTGAAGTGTGTTAGTCCATCACACACACAGAGCTATATTTTGTTCCCAGAAGCACCTATAGGACTTGAAGTGTGTTAGTCCCATCACACACACAGAGCTATATTTTGTTCCCAGAAGCACCTATAGGACTTGAAGTGTGTTAGTCCCATCACACACAGCTCCTCTATTTTGTTCCCAGAAGCACCTACAGGACTTCTAGTGTGTTAGTCCCATCACACAGAGCTCTATATATTCTTCCCAGAAGCACCTACAGGACTTGAAGTGTGTTAGTCCCATCACACACACAGAGCTCCTATATTTTCTTCCCAGAAGCACCTATAGGACTTGAAGTGTGTTAGTCCCATCACACAGAGCTCCTCTATTTTCTTTCCAGAAGCACCTACAGGACTTGAAGTGTGTTAGTCCCATCACACAGAGCTCCTCTATTTTCTTCCCAGAAGCACCCATAGGACTTGAAGTGTGTTAGTGGCATCACACAGAGCTCCTCTATTTTCTTTCCATAAGCACCCATAGGACTTCTAGTGTGTTAGTCCCATCACACAGAGCTCCTCTATATTTTCTTTGCAGAAGCACCCACAGGACTTCTAGTGTGTTAGTGGCATCACACAGAGCTCCTCTATATTCTTTTCAGAAGCACCCACAGGACTTCTAGTGTGTTAGTGGCATCACACAGAGCTCCTCTATTTTCTTTGCAGAAGCACCCACAGGACTTCTAGTGTGTTAGTGGCATCACACAGAGCTCCTCTATTTTTCTTTGCAGAAGCACCCACAGGACTTCTAGTGTGTTAGTGGCATCACACAGAGCTCCTCTATTTTCTTTGCAGAAGCACCCACAGGACTTCTAGTGTGTTAGTGGCATCACACAGAGCTCCTCTATTTTCTTTGCAGAAGCACCCACAGGACTTCTAGTGTGTTAGTGGCATCACACAGAGCTCCTCTATTTTCTTTGCAGAAGCACCCACAGGACTTCTAGTGTGTTAGTGGCATCACACAGAGCTCCTCTATTTTCTTTGCAGAAGCACCCACAGGACTTCTAGTGTGTTAGTGGCATCACACAGAGCTCCTCTATTTTCTTTGCAGAAGACCCATAGGACTTCTAGTGTGTTAGAGGCATCACACAGAGCTCCTCTATATTCTTCTCAGAAGCACCCACAGGACTTCTAGTGTGTTAGTGGCATCACACAGAGCTCCTCTATTTTCTTTTGCAGAAGCACCCACAGGACTTCTAGTGTGTTAGTGGCATCACACAGAGCTCCTCTATTTTCTTTGCAGAAGCACCCACAGGACTTCTCTAGTGTGTTAGTGGCATCACACAGAGCTCCTCTATTTTCTTTGCAGAAGCACCCACAGGACTTCTAGTGTGTTAGTGGCATCACACAGAGCTCCTCTATTTTCTTTGCAGAAGCACCCACAGGACTTCTAGTGTGTTAGTGGCATCACACAGAGCTCCTCTATTTTCTTTGCAGAAGCACCCACAGGACTTCTAGTGTGTTAGTGGCATCACACAGAGCTCCTCTATTTTCTTTGCAGAAGCACCCACAGGACTTCTAGTGTGTTAGTGGCATCACACAGAGCTCCTCTATTTTCTTTGCAGAAGCACCCACAGGACTTCTAGTGTGTTAGTGGCATCACACACAGCTCCTATATATTCTTCTCTATTTTCTTTGCATAAGCACCCACAGGACTTCTAGTGTGTTAGTGGCATCACACAGAGCTCCTCTATTTTCTTTGCAGAAGCACCCACAGGACTTCTAGTGTGTTAGTGGCATCACACAGAGCTCCTCTATTTTCTTTGCAGAAGCACCCACAGGACTTCTAGTGTGTTAGTGGCATCACACAGAGCTCCTCTATTTTCTTTGCAGAAGCACCCACAGGACTTCTAGTGTGTTAGTGGCATCACACAGAGCTCCTATTTATTCTACTCAGCAGCACCCACAGGACTTCTAGTGTGTTAGTGGCATCACACAGAGCTCCTCTATTTTCTTTGCAGAAGCACCCACAGGACTTCTAGTGTGTTAGTGGCATCACACAGAGCTCCTCTATTTTCTTTGCAGAAGCACCCACAGGACTTCTAGTGTGTTAGTGGCATCACACAGAGCTCCTCTATTTTCTTTGCAGAAGCACCCACAGGACTTCTAGTGTGTTAGTGGCATCACACAGAGCTCCTATATTTTCTTCTCAGAAGCACCCACAGGACTTCTAGTGTGTTAGTGGCATCACACAGAGCTCCTCTATTTTCTTTGCAGAAGCACCCACAGGACTTCTAGTGTGTTAGTGGCATCACACAGAGCTCCTCTATTTTCTTCTAGTGTGTTAGTGGCATAAGCACCCACAGGACTTCTAGTGTGTTAGTGGCATCACACAGAGCTCCTCTATTTTCTTTGCAGAAGCACCCATAGGACTTCTAGTGTGTTAGTGGCATCACACAGAGCTCCTATATTTTATTTTCTTCTCAGCAGCACCCACAGGACTACCGACTACAATGGCTGGAAGACCGCCAAGAGGAGGCAGAGCGTGCAGAGCCAAGAACACAGGGCAGGCAGGCTCTGTTTCTAGTGGACGTGGCCGTGGACGTGGACGTGGTCGTGCATCGTCATCAGCACGTGGCCATGGGACACGCGCGTCTTTGTTTTCGGCAGCTGGACATGTGGAGCCGCATCATGCTGAAGGCTTGGTAGAATGGATGACCAAGCCCTCCTCATCCTCCTCATCCTCTCTCACCCAGGCTCAGGGTACTGACAGAGCATCATCAGCCACCCCTTCCCTAGACCCACCATGTCCTCCTGAGGAGTCCCCCGAACTCTTTGAGCACAGTGTTGGGTACATGCTCCAGGAGGATGCCCAACGATTCGAAGGCTCGGATGACGATACCCAGCTTGAGGAATCTGGCAGTACAGTTCCACCAGCTGCAGCTTACTGCCAGGTTTGCTCTAGTGGTGAAGAGGGAGGGGATGATGAGGTCACTGACTCCACGTGGGTGCCTCAAGGGAGAGAGGATGAGGAGGAGGACGAGGAGGAGGAGGATGCGGCGTCACATGTCCAACGAGGCAGGATGCCCCCTGGAGGCCAGGTAGAGGCCAGCACAGCAACTGTACAACACCGCAGAGCTCCGCCTGTGCAGGGCGCTGCCTCTGCACGTTATCAGAAAAGTTCTTTGGTGTGGGCCTTTTTTGAGACGAGTGCAGCAGATCGCACCACTGCTATTTGCAATATTTGTCTCAAGCGTATCTCGCGTGGCCAAAACATCAGCCGCTTGGGCACGACAAGCATGACCAGACATATGGCGACCTGCCATGCAGCTCGTTGGCAGGCACACATAAAAGACCCACACCAAAGAACTAAGCGGACCTCTCCTTGCTCCTCCTCAGCTGGGATCTCCATCCCCACTACACCTTCAGTCCTCTCTGAAAGCTGCTCTGAGAGGACTGAAGGTGTAGAATTCGGTGTGTCACAACCAAGTACTTGCAGTACACCGACGTCCGAATGCAGCAGGCAAATTTCCCTGCCCCAGCTGCTGGACCGTAGAAAGAAGTACACTCCCAGCCATCCACATGCCCAGCGGTTGAATGCTAGCCTTGCTAAATTGCTAGCACTTCAACTGCTGCCTTTTCAGTTGGTAGACTCGGCCCCCTTCCGTGAGTTTGTTCAATGTGCGGTTCCTCAGTGGCAGGTTCCCAAACGCCACTTTTTCTCGCGGAAGGCGATTCCGTCTCTCTACCGGCATGTGGAGGGCAATGTCCATGCCTCGCTGGACAGGGCGGTCAGCGGTAAGGTGCATATTACCGCTGACTCATGGTCCAGCAGGCATGGACAGGGACGGTACCTTTCTTTCACGGCCCATTGGGTCACTCTATTGGCAGCTGGGAGGGATGCAGGACAAGGTGCAGTAGTGTTGGAGGTTGTTCCGCCACCACGCCTCCAAAACGCGACTACTGCTACTGGTTGTGACACACCTCTCTCCTCACCCCCTCCTCTTCTTCTTCCTCCAGTGCTCTGTCCTTGGAACCAGCGGTGCTCCGTAGGCGTACAAGGGGCTACGCAAGTACGCAGGCAAAAAGATGCCATGCCGTGCTTGCGCTGGTGTGTTTGGGGGACAGGAGCCACACTGGGCCAGAGGTTCTGGCAGCTCTGCAGGGGCAGGCCGAGAGGTGGTTGACGCCACGTCAGCTTAAGCCAGGAATGGTCGTTTCTGACAATGGCACCAACCTCCTCTCCGCCCTGCGACAGGGGCAGCTCACCCATGTGCCCTGCATGGCTCACGTCCTCAACCTGGTGGTGCAGCGGTTCTTGGGCAGGTTCCCAGGCTTACAGGATGTCCTGAGGCAGGCCAGGAAAGTCTGTGTGCATTTCCGCCGATCTTATAATGCCAGTGCTCGGCTGACTGAGCTGCAAAAGGAGCTGAACCTGCCCAAGAACCGCCTAATATCTGACATGCCCACCAGGTGGAACTCAACGTTGGCCATGCTGCAGCGACTGCACACGCAGCAGAGGGCCATCAATGAGTACCTTTGCGACTACGGCACCAGGACAGGGTCAGGGGAGCTTGTTTTTTTTTTTTTCCCCACGTCAGTGGAGCATGATCAGGGATGCATGCACTGTCCTCTCACCATTTGAGGAGGCCACGAGGATGGTGAGCAGTGACAGTGCATGCATCAGTGACACTGTCCCTCTTGTCCACCTGTTGGAGCATACGCTGCGTGGGATAATGGACAGGGCACTTGAGGCAGAACAGAGGCAGGAAGAGGAGGACTTCCTTGCCTCTCAAGGCCCCCTTTATCCGGACAGTGTTCCTTCTGTCCCACCCATCACACAGGAAGAGGATGAGGAGGAGGAGGAGGAGGAGGAGGAGGAGGATTGTGTGAGCATGGAGGTGGAGCCTGGCACTCAGCATCAGCAGCAGCAGTCTTTTAGGGATGATGTACAGTCCCAACAAGCCAGTGGACTTGTACGTGGCTGGGAGGAGGTGGCTGGCGATCATGTCATCCTCAGTGACCCAGAAGACTCCGGACCGAATGCCTCAGCTAACCTACGCTGCATGGCCTCCCTGATCCTGCAAAGCCTGCGGAAGGATCCTCGTGTTCTTCGGATCAAGGAGAGGGACCATTACTGGCTGGCCACTCTCCTTGATCCGCGGTACAAGGGTAAGGTTGCGGACCTTATCTTGCCGTCGCAGAGGGAGCAGAGGATGAGACATCTCAGGGAGGCCTTGCAGAAAGGTCTGTGCAACGCGTTCCCAGAAACTGGGAGGCTACAAACTCCTGGTCCTGGGCGACGAGTTGCTGAGGCTTCGGTCAGTGGCAGAAGGAGCGCTGGGGAAGGTGGACGTCTGACCGATGCGTTCAGACAATTTTTTAGTCCGCAGCCCCAAGGTATGATCGGTTCCAGCAACCATCGCCAGCGTCTGATATACATGGTGCAGGAATACCTTGGGGCAAGGTCAGACTTGGACACCTTTCCCACCGAAAATCCTCTGGCTTACTGGGTCCTGAGGATGGATCACTGGCCAGAGCTTGCACAGTATGCAATTGAGCTACTGGCCTGTCCTGCCTCCAGCGTTCTTTCCGAACGCACATTCAGTGCTGCTGGAGGATTTGTGACTGATCATAGGGTGCGCCTGTCCACCGCCTCGGTTGATCGACTGACATTCATCAAAATGAATCAGTCTTGGATCACCACCAGCTACCAGGCACCTGAGGCGGATATAACCGAATAATTTTTAATGTCACATCCCTTCAAGACTGCCTATGCTGATGCTGAGTGACTGTCCTCTTATGTTCACTGACTATCCTCTTCCTCCTCCTCAATGATCCATGCCACCACACCAGTGCCTAAGGCACAATTTTTCAGCCCCTGTTTAACAGGGGCGTGTACTTACAATTTTTTAAAAAAATGCTTCGCAACACGTGTGACTGCTGTGCTCCAAGTACAGTCTCTGTGAGGGCCGTGTTGCAGTGTTGTGGCACCAGCACCAGTGCCTAAGGCACAATTTTTCAGCCCCTGTTTAACAGGGGCGTGTACTTACAATTTTTTAAAAAAATGCTTCGCAACACGTGTGACTGCTGTGCTCCAAGTACAGTCTCTGTGAGGGCCGTGTTGCAGTGTTGTGGCACCAGCACCAGTGCCTAAGGCACAATTTTTCAGCCCCTGTTTAACAGGGGCGTGTACTTACAATTTTTTAAAAAAATGCTTCGCAACACGTGTGACTGCTGTGCTCCAAGTACAGTCTCTGTGAGGGCCGGGTTGCAGTGTTGTGGCACCAGCACCAGTGCCTAAGGCACAATTTTTCAGCCCCTGTTTAACAGGGGCGTGTACTTACAATTTTTTAAAAAAATGCTTCGCAAACACGTGTGACTGCTGTGCTCCAAGTACAGTATCTGTGAGGGCCGGGTTGCAGTGTTGTGGCACCAGCACCAGTGCCTAAGGCACAATTTTTCAGCCCCTGTTTAACAGGGGCGGGTAATTACAAATCTTGATCTAATAGTTCACAGCAGGGCCCATTCCTGCGCCCATTCCTGCGCCCACCAAGAGTAACTATGAGGCCTGCAGTCTTGTGGCAACACCGTCCACCACCACCGCCAAAGGCCCAATTTTTCTGCCCTGTTCATCAGGTGCTTGCAATTACAAATCTTGATCTAATAACTCACAGCAGGGCCCATTCCTGCGCCCACCAAGAGTAACTATGAGGGCCTACAGTCTTGTGGCAACACCGTCCACCACCACCGCCAAAGGCCCAATTTTTCTGCCCTGTTCATCAGGTGCTTGCAATTACAAATCTTGATCTAATAACTCACAGCAGGGCCCATTCCTGCGCCCACCAAGAGTAACTGTGAGAGCTTACAGTCTTGTGGCAAAACCGTCCACCACCACCACCACCACCACCCCCAATTTTTCTGCCCTGTTCAAGAGGTGCATGCAATTACAAATCTTGATCTATTAACTCACAGCAGGGCCCATTCCTGTGCCCACCAGTCTTGTGGCTACACCAACATCTAATAGGGCAAATTTCTGCAGAGTATATACGCCAGGCCCCTACTTTCAAACATCCAACTTACAAACGACTCCTACTTGCAAATGGAAAGAGAAAACAGGAAGTGAGAGGAAATCTACCCCTAGGAAGGGAAATTCTATCCTGTTAGATTTAATTTGGGAAAAAGGTATCTCCTCTCTACTGATACTTTATCACCAATCCTTGTTTCAATTAAAACCCCACTTTTCCAAAAACATTTGTCATTGGGACGGAAAGTGAGGTGACATGTTCTGAACACATGTGCAAAGACAGCAAATGTTACAGGGGTGATAACCCCTCCCTATGTTCTCCAAAAAGCTTAAAAATAGATTTTTTTGGGATGGAGCTACACTTCATAATGTACCTGTTCAGATTCTACTTAAGATCAAACCTAAAGCCGCAAGTGGTTTTAAATGGCTTCTTTTTTTCCTTTACAAATGTCATTTTGTGCAAGGACAGTTCTAAACACGGGAAACACATGCCACTTCACAGGCATACTTTAGACACCCCCCAGGTACCATATTTAAAGGAAAATTTCACTTTTTTTTTTTTCACTTTATGCATCATTAAAATGACTGCTCCCGAAAAAACGTTAGTTTTTAAAAGTTCTTTTTGCATTGATATATGTCCCCTGGGGCAGGACCCGGGTCCCCAAACCTGTTTTATGACATTAACATGCATATTGGCCGTTGTAATTAGCACTTTTGATTTCGAACGTTCGCGTCCATTATAACGTATAGGGTTCGAAAATTCGCGCAAACTTTCGGTCCGTTCGAAGGTTCTGGTTCGAACCGAACCGGGGGTGTTCGGCTCATCCCTAGTGAAGAGTACAAGATTAAAAAAAAGGTAGACCACATCATCTGTGACAACGCCGCAAACATGAAAAAAGCATTCACTACATGTTTTCCAGGACAGGGAGAAGAAGACGATGACCTTGATGATTCGGACATTTGGAATGACTTGTCAATGGAAGAACAGGAGATGCTTGACAATTATTTGAGTGCAAAAACCCAGACTAGACTTCAATGTTTTGCACACACGCTTCAATTGGTTATAGGTGATGGACTTAAAGAGACTAAATTAGTCAATGCAGCTCTCGCCAAAGCTTCCAGGTTGAGCTCCTTGTTACATACAAGCACCTCTTTCAAAAAGAAAAATTCGAAGAGGAGTTTGGACAGCGTGGAATCCCTGCCGCTGTTACCACACGCTGGAATTCCACACTGAGGCAATTGAAATCAGTGGTCAGCTGTGACCAGGTGAAACTGACTAGAATTCTTGAAGATGGGGGACACAGAGAGACTGTATTCACAGCTAGAGAGTGGAATCAGATTAAGGAACTCGTGGATGTCCTTCAACCTTTTGGAGAAGCCACAGACCTCTCACAGGGAGAAAAAATTGTGACAATAAGTGCTGTTGTACCCTGTATCCTTTCTCTGAATCACCACTTGGAAAATCATAAAGAGAGCGTGCGCTACCTTGGTAGCTTGATCCGTAGCCTGCAAGAATCACTCAAAAGACGATTCGGAGGGATCTTTGTCAATGTGAGGATGGCAGATGAACACAATGATGTAGCAACCTTACCCTTCTCTGACCCTCTATACCTAAAAGCTACTCTGCTGGATCCTTCATTTGGCACCATGTGGTTGACCCATGATGTTTTGGCTCCCGAAAATATCAAGGAGGCTGTGTCTGCGATGATAAAAAGTATGTTATGTTTTTGTAATAATCCAATGTAATGCCAGATTGTAGGCTATAAAAGAATGTCAGTATGTTGATATACTCTACTCAGAGGTCTTCAACCCTCTCCTCAGGGATCCCCAGACAGGCCATGTTTTTGTTTTCACCCTAAAATAACACACCTGTTTCAATTAGTCAACTACTACACATTAAGCCTTTGATTAATCAAATCAGGTGTGTTATTTCATGGGGAAAAACTAAAATATGGCCTGTTTGGGGGACCCCAAGGAGAGGGTTGAAGACCTATGCACTAGATTGTCATGATCTGGTTGCTTTTGATATTTCAGTTGTGTTGTGACCATTTATGCTTGTGTTCTTCAGACTTGATTCTCAAAGAAGAGGACTGCAAGCCCACCCCACCAACCACCGATGAAGACGAGCAAATGCCAGTGGCAGAGCCAGAGAGTCAGTCTGGGCTGTTCTCAGCATACCACAAAAAACAAAAGAAAGATTCATGTTCTACTCCCCAAATTCAGCTGAACCAGTATTTAGACATTTGTGATGGACAGAGTTGCCTTCAGTTTTGGGCCATGAACAGGCACACAGTTCCCCTCTTTGTTCAGGGTAGCAGTAAGAGTTATGTCAGTCCCTGCATCAAGCGCACCTGTTGAACGTGTGTTCAGCCATGGTGGGGTGATAATGCGACCCCATCGCTCACAACTGAGCGAGAAAGTACTATCGAATTTAATTTTTTGCAAATGCAATGCATTGTAACTTTACCTGGCCATGCACCTATAGATTATCTGCAGATGTTCTATGGTTAGATGGAAAAAGTGGGAGATTCCTCCATCCACACAGTTTAGCGAACATAGAGAAATCTGTTGCCCTTTTTCCATCTAACCATAGAAAATCTGCAGATAATCTATAGGTGTATGGCCAGCTTTACAATGCATTGCATTTGCAAAAAATTTAACAAACAGCAAAAAAAACTATTTGTAAGTGGCTCATCACCATTCAAGTATCTAGATATACTTTATTATTTTGAAGTTTAATGTTGAAAATATTATTTTTAAAATAAAACCTTTCCTGAACAACACTGACTTTTAACTCATTTAAAGGTGGTAAATCAGTATTTTGACTTGATTTGTGACTTGACCAAAACAAATGACTTGACTTGACTTGCTTGACTTCTAGCAGGGACTCGACTTGACTTGCTTGCTTTTTGCCACAGTAACTTGGGACTTGCTTGTGACTTGAAGGTTACGACTTGAGACTTGCTTATGACTTGCACATGTGTGACTTACTCCCATGTCTGGAGCATACACATGGTCTGACATTCCGACAACAAGCTCACATCCAACATTTGTTGTCAGAAAATCCTATCGTGTGTACGGCCCATTAGGTCAGAGGGAATATGTTTCATCTGTAATAAAATCCAAAATATTATTTATAGGAAGATGAGTTATTTCTTCAGATAGTATGCATGATGAGCTGCATGCAGATGCAAAATTATTAGTTTTGGTTTTGTAGAACATCCAAGGGACCTACTAATATGCCGCTCAGCTATTCCGACAACAAAATCCTGGATTTTTTTCCATCGGATGTCGGCTCAAACTTGTTTTGCATACGCACGATCGCACAAATGTCGGAAATTCCGAACATCAAGAACGCGGTGACATACAACACGTTCAACAAGCCGAGAAAAATGAAGTTCAATAGCCAGTGCAGCACTACTTCTTCCAAGTTTTGTTGTCGGAAAATTTGAGACCCAGCTCTCAAATTTTTGTTGTCGGAAATTCGATGGAGCCTACACACACAAATGTTCGATGGAGCCTACACACGGTCGGAATTTTCGACAACAAGCTCCCATTGAATTTGTTGTCGGAAATTCCAAGCGTCTGTACGCGGCATTAGTCTGTATGGACTCAGCTTATGCTATCTAAGTTATATTTGGACTTACGGCAGCCAGAATGATGTGCTGGTGTCAGAAATCCTAACTGATCCAGCCATCCAAACTGGCTGGTCCATGCAACCTATGGCCATTTCAGGGGGCAAGAACTCTTCTTACAATAGGAAAGATACCACCTTCAAAGGGGATTGGCCAAAGGGGATAAGTCCATCTCACATCTTTCTCCTACAAATTGAGTAGCATGAAACAAGAACATTGTAATTAATTTTAGCAGTGTGTTCGAAGCATCGTGATTATGGAAATTTCTTTCTCGTACTCCCGAAATTCTCTGTATTAATGTACAAAACATTCTGTGCCACAGGATCCACCTCCTAAGGCTTAATGTACACGGGATGTTTTTACAACCTCTCCTGAACGATGTAACTTGACAGATAGTAACCCACATTTAAAATGTCTGTTTTGTCGTGTTTACATGCCGTGTTTATTGGCGTTTTGATGCATTTGTGTTTAGAAGTGTTTGAAAAATATATATATTATTTTCAAAATAGCCAAAAATGAAAAACGCCTGTAAACAAAACACGGCTAAACGTGAGTTAGAAGCGTTAGGCGCTTGAAATGCCTCTAAACTATTAGTTATGAGGAAAGGTTGCGAGCACTGAACTTATTCTCTCTGGAGAAGAGACGCTTAAGAGGAAATATGATTTCAATATACAAATACCGTACTGGTGACCCCACAATAGGGATAAAACTTTTTCGCAAAAGGGAGTTTTACAAGACTCGTATCCACTCATTAAAATTAGAATAAAAGAGGTTTAACCTTAAACTACGTAGAGGGTTCTTTATTGTAAAAGCGGCAAGGATGTGGAATTCCCTTCCACGGGCGGTGGTCTCAGCGGGGGGGGCATTGATAGTTTTAAGAAACTATTAGATAAGCACCTGAACGACCGCAACATACAGGGATATACAATGTAATACTGACATATAATCACACACATAGGTTGGCCTTGATGGACTTGTGTCTTTTTTTCAACCTCACCTACTATGTAACTATGTAAACTCAGCGTCTGAACTCATTTTTTTGCTTTCCACAAAAGGCCTCTAAACTCAACTGCGTAAAAACAATATTAAACGAACCTGTGTACATGTACACATAAGATAACATTGGATGAGTTCAGGGGCAGCTGAAAAAAGCATCCAACTTCCTCCGAATATCCGTTTACCAGCAGCAGTGTACATGAGGCCTTATACTTACCTGAGTCTAATATCATGCCAGTTCTGTGTACGAGAGCAGTGTCTGTCTCTCTCCACTTTTTCCATCCTCACAGAGGAGGTGGATAGCAGCGCGAGCCATTGTTGTCAATCAAATCCTATGATGAGGGAACAGGGGGGGGGGGGGGCCATGCTCCGCAAAAAAATAAAAGAAAGCTCTATTTGTGTAAAAAATAAATAAATAATAATATAATAATAATAAGCGTGCATTTCATTTTATGTTTTTATATTTTGTTCACCTGTACAGTAAACTGTATCTAATACAAATACAAAAAAAATTATAATTTCTCTTTAAATTGAATAATTTGGGTTATTATAGGTATTGACCAGTCCTCCCATAAAATAGGGCAAGGAGCAAAGTGCTCATTACAATACAATAAATAACTAATTGGAATTCATATTGTTCTTGTTTTGCTGATTTATTGCTGTGGATAGTGGATTTTGCTCTTTGTACAATTTCACAGAATTTCAAGCTGCCTGAAATGAAAAGTCTTCTTTCATGTGGTTGCAGTATAATACACTCAATGTCGTCACTCTTACAATTGTCCCATACTTTATTTATGGAAAGGAAGGTAAAGGTAACACATTCAAGTCTTGTGATTACCTGTACATCTCCACCCTAAGTCTGAATGTATTACATAATCACTTCTAATTAATTTCCTTCTACAGATTGTTTAAGTGCCATGCAAGGTTATAACATGCAAAATAAGCAGAGTTAAAGAGTTTACAAGAGTATTAGGCACTTAGGCAGGTGTAAAGAATTTGTGAATGATGCAACTTTGTAGTTTGTCTGTCCAAGATCTGTATTAGATTTCAGGGAGGAACAATTAATGTTGCAATGAATCACATACAATTCTTTTTACAAACACTCTGCCTGATTCAATCCTGCAGTAATAAATAGGGATGGGTGAACGGTTAAGCCCGAGCATTAGTTCGGGCAAACTTTCATGGTTCAGACATTCGACCGTTTGTTCGCCCCCCCAAACCGACCACAATGCATTGTGGCGCTGAACAGTGCATTGCAAGCCCTGATTGGCTGAAGCAGTGAAAGCTTCAGCCAATCAGGGCACAGAGCACTGTCAGAGTCATGATTGGACACTGTCATCATGACTTTATCCAATCATGGCTCATTCCCACTGTATAAAAGTATTATTTCAATAGCAGCCATTTTCAGTGTAATTTCGGCATGGAAACAGATAGAACAGTGCTATTAGTTAGTTTGTGTTATATACTGTGCTATTTTGCTTCAATTGTCAGTGTAGAATATTAGTTTAGTGTCAGTCTAGGGTTAGTGTGAGTGTGATAGTGTGGGATAGTGTGAGTGTAGCGAGGAGGACCATCATTCAGCTTTGCATGGTGTACAGCTAGAGTAGGGACAGCTCAGATAGTTTCACTGTAGTGTAGTGAGACCGTGTCTGTAATCTTTACATTAGTGTATAGCTAGAGTAGGGACAGTTCAGATAGCGTCAGTGTAGTGACAGTTGAACACCGTCTATTTGATTGCGTTACTTCCAGTTTAACGCCATTTACTTTTGTGTGCATTACTGCCAGTGTAACACCATTTACTTCTGTGTGCGTTACTGCGAGTTTAACGCCATTAAGTTTTGTGTACATTACTGCGAGTTTAACGCCATATAGTTTTGTGTGCATTACTGGCAGTTTAAAGCCATATAGTTTTGTGTGCGTTACTGCCAGTTTAACCACTTTAAGACCAGCCTCGTTTTGGATTTTAGGTGTTTACATGTTTAAAACAGTTTTTTTTGCTAGAAAAAAACTTAGAACCCCCAAACATTATATATTGTTTTTTTTCTAACACCCTAGAGAATAAAATGGCGGTCATTGCAATACTTTTTTTTACACCGTATTTGCGCAGCGGTCTTGCAAGCGCACTTTTTTTGGAAAAAAGTCACTTTTTTGAATAAAAAAATAAGACAACAGTAAAGTTAGTCCAATTTTTTTATATATTGTGAAAGATAATGTTACGCCGAGTAAATTGATACCTAACATGTCACGCTTCAAAATTGCGCCCGCTCGTGAAATGGCATCAAACTTTTACCCTCAAAAATCTCAGTAGGCGACGTTTAAAAAATTCTACAGGTTGCATATTTTGCGTTACAGAGGAGGTCTACAGCTATAATTATTGCTCTTGCTCTACCGATCGCGGCGATACCTCACATGTGTGGTTTGACCACCGTTTTCATATGCGGGCGCTACTCACGTATGCGTTCGCTTCTGCGCACAAGCTCGTCGGGACGGGGCGCTTTAAAAAAAATTTTTTTGTTTTTTCTTATTTATTTTTCTTGATTTTATTTATTTTTACACTGTTTTTTTAAAAAAAATTAATTGGCTCACTTTTATTCCTATTACAAGGAATGTAAACATTCCTTGTAATAGAAAAAAGCATGACAGGTCCTCTTAAATATGAGATCTGGGGTCAAAAAGTCCTCAGATCTCATATTTGAACTTCAATGAAAAAAAAAAAAAAAATGACATTTGAAAATTCCTCTTTAAGAGGTATGGGCGGAAGTGACGTTTTTGACGTCGCTTCCGCCCTCCTATGGATATAGAGATGAGTGGAGGCCATCTTAGCGTCACTCATCTCTAGACACACAAGGGGAACGGACCCGATCTCCTCCGCCGCTGCCGACGGTTTCCGGTAAGCGGCGGAAGGCGCGGGAGAGCGGCGGGAGGGGGGGCACCATTATCGGACAGCCGACCGGCGCCTGAAGAGATGGATACCTCGGTTGTGGCAGCAGCTGCTGCCGTTACCGAGATATCCCTCTTCAAAAAAGGGACGTACATCGTTGTGCGCCGGTCGGAAAGTGGTTAATGCCATATAGTTTTGTGTGCATTACTGCCAGTTTAACGCCATATAGTTTTGTGTGCGTTACTGCCAGTTTAACGCCATATAGTTTTGTGCGCGTTACTGCCAGTTTAACGACATATAGTTCTGTGCGTCACTGTACGTTTGGCGTATTATATTGCAGTATATTATAGTGTATCCATGGAGTGTGTCTGTGTAGTGTGAGTACTCAAATGAAAGTGCACCAAACACCTCTTTACATTGATTAAAGTGCATCTACGTACAGATTTCAACTTCTTCTTTACATTTTCTTATAAGCCCCCCCCCCCCCCCCCTCCCAATAATGTCTGGGAGGACAACAAAGAGAGGCAGACGTTCCCTTGGCACTGTAAGGGGGCCACCAACAAATGTGTCCACAGGCAAAGGTGGACAGTCCTCAGGCATGGCATCATTTTCTTTGTTTAGTGAGTTTGCCCGTGCTATCCAGCCACAGCATGCAGAGGAGGTGGTGGACTGGCTTATTAAACCTTCCTCATCCTCCTCATCCTATGTCACACAAGCAGAGACAAGTGTGCAATCCTCTCCAGTTGCCAGAGTGGATAAACCTGCCTCCTTGTCCACATCTATTTTTGCCATCGCCCCAACATCAGCCATGAAGGAGTCAGCTGAGTTATTTGACCAAAGCATGAGCCACTTGCTCCTTGATGATGCCCAGCCATTACTGGATTTAGATGTTGGTTCTGAGGTTGAGGATGACAGGAACATGAGCCTAGAGAGAGGGAGGAACACTGGTAGACAAATTGGCATTCATGTTCCCCAAGCCAAGTTGCCAAGTTGTCTCCAGTGGTAATGATGAAGATGGAGGAGATGGAGATGATGAGGTCACTGATGTGACTTGGGTGCCAGATAGAGCAGAGGAGGAAACTGAAGGTGAGACAGCACAACCCCAAGGAGGCAGATATCAAGAAAGAGTAGAGAGCAGCCACCCTATTCCATCACATTCTGCATCTGTTATCTCCCGGACCACTCTCCAAATTTCAGCTGTCTGGGCCCTTTTCAGCACATCTGCAGCAGATCACACTGTTGCTATCTGCAAACTGTGTCTCAAACGTGGCAAACAAAAACATATTAGGGAAGCACTCACCAATGCGTTTAAATTCAAGATGGTGCTGCTACAAGACCAACAAACAATAGCGAACATATTACAGCGCACACATTCAAGAATGAAGTTTCCTGCAGGGCTAGTTAAAAACACCTGAACATATTAAAAAAATACAGGGGTTTGGTCACACTATATGGTTATATAGTGCTAAACCCACTTACTGCGACAAAGTACCCCCGAATTAGTGGGTCCTACCCTAGTAATAGAATGAAAGATCCTGCGTCTCAACCATGGGAGCCTAACTCCTCTATGTGGGAGAACTGAAAGGATTCCTCCTATACACTGGTGGCCACTAAATAAGAGGTAATGAAGAGGGGGAGGGGTGCTCTAACCCGAAAAAACCTGGTCAGGGTTTATTAGAACATACAAAAACATATTTGGGAAGCACTCACCAATGCGTTTAAATTCAAGATAGTGCTGCTATAAGACCAACAAACACATTCAAGAATGATATTTCCTGCAGGGCTAGTTAAAAACACCCGAATATATTCAAAAAACGATTCAAACGTGGCAAAAACACCAACCATTTGGGTACCACATGCTTAACAAGGCATTTAACGTTCAACCACTCAGCCCATCATCTGATGATGATGCCTGTTTAGGTGAAACATGTCGGGTTGCTACGCTGATCCCATGGTTACTGTCTGACTTGAAGCGCTTGTTTTTTACTGTGTAAGTGCAATTCTTATGTTTACACAATAAATGTCCCATACGGAATCACGCTATGTGCCCTGTCCTTCCTCTTTTTTCTCCTCCTGGTTGGGTTAATTTGCCCGCGTATTGTTAACCTGCTGCATCTATCGATCTGGAGCATTCTGCTTGGAGGCCATGTCCACATAGTGAGCCTGAGTTCTCTGGTCATCTTGTAAAGTTTGCCTGACTCATCAGGTGTATACCTGTAAGAGTGCATTATTTCTGGTAAGCGACTGGTACTTTTGATGGTAGAACCTCTGTTTGACTTTTGCCCCGTTCACTCAGGATTTTTGTACTGTCATTCACCCAATTTTTGGACTCCACACTTTGGAAAACACCTGGACTCATTTGTGTTCCTTTTATATTTATATTCTGAACATTATTTTTTCATGGAATATATGTCAACATGTATTTTTACACTGGTTATAAATTTTTCATATGTCAATTTTACTTTTGATATTGATTATTTTTTTAGCGCTGCACATTTTCTATATTGATTAACTCTGGGCTTAGATTTTTTTTGTTTGTTTATTTATTTATTTATTTTCAGTCTATGTAACCAAAGTAGAAATGGAAATGTGTTTTTCATTTGCTTTTGATTTTTTTTGTACTGTAACTGCAACATTTACTTATAAATAAATATGTACAGTCTAGAGGAAAGAAGGAAAAGGGGAGACATGATTGAAACCTTTAGGCCGGGTTCACACTATTGCAAATTCGATGCGGCTTTCTTCTCATCCAATTCACATGACAGGAGACTGTGACCGGCTCTCAATGGAGCCAGTTCACACATCTCTAGGGCGGCCACAGAGCGCACAGCAGAAGGGTCCTGTGCATCTTTGGCTCCGTTTCAGGTCCAAATTCAGGCAAAAATTCTGACCTGATAAGGTGAACGGGGACACACTGGACCCCTTGCTGTTTCACAATAGCCTGAAATACATCAAGGGGTGAATAAGGTTCAGGAGAGTAATTTTTTTAATATGAAACCAAAATCAAGAGCATAAAAACTAAAACTAACTGGAGGAAAGTTCAAAACTAAAAGAAAGTATTATTTTACTGAAAGGGTAGTTGATGCTTGTATTAAACTTCCAGCAGAGGTAGCGAGACAGTCAACGGTAAATGGCTTTTAACATGCTTGGGACAAACATAGAGCTATACTCAGACAAAAAAGTTAATGAGAAAAAATAAAAACAAAAAGCTAAAAAAAAGAAAACAAGAAAAGCTAAAAAAAAAAAGAAAAAAGGGCAGACTCGATGGACTACTGTGTTTTTTTGCCGTTACTTTTCTATTTTTTCTTTTCTTTATGAATTTGGGTAACATTTACCTGACGACAAAAATCCTTACACTGTAAATTGTATTTTATTAAACTTAATTGTTTTCTTTTTCTCTCTCTTCTGCTGAGTCACATCTGCTGCACTCTAGACTGTGTCTGTATATGATTGTTCGGGAAGTCACACCTTCCTTTAGAATCTGTCCTCCTTCTCTATACATTGCCCTATCAACTGCATTTGTGAGGACAAGCCTTCTCCTGTCATTACACTATTTATGTGACTTGGCATGCAGTATAGATATTAATGTAGTGTAGACAGCGCAGTGTACATTTCCAGCATGGCATCCTCTATATTTGGATTGCCCTCTCTGAGTTTCTCAGATATATTTCACTGGGTTGCCTGGCTGTGTGTCTTCTATCTCCTATATACAGCTTATTCATTGTATCTGAAGAGGAAGCAGCTGCAGAAAGATTTGCGTTCTTTTCCAGGTCCTGAGACGCATTGGCTGTATGGAAATGCTCATGTGGTAAGACGCTGGAATTTCAATCAATTACTTTAGGCAGGGAGATGAATCCTAGCACCATAATATTTTATTAATGTGTTTTGCACTCTTGATTCTTTATGAGAGCAGACAGAGTCTATTTAAGGGACTAAGCGGAGTCCAGCACCCCCCCCCCCAAAAAAAAGGTGACCCCACGTGGAATATTTCATGGGAGCCCGATCAATGAGCATATATGATGGAAACCATAAGTGAGCCTGGTAATGTACAGTATATATGGGTCTAAACATATTTCTGTTGTCTTTTAGTCATAGTATTTATCTACCCATAGAGCTAAGATGTGTTCATATATGTATAGTGCCTTGCAAAAGTATTCACCCCCCGGCATTTTTCGTGTTTTGTTGCCTCACAACCTGGAATTAACATGGATTGTTTGAGGACTTGCATCAATTTACAGAACATGCCCACAACTTTGAAGATGTTTTTTTTTATTGTGAAAGAAACAACAAATAGGACAAAATAACAGAAAAAAGTAAATGTGCTTAAGTATTCACCCCCCCCCCCTAAAGTCAATACTTTGTAGAACCACCTTTTGTGGCTATCACAGCTCCAGGTCACTTTGGATAAGTCTCTATTAGCTTGCCACATCTTACCACTGAGATTTTTGTCCATTCCTCCTCGCAAAACTGCTCCAGCTCCTTCAAGTTGGATGCTTTGTGCTTGTGAACAGCAATCTTTAAGTCTGACCACAGATTTTCTATTGGATTGAGGTCTGGGCTTTGACTAGGCCATTCCAACACATTTACATGTTTCCCCTTAAACCACTCAAGTGTTGCTTTAGCTCTAGCCTCAAATCCCACACAGGGTGGTACAGGTTTTGCTCAAGAATATCCCTGTATTTAGCACCATCCATCTTTTCCTCAAATCTGACCAGTTTCCCAGTCCCGACTGCTGCCACCACCATGTTTCCCTGTGGGGATGGTGCTCCTTGGGTGATGTGATGTGTTGGGTTTGCGCCAGACATAAAGTTTTCTTTGGCCAAAAAGTTACATTTTAGTCTCATCAGACCAGAGCACCTTCCTCCATACATTTTGGGAGTCTCCCACATGTCTTTTTTGCAAACTCAAAACATGTCATTTTATTTTTTGCTGAAAGTAATGGCTTTCTTCTGGCCACTCTGCCATAAAGCCCAACTCTATGGAGCGTACGGCTTATTGTCGTCCTATGTACAGATACTCCAGTCTCTGCTGTGAAAGTCTGCAGCTCCTCCAGGGTTACCTTAGGTCTCTGTGCTGCCTCTGTGATTAATGCCCTCCTTGCCCGGTAAGTGAGTTTTGGTGTGCAGCCGTCTGTTGGCAGGTTTGCTGTTGTGCCATGCTCTTTCCATTTGGTTATGATAGATTTGATGGTGCTCCTAGGATTTATCAAAGATTTGGATATTTTTTTGAAAACCTAACCCTGACTTGCACTTCTCAACAACATTATCCCTTGTTTGGAGAGTTCCTTGGTCTTCATGGCAGTGTTTGGTTAGTGGTGCCTCCTGCTTAGGTGTTGCAGCCTCTGGGGCCTTTCAAAAAGGTGTGTATATGTAATGACAGATCATATGACACTTAGATTGCACACAGGTGGACATCATTTCACTAATTATGTGACTTCTGAAGGTAATTGGTTGCACCAGAGCTTTTTATGGGCTTCATAACAAGGGGGTGAATACATACGCCCATGCCAATTATCAGTTTTTTATTTCTGAAAAATTGTTTTATGTATATATTTTTCTAATTTTACCTAACCAACTTAGACTATTGTGTTCTGATCCATCACATATAATTCAAATTAAAAAAAAACATTGAACTAAAGAATGTAATGTAACAAAATAGGTAAAAAGCCAAGGGGGGGTAATACTTTTGCAAGGCACTGTATATCTCTTGTACTGTAAATACAGTACATCAAATCTAATGGCAATTTTGAACTATGTTTTTGTCCATAATGTACAGGTTATAACCCACCGCCAGGGCTCAGATATCAATTACTTTTCAGAAGATTTTGATTTGAAAAGGTTTCTTTTGGAGCTCCTTAAAAGTTCAGTTTTTAATAATCCCAAGGCAATGGATATGTTTATCTTGACAATATTTAAAGCTGAATTATAGACACCAATATATTAATATGTGTACATGTTTATCTGTTTAGCTCTGAAGGGTTTTTTTTTCTCTTCAAAACACAATGTAAAATAATGCATTTGGGTGGCAAAAATATGAATGCAATATACTAACTGGGGGTAGAACCTCTGGGAGAATCTAGGATGGAAAAGGACCTGGGGGTCCTAGTAGATGATAGGCTCAGCAATGGCATGCAATGCCAAGCTGCTGCTAACAAAGCAAACAGAATAGTGGCATGCATTAAAAAGGGCATCAACTCCAGAGATGAACCGATAATTCTCCCGCTCTACAAGACTCTGGTCCGGCTGTACCTGGAGTATGCTGTCCAGTTCTTGGTACCAGTCCTCAGGAAGGATGTACTGGAAATGGAGGGAGTACAAAGAAGGGCAACAAAGCTAATAAAGGGTCTGGAGGATATTAGTTATGAGGAAAGGTTATGAGCACGGAACCTTTTCTCTCTGGAGAAGAGACGCTTGAGAGGGGATATGATTTCAATATACAAATACCATACTGGTGACTAGGGATGAGCCCCCCCGTTCGGCTCGCACCAGAACCCGCAAACGGACCTAAAGTCCGTGCGAGCATTAGAACCCTATTAGTTACAATGGATGCGAACGTTCGAAATCAAAAGTGCTAATTTTAAAGGCTAATATGCATGTTATTGTCATAAAAAGTGTTTGGGGACCTGGGTCCTGCCCCAGGGGACATGTATCAATGCAAAAATATTTTTTTTAAAAATGGCCGTTTTTTCAGGAGCAGTGATTTTAATACAGTAAACCCCCGCTATTTTTTCGTTGATTCGTTTTTTCGTTAGTTTAATTTTCGTTTATTCGAAATTCGGACGCATTCGTATTTATTCGTACATTCGTAACATTCACGAATGTACAAATTTTTTCGTTCAATCTATTCGAAGCACGTTAAGCAGCACCATTGTAAGGTTACGAATGTACAAATTTTTTCGTTCATTTTCGTTGTTCCTGTTTTTGTTTTTCAGGTTTTTCTTCATTAGTACATTCGTTGTTTCTAATTAGTTTTTTTCGGATTTTCGTTGTTTTTCGGATTCGTTCGATTCGACTGATTCGTTAATCGGATTCGTACGATTCGAAAGATTCGTTATTCGGATTTGTTCGATTCGAACGATCCGTTCATTCGTACGAAAACGAACGAACGAACAAAAAAAAACGAAACGAATTGCACATGTCTAATGATTGCAAAGATAGATTCCGAGAACCCAAAACCTTAGTATTCTGAAATTTGCAAGCCCAGTCAGTGACATATTTGAAAACAAAATTTTTTGTCTGGCTTCCCCCATGCCTGCACCAAGGTAAAAAAATGTTTAGGTAACATGTTTGGCCCCCTCACCCCTTTTATACTTACCTGAGCCCTCACTCGATCCAGCACTGTGCCTGTCTGTGGTGGTGCTCTCCTCTCACTTCCTGGTCTTAGAGGCTTTGCTGGGTCAAGTCCTCTAGCAAGGGAGCAGGTGACAGGGTAGAGCCACACTATCTGTGTCTATGGACGCAGAGAGAGTAAAACTTAGAAGCAAGTCCGCAGGTGGAACCCCCATAGAAAGCGGCTTAATATGGGGTTCCACTGAGAAGAGGAGGAGCTGAAAGCACAGGAGGAGGACCACAAAGCAAGTAAATATGACGGTTTTGTTATTAAAAAAATATAATTACTTTAATATATTTCACTTTTGTGTGTGATCAGGGAAGATCTGAGTAAGATGCCATATACCACTATGTGTATTAAGGAGAGCATGCGCCTGTATCCACCTGTGCCTGGTGTGTCCCGTCAGCTTACCTCACCCGTCACCTTCCCTGATGGACGGAGCCTGCCTAAAGGTCAGTCATCACAAAAGCTTCACATTTTAGATTGTACATTTTTGTGCCTTTAAAAACTATTTTATTTTTGAATGAATGCTTTTCTGAAATTGCACTTGCAGTATACCATTACAATTTGCCATATTTCTCTGAACACAAAATTAGGGTCTCAGCACATGTGCAAGCTTTTTACCCATGGCGCATTCCAAAAATATTGGAACTAACTGCTCCTAGTATGGTAACAGGATGCTACAATGACTATTTCCTAAATGTGTCCAGACAATGCCTGCTGAATGTGCATAGGCTATTCAAAAGGAAATGCACCACTTTGTAAATGAATTTCCACTTTAGTTTTCATTTCGTATTAACTATGGTGTTATGCTTTAGTACTTTCAAGTTTAGCCCCAAAAAATTTTTTGCCAGAGATTTTTTTTTTTTTTCATTACCAGCTTCAATTTTTCTACTTCTGATAACATAGTAATTAGGGCTGTTACTGATTAAAAATTTCGTGTTCGATTGATCGTTTTTTTAAAATCGATTAATCGACTAATTTCAATTAATTATAACGCACATACAGATCCAACTACTTTTAGCTGATCTGCATTAGTCAGTGGTAAATGTGGTATACACTCACCCAACACTAGTTAGTTTCCACAATCCATGACTTAACTTCACAGTTCACAAATACGTTTTAAATTCAAACTGTAGCACTGACATAAGTCTTTTTTTTTTCCACAGTAGCGTGACAATCCCTCCACCTCCTGTCTAACTAATCACTCTCACCTTATGGCATGGACCCCTGTGCAAACAGGTGGTCATGCAAGCGGGTATCTAAAGGGTTAACACGGACCATAAACTTCTCTCAGGTCTCCTTAGATCTCAGCAAGGACGCCAGGTCATGGGTAGAAAGAAAAGATCTAAGTGCTCACCGCTTAAGTATAAGATTTAATTTTTGTGTTCAAATACAAACTACTCACATAAAGATGATAAAAACACAGCATGTAAAGCCGACAATCGCGTTAGTTCTGTAGGGCAGCAGCGGGTGACGTCATGCATAGCTCCTCCCCCGTACACGTTAATTTCAATCAGAACTTCAACGTCACCGGACTCCTCCCCCTTCCCTTCGTTAGCAGACGGAGGCACTCGGGGAAGGGGGGAGGAGTCCGGTGACGTCGATGTCCGTGACGTCATCGGATCTCTAACGGAACTCCCTGAAGACCCGGAAGCCGACGGAGAGGTGAGTACCGATCAAAAGAATTTTGATTGATTAAAAAGGATTTTGATTGATCAAAAATATTAATCGATTAATAAGGGAATTAATCTTTAATTTCCACAGCCCTAATAGTAATACATATTTTTTTTTTTTTTACAAAACAAAGGTGCTATATTGTTGTCATGTAGAATGATATACAGTATATCCAACAATGTAGTACAGAACACTTCATAAGAGACCTACATGTGCTAGAAGTGGAACATAGAACAAATTAAATGTCATGTAGTCACAGAGACATCATGCAGGGCATCTGGGTATTTCGCCAGACAATGTTTAGGAATAAATATCGTATCCCATACAGTATACAGAGTATTTCAAGAGATGTTTATTTAGCTAGTGGTCCAGGGGACCCAAACTTTATCATATTTCCACCGACATCCCCGGTTAATGTATGTCATTATATACACGGGCAAAGCCGCTTCAATCTTTGTCTCCCAGGAGGAGAGAGATGGAGGGGTAGGTGAGATCCATTTTAGGAGAATATGTTTTTTTGCATAGAATAATAGGTAGGAGATTAGTAGTTTTGAATGATGGGAGCATTGGACGTCCTCATGGACCCCCAGAAATACATATTTGTGACTGCTGGAAATTATTGCTAAAGGGACTCTGTCACTACAGGGCCTAAATTAAAATAACCACAGCCTGTAAAAGAAGATGCTGTATACTTACCTTTTCTGGGGCCTGTGTGTTGAAACTTTGCTACGTTGCCAATTTCCAGCCAATGCAGTTATTTGACGCTCATGGGCGTGTGCACCTGTTCCTCCCATAACTACAGGGGATATGAAATGGCAGGAGCAACCACTGCAGGTGACAAGGGAACACGTATTTACACCTGGAAGTGTGGAATACCTGCAACAGCCAAGGATGAGCAACACAGCACACTTTTAACACACAAGTCATCTGAAAGCTAAGCATAGTTTTGGGTTATTTCACCTTTGATCCTGTGGTGACAGGGTCACTTTAAATATAAGCTAAGTTGTATTTTGTGTGAACATGGCCCATAAAATCTTGGAAACTCACACAAACACACTTATCTAAGCTTTACAGGCAATTGTATCATGTTTTTGTTCTTTTTTTTATCTGGCAGACTCTATTGTTTTTATGAATATATATATCATGAACAGATGCCCCAGTGTCTGGGATGATCCAGAGGTAAGTTTGGTGTTTTTTGAAACATTTCTGTGCATAATGACCTGTAATTAATTCTTCTATTATTATTTAATTTTAATCAGTGACATCTACAGTAATTTAGAAAAAGCTCTGTGCAAAATCATATTAGAGTCATGTCTTCAATTTATGAAATACACCAATTTTTACATTGTATACTGTGTCCGGCCATGGTGTGCTCTTACTAAAGGCTGATTACATACATAAAGATACATGAAGACTTTTCAGCATACCGCAGACTGTACCTATAGCGCTATACAAGTGATTCATTCATTCATTCATTTATTCATTCATGTACCCTATTTAGTAAATACATTCCTTTACAATGTGGTGCGTTGATCAGCTGTTTCAAACTTTTCAAGTCTAGGATATGTTCCCTCTTACCATCTCTCTTCTTTCTCTTTTTTCTCTGAATATTCTGATCTACATCATCACGTACAGTGTTTCTAGCAAACGTTTGCATAAAAAGAGGAATTCATTGTTTGCATATATTGCAATATACAGTATCTCAGAAAAGTGAGTACACCGCTCACATTTTTAAAAATATTTTATTATATCTTTTCATGTGACAACACTGAAGAAATTACACTTTGCTACAATGTAAAGTAGTGAGTGTACAGCTTGTATAACAGTGTAAATTTGCTGTCCCCTCAAAATAACTCAACACACAGCCATTAATGTCTAAACCGCTGGCAACAAAAGTGAGTACACCCCTTAGGCCCCTTTCACACTGGGGCGTTTTTCATGCGGTGCAGCGCTAAAAATAGCGCCTGTTCACCGCATGAAAAAATCCGGCCCCTTTAACTCCAGTGTGAAAGCCGGCGGGCTTTCACACTGGAGCGGTGCGCTAGCAGGATGACAAAAAAAGTCCTGCTAGCAGCATCTTTGGAGCGGGATAGGAGCGGTGTGTTCACCGCTCCTATACCGCTCCTTCCCATTGATTACAATGGGAGACCGCGGTAAAACCGCGGCAATACCGCGGTTACCGCGGCAATACCGCGGCTACGGCGGCGCTCTGCGGGGGGTGTTTAACCCTTTTTCGGTCGCTCGTGGGGGTAAAACCGCACCGCGAGCGGCCGAAAACCGCGGTGAAAACGACGGTAAAGCAGCGCTAAATATAGCGCTGCTTTACCGTCACCGCGGCTCACCGCCCCAGTGTGAAAGGGGCCTAAGTGAAAATGTCCAATTGGGGCTAAAGTGTCAATATTTTGTGTGGCCACCATTATTTTCCAGCACTGCCTTAACCCTCTTGGGCATGGAGTTCACCAGAGCTTCACAGGTTGCCACTGGAGTCCTCTTCCACTCCTCCATGACGACATCACAGAGCTGGTGGATGTTAGAGTCCTTGCGCTTTTCCACCTTCCATTTGAAGATGCCCCACAGATGCTCAATAGGGTTTAGGTCTGGAGACATGCTTGACCAGTCCATCACCCTCACCCTCAGCTTCTTTAGCAAGGCAGTGGTCATCTTGGAGATGTGTTTGGGGTCGTTATCATGTTGGAATACTGCCCTGTGGCCCAGTCTCTGAAGGGAGGGGATCATGCTCGGCTTCAGTATGTCACAGTACATGTTGGCATTCATGATTCCCTCAATAAACTGTATCTCCTCAGTGCCGGCAGCACTCATACAGCCCCAGACCATGACACTCCCACCATCATGTTTGACTGTAAGCAAGACACACTTGTCTTTGCACTCCTCACCTGGTTGCCGACACACACGCTTGACACCATCTTAACCAAAAAAGTTTATCTTGGTCTCATCAGACCACAGGACTTGGTTCCAGT
The DNA here is from genome assembly GCA_028564925.1 of Lithobates sylvaticus. Classification (NCBI taxonomy): domain Eukaryota; kingdom Metazoa; phylum Chordata; class Amphibia; order Anura; family Ranidae; genus Lithobates; species Lithobates sylvaticus. Next base: position 236,913,627 of record CM053032.1, read on the forward strand.
AATCCATGTCCTTAGTCTGCTTGTCTTCAACAAACTGTTTACGGGCTTTCTTGTGCATCATCTTTAGAAGAGGCTTCCTTCTGGGGCGACAGCCATGCAGACCAATATGATGCAGTGTACGGCGTATGGTCAGAGCACTGACAGCACAATTTTATTTTATTATATTGTGTCACAAGCCATTAAAATATTCCTTCAGACCTGGCAAATAGAAAAATTAGCAGTGAAGAAAGGTTTTGCCATATTGCAAGCATGAAACTGTCTGCTTGCGCCACTCATCTTCTTAGGTCACAGTAATAAAGTCCAAAATATTATTTGTAGGAAGATGAAAGTTATTTCTTCTGATAATATACATGATGAGCTACATGCAAATGCAAAATGATTTGTCCAGACCTAGAATAGCCAAGAGACTTACTAATAGTTTGTATGGACTCAACTTAGGCCATCCAAGTTGTATTTGAACTCACTGCAACCTGAATGATGTGCAGGTGTCAGAAATCCTAACTCCAACCCAGACATCCAAACTGGTTGGTCCATGCAACCTATAGTCAATGCAGGGGATAAGAACACTTCTCATAGCAGGTAAGATCCAAAGGTGATTGGCCAAAGGGGATACGTCAGTTTAATTCGTATTGGGAGTGTGTTTGAAACACAATGATTACAGAAATTTCCTTGGTGTACTCCCATAGTGCATCCTCAGCATTAAGGTTAAAAACATTCTTGCCACAGAATCCTCCTCTCCCCCCCCCCCCCCCCTTTTTATAATTATCTGAGCCCAATCTGGATCCAGCGCTGTCCATGAAAGCAGAGGCTCTCTCCCTCTTAACATGGCAGGTGGATAGCAGAGGGAGTCATTGACTCCTGCTGCTGTCAATCAAATGCTATGCTGAGGGAGCAGGGGGTGGAGCATAGCCCCACTGTCTGTGTCAATGGATGCACAAGTACCCCCCTTACCAAACAGCTTGCTGGGGGGTAATCGAAAGGGGGGGGGGGCCTGGAGCACCAGCAGGGGGGATCAGGGCTGATCTGTGGAAAACTATTGCACAGAGTAGGTAAGTATAACATGTTTGTTATTTAAAAAAAAAATAATTATATAAAACTTTAAAATGATATGAATGTGGCTTGTGTTTTGACGACCCAACCAAAAAAGAAAATGGAAGTTTACAGTCAAACATTACAATAGCATTTTAAGTGTATGTACTGTATACCCGAAACTATTTATTTTATTTTTGGATATAGTTTTGTTAGTTGATTTTTTGTTGTTTGTGCCCTGCACTTTCCATCATGGACATAAAATAGAAAGCGAGAGGAAATCCCCTTTTAAACAGCTGTCACATGAACATGGAAAATGTGCTCTCACCTTGTAACATTTTTGATTTCCTGTCATTTTCTGTTTTGGTGACAATGGTGACCGGGACAAATAACGAAATAAGGTAACCCTCCTTCCCCCTCAGGACAGCAATAAAAACTGTGATACTGCAGAGGCCTCTTAAAGCTTTCCCAACTAGTGTTATAAACTTTGTTTTTTTTGTTCCATTAGTATTTTATGTTTTATGGAAATAAATGTAAATTGATACACACATTGTGATTCTGCCTTCAGGTTTTTGATCCCTTGAGATTTTCACCAGAGAATTCCTCTGGCCGAAGTTCCCACGCCTTTGTTCCTTTCTCAGCTGGATCAAGGTATATCTCTTAATTTTACAGCGTGGGAAATTTTACATAAATGTTGATCAAGTTTTTCATGTCTTTTTATATATCAACATCTGAAGCAAACATTAAGAAGCAATGAGTTTATCAGCATATTACTGATGACTAATTTCAAAGTTTCGCCCACAATTAAGCATCTATTGATAATGATAATGTTTTAACACAAGATTCAAACAAATTTCCGAGAGGATTTATACATTTTCCCAACTGAATTCAGTTAGAAAGATCTGTGACTTTTGAGTGAAAGCTGTACATATCTAGTGTGAAAATATTTATAAATAGACCCGTAAGCTATAACAACTGTTAATATTATTTACAATATTATTAGGAATGATGAGATCAATGAATATTTATCTATTGGTGTCAACCAATGCAAAATGCAGTGACTTATATTGGAAATCTTAATTTCCCTACCGTAGGCAGTATTGTGGTGAAAATTACTTGCTCAAGCATGTGTTCTAATAATTTAATAATGCATATTTCTCCTTCACTTAGTAGATTAATGCACATTGGTTAACAACGAGATTTTACACACAATATGCTTTTGGAATACCACATTGTTTATCTGCTTTTGAATTAATTTATTATTGCTTCTCATTTAGACCCCTTTCACACTGGGGCGCTTTGCAGGCACTACAGCGCTAAAAATAGCACCTGAAAAGCGCCCTGAAAGAGCCGCTCCTGTCTCTCCAATGTGAAAGCCCAGAGGGCTTTCACATTGGAGCGGTATGCTGGCAGGACACCAAAAAAAGGAGCCTTATTCCAGGTTGCCCATAAAGCAGAGCTTGCTCTGTCCATATCTGCACTGTGTAAACTGAGCAGACACGGAGCTGTCCCCTGCCTGCTTTGCTCTGATCAGCAGGTGATCCGCTGACAGATCCCCTGCTGATCAAAACAGAGTCCGCTCTGTGTGAAAGGGGCCAAAAAGTGAGGATTCTCACCATGCCCCCATGTGACAGTGCAGAGTCCATGAGCAATCAATAACCAAGTAGCAGTGCTGTCACTTGGGAGGAATGGGAGTAGGTCACATGCTCCTCTATACATAGAAGTACAGGTATTTTTCTTTGCTCCCTGGTGGTCAATGAAAGGCATTCTGAAGTAAATACAGTATATACAATAAAAGGTGTAGTGGAAGTGGTGGAGAAGCTAACTATGAGTATTATATTACTCTGGCTATCCAGGACCCTGTTAGTGAGGTTTCCCCCTTACTTTTTTGTCTGATGACAATGTCGTAATCTCCCTCTGGGTATTGGGGAGCATGTAACCTGTTCTCCGGTGATAGTGATTGAGGCCTAGCAGCCAGTTGTTGGGCTCAAGCACTGTCACATGGCTGAGGGAGTGACATCATAGTTTTCTTGCAGTCACAGAGGTAAGAGAGGGAGAAAAGGGAAAGTGAGTATAAGCTACTTGGGTGTTGGGCCTTTTTCAAAGACACTTCCACTTTGCCCTGCATGGGCAAGGTAACATTGGGGTTTATTTACTAAAGGCAAATCCACTTTGCACTACAAGTGCACTTGGAAGTGCAGTCGCTGGAGATCTGAGGGGGACATGCAAGGAAAATAAAAAACAGCATTTTAGCTTGCACATGATTGGATGATAAAAATCATCAGATCTTCCCCTCAGGTCTACAGCGACTGCACTTCCAAGTGCACTTGTAGTGCAGAGTGTATTTGTCGTTAGTAAATCAACCCCACTGTCTCTTTAGGACCTCATTTACACTTGCATTGCTCTCTGAAGAATTCGGATCGCTCTTCAGAGAGCACTGATAAGGCAGTGAGAAAGTGTTGTATCGTCTCCTCGTTGCATACTGTAACCCCCTAAATTACTAACTAATTCTTGCTGTGGTTGCAAAGCAGAGCACCGCAGCCGCAGCATGCATACACCCCTGGCCACTGCCTTACTAGCTAAAAAGGGAGTGGTCGAGCAGCGGTAAAAACGCAGCTTAATCACACGGTTTTACCACCCCCTTTTCCCCTCAGCCGCTAGTGTAAATGAACCCTAACTGAAATTCAATCATTTGTCTGCACTGTGTGCACACAGCTTCTTTTGTTGCCTGAAACTGTTGATGTCAATTGGTGATAACTATTATCTAGGGGCACCCTCAGATTGCATTCTAGAGAATATTGGCTAATATGACAAAATGGCCATCACTATATATATATATAATATATATATATATATATATATATATATATATATATAATATGTGTGTTCTCTATTAAATGAATTGTTCTCCATTAAATAACTATTGCCCTGTATTCTCCAGAAACTGCATCGGACAGAACTTTGCCATGAATGAGATGAAAGTCGCCCTCGCATTGACGTTACAGAGATTTGAACTGAGCCCAGACCCAGAGAAAGTGCCAAAGAAAATTCCTCAGCTCGTTCTACGATCTGTAAATGGTGTCCACGTATATCTGAAGAAAATACCACAGAAAAAATAGGATACAGAAAACAGAAGAATATTATTTGTGTGATGTTGCTCTATTTTATGTAATATACAAATATATCAATATGTGTAATTCAGCTATTTTTGTCTGAATAACCGTGTCAGGATAATTCAACTAAAAAATAAATAAATTGCTGGCATTATTAACTTGATGAAAAAGTTCTAAAATATTGTAGCGGTGCCCCCATGAGGGCTGCTGATTGACTCTATACCCCACTGGCTACCCTGACTCTGCAGATCCTCTCTTACCTCTGACACCTTGGGTTCCATTCTGCAATATGATATTAGCAATGAGTAACTCACACAATGTCACTGAACCACACAGAAAGTTTACTATAGTAAATAATAGAACACAATGAACAGTGTGAATAAACACAATTGACAATTGTGTTTTTTGATAATGTGATAATTGATAATTGGTATCACCTAATTCAGATATGCAAAACTGTTAACCTCATAGTCAACTCTGGGAGTATATGTGAACAGGTGTACAGAGGGATAGGTACTCAATATCTACTCAATACTCAATATCTTTGAAACATATATATATATATATATATATAGAACCACTTTAATAAAGGGCACTTAAACCAATTTTGAGCTTTCATCGCTGTCGCACTTTGAATGACAATTGCGCGGTCATACAACACTGTACCCAAATTACATTTTTATCATTTTTTTCTCACAAATAGAGCTTTCTTTTGGTGGTATTTGATCACCTCTGCGGTTTTTATTTTTTGCTAAACAAATAAAAAAATACCGAAAAGTTTGAAAAAAAAATGTTTTTTTTTGTTTCAGTTTCAAAACTTTGTAAATAAGTAAGTTTTCTCCTTCACTGATGGGGCTGCACTGATGGGCACTGATAAGGCGGCACTGATGGGCACTGACGAGGTGGCACCAATGAAGTGGCACTGAGGTGGCATTGATGGGCACCGATAGGCGGCACTGATAGGTGGCACAAATTGGCACTGATAGCTGGCATGGATAGGCAGCATGGATAGGCGGCATGGATGGGCACTAATAGGCGGCATGGATGGGCACTGATAGGTGGCACGGATAGGCACTGATAGGCGGCACGGATGGGCACTGATAGGCGGCACGGATAGGCACTGATAGGTGGCACGGATAGGCACTGATAGGCAGCATTGTTTTGTACTGATGGATGCCAATCAGTGCCAAACAATAATGCATGCCAATCAGTGATGCCCTAGGAGCACCATCAAATCTATCATAACCAAATTGAAAGAACATGGCACAACTGAAAACTTGCCAAGAGACGGCCGCACACCAAAACTCAGCACAGCATAGAGACCAAAGGTTACCCTGGAGGAGCTGCAGAGTTCCACAGCAGAGACTGGAGTATCTTTACATAGGACGACAATAAGCCGTACGCTCCATAGAGTTGGGCTTTATGGCAGAGTGGCCAGAAGAAAGCCATTACTTTCAGCAAAAGATGAAATGGCACGTTTTGAGTTTGCGGAAAGGCATGTGGGAGACTCTCAAAATGTATGGAGGAAGGTGCTCTGGTCTGATGAGACTAAAATTTTACTTTTTGGCCATCAAAGAAAATGCTATGTCTGGCGCAAACCAAACACATCACATCACCCAAAGAACACCATCCCCACTGTGAAACATGGTGGTGGCAGCATCATGCTGTGGGGATGTTTTTCATTAGTCTGGACTGAGAAACTGGTCAGAGTTGAGGGAAAGATGGATGGTGCTAAATACAGGGATATTCTTGAGCAAAACCTGTACGACTCTGTGTGGGATCTGAGGCTAGGATGGAGGTTCACCTTCCAGCAGGACAATGACCCCAAACACAATGCTAAAGCAACACTTGAGTGGTTTAAGGGGAAACATGTAAATGTGTTGGAATGACCTAGTCAAAGCCCAGACCTCAATCCAATAGAAAATCTTTGGTCAGACTTAAAGATTCATGTTCACATGACCAAACCATCCAACTTGAAGGAGTTGGAACAGTTTTGCAAGGAGGAATAGGCAAACATCTCAGTGGTAAGATGTGGCAAGCGCATAGAGACTTATCCAAAGTGACCTGGAGCTGTGATAGCCGCAAAAGGTGGCTCTACAAAGTATTGACTTTAGGGGGGTGAATAATTATGCGCATTAAATTTTTTCTGTTATTTTGTCCTATTTGTTGTTTGCTTCACAATCAAAAAAAACATCTTCAAAGTTGTGGGCATGTTCTGTAAATTAAATGATGCAAATTCTTAAACAATCCATGTTAATTCCATGTTGTGAGGCAACAAAACACAAAAAATGCCAAGGGGGGTGAATACTTTTGCAAGGCACTGTCTATGAAATTTGAAAAATTCTGCACTTCACAAAATCCTCTGTAGTCACCGTTTCATAAGCAGGAGTGCCTATCAAATTCAGTACTGCCTGGCTGTATCTAGCTAGTGCTTAATTGATTGATGTTGCTGGTTCTCTTTGTTTTTTCTAATTCCAACCCCCTATGAAGGAGTGTTTCTGATATTAGATAGGAGAGAGGCAATAGGGTTGGGATATTAATTTTTTTTTACTTTTCTGGCCAACTATTAGCTTTTATATAGCCCATGATGCATGCAGGCGAAAGGTAAAATAAAATTGGTCAACTCCGAGGAGAGGGTCTTTTCCGCCAGGTTTAGGCCTGAGGTGGAGTGCAGTCAGCGTTGCTAACCTCCTAGGCCTGTTGCTTAGGGAGGGCTATACTTTGAGTGTCAGACCTATGCACAGCCAGCCTGGGCTCACAGTACTCCTGGACAGTGCAGTGCATTACATGAGCGTCATACTGCCCAGGAGGAAAATCCATCATTGCCACTATGGAAGAAGATAAAAAACCTGAAGTAACAGCAGACTGGCCATAGGACTTCAGGATTTTAAGTCAGTATGTACTGAATTTAGAAGAGAAGGAGGTAGGGTAGGGGTGGCGACTACACAAAAAGGTGAGTTTGGCTTTAAGTCCTCCCCCCATACCCTGAAAGGGTAGCAATATGCCAGATACTTAAAGGTTAAGTCCACTTTCATGGGAAAAAAATAGCAAATAAAGAAAAAATAATATAGCGTGTACAATTGCGATACAAGTCATATTGTAATTGAATGTTATTAAAAATGGCCTTTCCTGTTTAATCTGCAGCCGCTGTAATTTTCTATAAATGCAATGCAATATGGCTACATGGAGTTGTTCTGTACACAGAATGTGTACTGACCACTCCCCATACACATGGGCTAACATTCCGGAGTCATTAACCATATATAAAAAACCAAGTACAACTCAAATACTTTATAACCATAACTTTATTGATGGATTTTTTTTATGGCCCTGGTGTCGGTCAAGGGGTAACCTTTAAATTAAATCTCATTTTAGCCAACTCGGCTATAACTCAATAAATTAAATTTTTTACTTACACGCTGTCCATCCAGCCAAAGCTGAACGACTACTCCCCACTGACCGAAAACGGGGGCGACGCTCCTGGTTGAGGTCCCCCCACCACCATGGCACTCTCAATCAAGGCCTGCAGGCCCATGTTAAAAATATCCAGACCTATCGAAGATAAATGGACCTGGTCCTGCCTAAAAAGCCCCGGAAAAAAACCTTCAAGCTCAAAATGGCGGAATGACACACCGCCTAAAGAAATTATTAAATTAGTTATGGTTCTATTCAGCCGTCTCCTAATTTTATCCATGTAGAATAGGTTACCACACGGAGACCACAGGAGCCGTGGGATCATCTCTGAAAAAGCCAAGGTAGCACCTGGGAACAGAAGCTTAAAGTCGTGTATATCCTTTTTGATTTCGCACAGTAGTTCCCAGGTTCTGACCTTGCCCACATCGTTAGCCCCTAAATGAATCACCAGAATTTTAGGAGGCGGCCAGATAGAAGCTAAATAGATCAGATGTCCTCTAAGATTGCGCCATCTTAGACCCTGAATGCCTGACCAAAAAACTGTAAATTTATCATCCAATCCTAAATTACTAGAGTAAATCCTGGAGGAAGCCTGCTTACCAGCCCAGAAAATGTAGGAGTGGCCTACGATCCAAATTGCCTCAGTAGCTGGATCTGAAATAAAATCATACCATTAATAATTCCGGGCGAACATAAATTTTATACCTATCACTAGACCATCTACCCACCTTCTTCTGACTTTCTGGGGGGAAACCCAACAGATTGGCCGCTGTGGCGGCCCCAACCCTAAATGAATGGGATGAAAATTTAAACCCTGTAAGGTTGAGCTTCCTAAGGCAGGAAGAGAGGACAGCTGAGAACTGAAATCTGGTTAATGGGGACAAGTCCTGGTGAATAAAAAAGGAACCTTCATATGAGGGGCGTACCCTCAAGAATTTTGATACGAGCGTAACTGGACAAATTCTCTGATCCGGTGATCTCTCTAGTGGTACCCATTGGCCGTTACCCAGACCAAAAGTCTTTGATCTGCATATAAATACCCGAAGGCTGTCGGCACCCAAGACTATATGCTCTAATAATAGAAAAGAAGGTGATGACCTATTACGCGCCGTACACTCACCGATCCTTAAAGCACCAAAGAAAGTGACAGAAAATGCTGCCCTAAAAAGACACACTTCGAAATCGGAAGTACAAACCACCTCAAGAACGGATAATAGTCTAAGCAATAAATCTACTGAAATAGGCCGGCGACCGTCCCTTGAAGGGGCTGATTTACGGAATCCTTTAAGAATCTGTTTAACCTGAAAAAATGAAGTAAGTGCTGGCCTGTCAGAAAATTTTAAAAAGAAGGAAACTCCAGCTACTATCTTGCTGACCGAGCCAGGACTCATACCGGCCTCTATCATGGAAGACATGAAGGCTAATGCGACAATACCATTCACCTCCAGTACCTCGACACCTTGCCGGGAGCAGAAAGAGCACCATCTGGACCACGCCAAACCATACTCCTGCCAAGTTTTCGGTGCCAGTGAATTTCGAAGATGACCAGACATCAGTCCCATATCAAGCCCCAGAGGAAATCTGGGCATGGGGTGCCCGCCGGATCCGCCGCAGGTGCCAATTCCCGAAAACGCTGGAACTGAGAACGAGATAAAGCGTCAGCTATATCATTATCTAGGCCAGGTAAGTAACTTGCCTTCAGCCAGATATTAAAACGAAAACAATGTAAAACCACAAAACGCAGAAGTTTGACCACCATTTCTGACTTAGATGATAGCCTATTTATAGCAAACAGAACGCCTTTGCTATCCGTATGCACTAGCACCCTTCGGTTCTGGAAAAATTCTTTCCACACTACAATGGAGACTACTACTGGAAATAGCTCCAGCAGGACTATATTCCTCAGCACTTCCTCCTGACGCCAGCTGGAGTGCCACTTTGAAGCACACCAACTGCCGTTCAAAAAGGCCCCAAAACCTGACGACCCAGCCGCATCTGTAAAGAAGGTCAATTGAAAATCGTCCGTAAGCGATTTTTGCCACACTGTGGTACCATTGAAATTGGATAGAAAGGAATCCCAAACCCTAAGGTCCTCCTTTATATTCGATGACAAGTGAACATGCGAATAAGGAGACTTTAATTTACTAGTGGCCAAGGCAAAACGTCTTGAAAAAATCCTGGCAATTGGAATCACCCTGGCTGCAAAAGCAAAAAGCCCCAATAGGGATTGAGCTTCTTTCAACAATACTTTACGTTTAGATAAAAAGATAGAGATCAATAACCTCATGCGGCTCAACTTCCCTTCTGGTAGTCTAAACTCCATTCGCTCTGAGTCAATCGTGATGCCCAAGAAATCAATTGTAGAAGATGGGAGCACCGTTTTCTCATGAGCGATAGGAATACCAAAAGAATCGCATGCCAGAAAAAAGGTATTTAGTGACCTGGCACATAACTGTGAGCCTCCTGGACCTACGAACAAAAAATCATCCAGATAGTGCAACAGGCCCCCGTCCGGTATGGACTGCGCTACTACCCAATGTAAGAAAGTAGAAAAAGCTTCAAAATAAAAACATGACAAAGAAAAACCCATAGGCATGCACTTATCAAAATAAAACTGGCCCTGAAAATGAAAACCCAGGGAATTAAAACCCTGAGGATTAACGGGGAGCAACCGGAAAGCGGACTTGATATCCGCTTTTGCCAATAAAGCCCCCTGCCCAAACTTACGCAACAGCAACAGTGCCTCATCAAATGATGCATAAGACACAGGGGCTAGAACCCCTGCTACTTCATCATTCAGTGAACCATCCGCTGGGTAAGATAAATGGTGTATGAGGCGGAAACTCCCCTGCTCCCTCTTGGGAACAATACCCAAGGGGGAGAGGCGAAGGTTCTTAAAAGGCGGTAGTGCAAAAGGGCCTGCTACCCTGCCTTCAGCGATTTCTTTATCAATTTTCTCTCGCACAATGTCAGGGTGCAGCCTGGCAGAGCGTAGATTCCTCACCAGGATGCACCCAGAACCTGAAAAGGAAGGGACCATAAAACCTTCAGAAAAACCTTCAGTTAGCAGCCTGGCCATCATGCGGTCTGGGTATCGTTCTAGCCAGGGGCGCATGTTTGCTAGCTCCACTGGCGTCTTGGCCCTTTTCTCCTGAATCCCTAGAAACTGCTGCTGAGGTAGATGCTGCTGACCTACAAAAACATCTATTTGCTGGATGTGCACCATTGCAGAAAGAGCACTCGTGCCTAAACCTGCAATTTGCAAAAAATTTACATTGCCCTTCATTGAAGGCAAAACAGCATCCTTTGCGAAAAGTATTCTGCGGGGGCAAGGCCCTTGGTGCAAACTGCGGTTTCTGTGGTAGCATTAGGTTTAGCCACAGACCCACATCTTTGCAACCCCACTTTAATGCTGGGTGGACGGCTAATTTTTGCCTAAAATTCTCGTCATATTTGAACCACGCTATGCCCCCAAAGTGGCGGAAAGCTTCAGCGATTATATCCACATGCTGAAAAAGCCCTGAACACTTTTCAGGAGAACGTTCCCCCAGCACGGCCGCGTAAATGCAAAAGGCCTGCAACCAATTTTGAAAAGTTTTTGGAACAGATTTTTTGCGCTCCTCATCGGACCTTTCTTCAGAACGTTTATCCATTTTAGCAAAAAATTCTTTGGAAGCAGGCAATAATGACATTAAATCAATAAAATCCCCTTTCCAAATCCTCTCTTTTATAGCATCTGACAAATGAAAACCCAGCGGTGAAATGTCGCAAGGCATAGGTAACCTAAAAGATGACTCTGCTGCCCGCGGAGAGACCACCGACTGATGTATGTGCCTGCCTGTATGAGGCAGCACCCCACCACTAGCTGCCACCTTTGCAGCCTCTTGCTGTGCGGCTGACAATTGCCGCCATACTGGGCTGACCACATCCACATGCACGCCATCACTGGCTGGCTGTAAAGCACCACATAAGTGTGCCCTTTTTGAAACACCGTTATCATTTTTGTCCTGAAAAGCACCATGATACTGTGCGTCATTACTATTTTTAAAACCACCAAACGTGGCATTCTGAAAAATAGCACCAGACCGCTGTGCCCCTTTAAACTCATTGTCACTCTCAGAAAAGGGGAAAGCACCAGACATATGTGCACCTGTATCAATATCCATACCAGCACCAGTTGTGTGCAAACCCTGTAAATTACTAGCATGTACATTTTTAACACCAGTACCACCCGTGTGTACCCCTTTAAGTTCATTCACAAGGCTTGACAATGATGACATTAATAAATGCAGATTATCAACAGGGATGCTATAGCAAGTCTCACCACTAGGCGAACTCCCCTCCTTCAGGCTGCTGGAAGCTGCAGACAGACCGCACTTCTCCTGATTTGAGATGTCCTCAGTGGGATGGATGCTGCTGGCTCTCTCCTTCTTCCGAGGGACAGGGGAAGCAGAGGATTTAGCCTTCTTCTTTCCTCTGGGTTGGCGCGGACTGCGCATGGCGGCTGTGGGCTCCTCCATCTTTGCCTCTGGGATGATGCTAGCCACTTCAGGGGGTGGATCAGGCGTGGTAATGGTCGGGCCGGCCTCCAGGCATTTCAGCAGCCAATCCTCTCCTCCTAAGCCTTCTGCTTTCTCGATAAGGCGGCGTAGCAGCGATTCGCGCTCCCTTGATGTCTCTTGCTCCATCATGTCGTTCCGCAGGGGTCCCGGTCTCGCTTCCAGGATAAGGTACGGCCGGACTGTTCCTTCCTTAAATGTCCCGAAATTCGCGGGCTTTTAGCGCGCCCGCCGCTGTCCACCAACCAGGCGCTGTTGCTAGCCTGTTGTATCCTCCAATAGCAACCTGTGGATTACAGCACAGTGTTCCCCTCATGCTCTCCCATGTTTGCCCTGCATATAGCAGGGCTTGCCATAATTTCCTGCTTGAGTGATTGGCTCACCAATTTTCCCAGAAGACTGCCTAAGATACAAGTCAGATTTCAGGCATCCTCGGCAACAAAAATGTAATTTTTGGTGAGATATTTCCAATAGGAACACGTCTAGGGATGCAGGCCCAGCAGTTTTCCTCATTAGTGCCCCATAGCTTCCACAGCTGACTGATAATTATGAAACCACTCCTATTAGACCCAGACAAACACACATGGATTACTTCAGAATAACAAAAGGAATGAATCTTCAACAAAGGTTGTTATTATGCTTGCAGTGTACATAGATCACCCAGAGGGGAATATTTTTTTCTCAACAAAAGTGGAGTTACGCTTTAAGGTAGCATTCCAATAACATACCAACTATACCTAAACCTGCTCAAACCCCCATTCCAAGGCTATTTTAACTAATCTGTAAAGGAAAGATGTAGACATGTGCACAACAAAAAAAATTGTTTATTTTCGTTTCGTTTTTTTTCGCTTCCGAAAAAATTTAGTTTTTTTTCGTTTCGTTTTTTTCGTTTCCGTTGATTCGTAACGATTCGTAAATTCGTAAGTCGTCGGTGTTCGTATTCGTAATGATTCGTACATTTGTAAGAGTTATTTTTTCGTTGATTCGTTTTTTCGTTAGTTTAATTTTAGTTTATTCGAAATTCGGACGCATTCGTATTTATTCGTACATTCGTAACATTCATAACATTCGTAGATTCGTAATCGGACCATAATTCATAATTTTATGTAATGTGTATGCTATTATTACATTTTAATAATTTACGAATCGAAAAAAAAAAGTTACGAATTGAAAAAAGTTACGCATCGAAAAAAAAAGTTACGAATGTACAAATTTTTTTGTTCAATCCATTCGAAGCACGTTAAAAAACGCCATTGTAAGAGACACGGAAAATTACGATTCGAAAAAAAAAAAAAAAGTTACAAATGTATGAATTTTTTCGTTCATTTTCGTTGTTCCTGTTTTTAGTTTTTCGGATTTTTTTCATTCGTACATTCGTTGTTTCTAATTTGTTTTTTTCGGATTTTTGTTGTTTTTCGGATTTGTTCGATTCGAATGATTCGTTAATCGGATTCGTACGATTCGAACGATTCATTATTCGGATTCGTACGATTCGAACGATTCGTTCATTCGTACGAAAACGAACGAACGAAAATAACGAAAAAAAACCGAAAAACTAAAAAAAACTAAACGAATTGCACATGTCTAGAAAGATGTTTATACTTACCTATTCTGAAGGTGCTCTGGTTCGATCACATGTTTGGCTCCCAGTGTCAGCTTCACTGTAGATGAGAGAGACGGCTAACAACGGATGCCCCATAGTAAGCCTATTGGTGACATCACTGCCCAGGCTCTGCAACCATTGTCAGCAATCTCTCTTCATCACTGAAGCTGGCCACTGGCCAGACTAGAGCACCAACAGAATAAGTAATTATAGACATCTTCGCTTCACAGGGTAGTTAAAATAAGCGTAGAATGCGGTGGGAGCACGTTTAAGTATAGATAGTATTTGACTGAAATTCTACTTTAACTCCAGCCCCACTCCTGGAATATTTACATTGCCTCCCTGCCTGGCAATATATAGCCTTTGAAGTAAAAATTCTGGCCATGAGCAGCAACTACTGCTCAAACCTATTATTTATTATGGACAGTCTGTACTTATGGTGGTCTGTAGCCAACCAGAGGAGCATTGACGCAGCCACAGGAATGAATGGATCAATCTGACCCTATGTGCAAATGTAACTGCACATGACCTGTCTTTTTTTTTTTTTCTGCAAAAGCTGTGCTACCATTACCTAAAACCTTCATCTTTCAGCAATAAAAACTTGACCAGTCCATATCCTTTTAACTGCTTGTGTGTCTCTGTTATGCCGCGTACACACGTGCGGACTTTTGCCGGCGGACTTAGTCCAGCGGACAATGCGCCGGACTTTCCAGCGGAGCTTCGCCGGACTTTCCGAGCGTGTGACTTGACCACACACGCGCGGACTTCTCCGGCAAACTATCCGCTGGCCAAAGTCCGCGGGACTTTTGAAAATGAACGGACTTGCCCACACACGGAGCAGTCCGTTCATTTAGAACGTAACTTCAGGTTACGTAGCTAGCGTAGGCAGTAAATGCCGCCGCGCTAGCTCCGTAAGCTGGCATGGATTTAAAGGGACTCCCCACGCCGAAAAAAACGGCGCGGGGGTTCCCCCAAATCCATGTCAGACCCTTATCCGAGCACGCAGCCTGGCCGGCCAGGAAAGGGGTGGGGACGAACGAGCGCCCCCCCCCCCTCCTGAGCCGTACCAGGCCGCGTGCCCTCAACATGGGGGGTGCCCTGGGGAAAGGGGGGCCGTGCGGCCCCCCCACCCCAAAGCACCTTGTCCCCATGTTGAATGTGAATGAGTATGGAGGATGCTGGGACTGTGACATCGCAAGGGGGCGGGGTCACCATGTGACATGAGCATGTGACCCTGTCCCCATGTCCCTATATAAGTCCCAGCGCAGCGCGGCTCTGGCATTCCGGGCAGAGAGAGCATCGGGTCAACATCGGAAGAAGAAGAAGAACAAGAAGAAGGACAAGAAGAAGAAGGCGGCGCCGGCGGCGCGGAAGACGACGACCGCCGCAAGAACAGAAGAGACCCCCGGAAGACCCCCGAAGGCGGATCGAGACCCCCAGACGACGGCGGCGACGACGAAGAAGGTAGCCGGACTTCCCCGCTCAGTAAAAGAGCTTGGTAAATGGCGGAGGAGTCCGGCCAGAAGACCCCCAAGACGGAAGAAGACCCCCGGAGCAGTGCAATAAACTATTTTTTCAAAAGTGTGGGTGTTTTTTTACTTTACATTTTACACCTTAGGTGAATGGGTAGGGGTACATCGTACCCCATACTCATTCACATAGGGTGGGGGGCCGGGATCTGAGTGCCCCCTTATAAAAGGGGGCTCTCAGATTCCGATAAGCCCCCGCCCGCAGACCCCGACAACCAACGGCCAGGGTTGTCAGGAAGAGGCCCTTGTCCTCATCAACATGGGGACAAGGTGCTTTGGGGTGGGGGGGCCGCACGGCTCCCTTTCCCCAGGGCACCCCCCATGTTGAGGGCACGCGGCCTGGTACGGCTCAGGAGGGGGGGGCGCTCGTTCGTCCCCACCCCTTTCCTGGCCGGCCAGGCTGCGTGCTCGGATAAGGGTCTGACATGGATTTGGGGGGGACCCCCACGCCGTTTTTCGGCGTGGGGAGTCCCTTTAAATCCATGCCAGCTTACGGAGCTAGCGCGGCGGCATTTACTGCCTACGCTAGCTACGTAACCTGAAGTCACGTGCTAAATGAACGGACTTGCCGATGAGTCCGTCGGCGGACTAGCCTACTAACGGCGGGATTGTCCGCCGGACTGCCAAGTCCAGCGGATAATTTTAAAACCAAACTTAAAACTTTGGTCCGCCGGACTTTGGCGCCAAAAAGTCCGCCGGCGCCCACACATGAGGGGATTATCCGCTGGACTTCAGTCCAGAGGATAATCCCGCGGGATAGTCCCTTCGTGTGTACGCGGCATTAGGGATACTTCAATTCACTTACTGGTAATCACTTTCACTGGGACTTTTATTGAAGAAATAAGAGGATAGCCCCTCTATGGTGACATATAACATAAAACATGACAGAGGTTCTAACCCTTCTAAAACTTAAAAAATAAAAAATAAATAAAGCATGCCATGTGACAGGTGGATTACATCAGAAACAACATGACAGCTTATTGGAAATACAAACAGATGAACTCATAGTAACATCAGGAAAGCATTACAGCCACTTGCTGTTTGGTTAATCATTGGCCCAGGGATACAGATGCAATAACCTGTCACCTGATTCATAATAAACATACATATAATAAATAAAACCTAAACACCTCATGCCGAAGTTGTCATCCATTTCAAATAATTGATAGATACACTTTTCTTCTACTGCAGTGTACTAAGTGCTATTGATCTCAGGATATAAGCTTAGAATGCGGTGGGAGCACGTTTAAGTATAGATAGTGCTCTCTAATCGTAATCGCAAAAGATTGAGAGCGGGTCCTCTATTTTGGTCAGAAAAAGTTCAGATCGGAAATTCCGATCGTCTGTACAAATTCCAACGCGCAAAATTCCTACGCATGCTCGGAAACAATTTGCAATTTGCTTGGAAGCATTGAACTTAATTTTCTCGGCTCGTAGTAGTGTTGTACGTCACCGTGTTTTTGACGGTCCGCTTGTGTGTACGGGGCATAAGAGTCTACTTCATGAAAAATTGATTACAGGGCCATTAAGTAGTGGAGGGGTATGGATTATTTCTGGAGAATAAGGATATTGTTTAGTGTCACTTTAAAGCTTAGTCACTGTGTGAGAGTTCATTGAGTTTTCTACTTTGTTTCTAAAGGTCAGTCAGTGAGAGTTCATTGAGCCGTTCTGTCTTCTATGTCTTATGCCGCGTACACACGGTCGGAATTTCCGATGGAAACAGTCCGATGGGAGCTTTTCATCGGATTTTCCGACCGTGTGTATGCCCATCTGTCTTTTTCTGTCGGAATTTCCGACGGACTTTGGATTAAGAACCTGTTCTTAATTTTTCCGACAGAAAACCTTTCTATCGGATTTTCCGATCGTGTGTATGCAATTCCGACACGCAAAATTAAGGACGCATGTTCGGAAACAATTTGACGCATGCTCAGAAGCATTAAACTTCCCTTTTATAGTGCCGTTGAACGTGTTGTATGCCGTGGTGTTATTGACCGTCGGAATTTGGTGTGACCGTGTGTAGGCAAGACAGTTTGAGTGAAATTCCGTCGGAATTCCGACGAGAAAACCATCAGAGCTTTTTCCGACGAGAATTCCGACCGTGTGTACATGGCATAACACAACCGGAAAAACTCAAATGACTTCTAGGGTTATGAACGCGTGTGAAGAGGCTCACAGGTGGAACCTCCCAAGTCACTGTGTGAGAGTTCGTTGAGTTTTCTACTTTGCTTCTAAAGGTCAGTCAGTGAGAGTTCATTGAGACGTTCTGTCTTCTATGTCTAACACAACCGGAAAAACTCAAATGACTTCTAGGGTTATGAACGTGTGGGAAGAGGCTCACGGGTGGAACCTCCCCAGTCACTGTGTGAGAGTTCATAGGAGTTTTCTATTTTCCTTCTATGTCTAACGCATTAGCTTCGGATTATGAAATAGCTATATGATTCATGTAAGTACAAAAAAAAGGCTAAACTCATTTAACCCAGCTATAGTAATCTGATACAGGTAAGAATAATGAGGGTTGAGGGGAGACCTGTGAAACAGAAGGTTTTTTATCTTAACCGCTTAAGGACCAGCCGTCGTCATTATACTGCGGCAGGTTGACTCTCCTGGGCGAATCGCAGTAGGTGTACGTCGGCTGCTTTAATAGGGTGCACACAATGTCGCCGATGTGCGTGGCCGGTGGCCGCGATGTCCGTCGGCCACCTGCGATCGCTCTACAGAGAGCCAGAACCGGGATCTGTCAATGTAAACAGACAGATCCCTGTTCTGACTAGTGATTAAGAACAGCGATCTCTCTCCTACTCCAGTCAGTCTCATCCCCCCACAGTTAGAAACCCCTCCCCGTGAACACATGTAAGCCCTTGATCGCCCCCTAGTGTTAACCCCTTCCCTGCCAGTGACATTTACACAGTAATCAATGAGTTTTTATAGCACTGATTGCTGTATAAATGTCAATGGTGCCAAAAATCTGTCAAAAGTGTCCGATCTGTTGCAGTCCCGTTAAAAATCGCTGATCGCCACCATTACTAGTAAAAAAATAAAAAAATTATAAAAATGCCATAAATCTATCTCCTATTTTGTATAACCTTTGCACAAACCAATCAATATACGCTTATTGCAATTTTTTTTTTTTTTTACCAAAAAGATAAGTTTACCTTTCAAAAATATAATAAATGCACATCTTTTTGCAGGTAAAAAAGCAGCAGATCACGGGTGCAATCCCAGGCTCCTGCAGACTGTCAGTGTAGTTGTCTGCTTGTACAGGCAGTTACAGAATGCAGGAAGCATCAATTAACTACCTACAGAGCTCATCAGTGCCCTGATAGTTCATTGAGTACTACAAGCCGTCAATCACAATTGCTGATGGTAGTTGGTTCCTCCAACCACAGAACTCTGTGAATGAATGATGCGGTCGATGGGCAGAGCCCCGCACAACCACATTTTTTTTTAAATTGTGACAGCGGATGTGGGGAGAGTCTGCCACTTTGCCCATTCAATGAAACATAACAAGTTCTCCTTTAAGGACAACTCCCCACCTGCTGATACTCACCTTATCAGCGCGAGGCTCCAACTGAGCTACAGACTGGCGGTGGAGCATGGCAAGGGTATCAGCAGACAGTACAATGTTTTTTACAAGAGTACCTGTTGCTGTTGCCGAACATTCTATCTCAAACAATATATATATATATATATATATATATATATATACACAGTGGTGTGAAAAAGTGTTTGCCCCCTTCCTCATTTCCTGTTCCTTTGCATGTTTGTCACACTTAAGTGTTTCGGAACATCAAACCAATTTAAACAATAGTCAAGGACAACACAATTAAACACAAAATGCAATTTGTAAATGAAGGTGTTTATTATTAAAGGTGAAAAAAAATCCAAACCATCATGGCCCTGTGTGAAAAAGTGATTGCCCCCCTTGTTAAAACATACTATAACTGTGGTTGTCCACACCTGAGTTCAATTTCTCTAGCCACACCCAGGCCTGATTATTGCCACACCTGTTCACAATCAAGGCATCACTTAAATAGGAGCTGCTTGACACAGTAAGGTCCACCAGAAGATCCTTAAAAGCTACACATCATGCCGAGACCCAAAGAAATTCAGGAACAATTGAGAAAGAAAGTAATTGAGATCTATCAGTCTGGAAAGGGTTATAAAGCCATTTCCAAAGCTTTGGGAATCCAGCGAACCACAGTGAGAGCCATTATCCACAAATGGCGAAGACATGGAACAGTGGTGAACCTTCCCAGGAGTGGCCGGCCGCCCAAAATTACCCCAAGAGCGCAGCGACGACTCATCCAAGAGGTCACAAAAGACCCCACAACAACGTCCAAGGAACTGCAGGCCTCACTTGCCTCAGTTAAGGTCAGCGTTCATGCCTCCACCATCAGGAAAAGACTGGCAAAAATGGCCTGCATGGCAGAGTTCCAAGGAGAAAACCACTGCTGAGCAAAAAGAACATCAAAGCTCGTCTCAATTTCTCCACAACACATCTTGATGATCCCCAAGACTTTTGGGACAACATTCTGTGGACCGATGAGACAAAAGTGGAACTCTTTGGAAGGTGTGTGTCCAAGTATATCTGGCGTAGAAGGAACACTGCATTTCAGAAAAAGAACATTATACCAACAGTAAAATATGGTGGTGGTAGTGTGATGGTCTGGGGCTGTTTTGCTGCTTCAGGACCTGGAAGACTTGCCGTGATAAAAAGGAACTATGAATTCTGCTGTCTACCAAGAGATCCTGAAGGAGAATGTCCGACCATCTGTTCGTGTACTCAAGCTGAAACGAACTTGGGTTCTGCAGCAGGACAATGATCCTAAACACACCAGCAAGTCCACCACCGAATGGCTGAAGAAAAACAAAATGAAGACTTTAAGTGGCCTAGCCAAAGTCCAGACCTGAATCCTATTGAGATGTTGTGGTATGACCTTAAAAAGGCCGTTCATGCTCGAAAACCCTCTAATGTAACTGAATTAGGACAATTCTGCAAAGATGAGTGGGCCAAAATTCCTCCAGGACGCTGTAAAAGCCTCATTGCACGTTATCGCAAACGCTTGGTTGCAGTTGTTGCTGCTAAGGGTGGCCCAACCAGTTATTAGGTTTAGGGGGCAATCACTTTTTCACACAGGGCCATGATGGTTTGGATTTTTTTTCACCTTTAATAATAAACACCTTCATTTACAAATTGCATTTTGTGTTTACTTGTGTTGTCCTTGACTATTGTTTAAATTGGTTTGATGTTCCGAAACACTTAAGTGTGACAAACATGCAAAGGAACAGGAAATGAGGAACGGGGGCAAACACTTTTTCACACCACTGTATATATATACTGTATAAATGTCTGTATACACTATCATATATTTAAGGCTCCATTCAAATCTCTGCGTTCTGAATCGCAGGCGGTATTGCCGCAATTCCGTCCACAATTCGAAATAGTGGCAAAATGTGGGACGCCCGTGCTTTCCCTGTCACTTCCAATGGCACCCCAATCGCGGTTCTGTCTTCTATGTCTAACACAATCGGAAAAACTCAAATGACTTCTAGGGTTATGAACGTGTGGGAAGAGGCTCACAGGTGGAACCTCCCAAGTTACTGTGTGAGAGTTCACTGAGTTTTCTACTTTGCTTCTAAAGGTCAGTCAGTGAGATTTCATTGAGACTTCTGTCTTCTTTGTCTAACACAACCGGAAAAACTCAAATGACTTCTAGGGTTTTGAACGCGTGTGAAGAGGTTCACAGGTGGAACCTCCCAAGTCACTGTGTGAGAGTTCATTGGAGTTTTCTATTTTCTTTCTATGTCTAACGCATTAGCTTTAGATTATGAAATAGCTATATGATTCATGCAAGTACAAAAAAAAAGGCTAAATTAATTTAACACAGCTATAGTAATCTGATACAGGTAAGAATAATGGGGGTTGAGGGGAGACCTGTGAAACAGAAGTTTTTTTTATCTTAACCGCTTAAGGACAAGCCACCGTCATTATACAGCGGCAGGTTGGCTCTCCTGGGCTAATCGCAGTAGGTCTACATCGACTGTTTTAATAGGGCGCACACACGCAACTGAGCTGATGTGCATGGCTGCGATGTCCGTCAACCACCTGCGATCGCTCCACAGAGAGCCAGAGCCGGGATCTGTCAATGTAAACAGACAGATCTGCGTTCTGACTAGTGATCAGGAACAGCGATCTCTCTCCTACTCCAGTCAGTCCCACAGTTAGAAACCCTTCCCAGTGAACACATTTAACCTTTTGATCGCCCCCCCCAATGTTAACCCCTTCCCTACCAGTGACATTTACATAGTAATCAGTGAGTTTTTATAGCACTGATCTCTGTATAAATGTCAATGGCCCCAAAAATCTGTCAAAAGTGTCCGATCTGTCCGCCGTAATGTTGCAGTCCCGTTAAAAATCGCTGATCACCGCCATTACTAGTAAAAAAAAATAATGAAAATGGCATAAATCTATCCCCTATTTTGTAGACGCTATAACCTTTGCACAAACCAATCAATATACGCTTATTGCGGTTTTTTTTTTTTTTTTTTTACCAAAAATATGTAGAAGAATACATATTGGCCTAAACTGATGAAGACATTTTTATACATTTTTTGGGAATATTTATTATAGCGAAATGTCGCTCTTTTTTTTGTTTAGCGCAAAAAATAAAAACCGCAGGGGTGATCAAATACCACCGCCGTATCGCAAAAAATGGCCTGGTCATTAAGGGGCAAATCCTTCCGGTCCTTAAGTGGTTAAAGATAAGTTTACCTTTCAAAAAAATAATAAATGCACATCTTTTTGCAGGTAAAAAAGCAGCAGATCACGGGTGCAATCCCAGGCTCCTGCAGACTGTCAGTGTAGTTGTCTGCTTGTACAGGCAGTTACAGAATGCAGGAAGCATCAATTAACTACCTACAGAGCTCATCAGTGCCCTGATAGTTCATTGAGTACTACAAGCCGTCAGAAACAATTGCTGATTACATTTTCTGACTAAAGTATTAAAGTGATTGTAAAGTTAGAAGGTTTTTAATCTTAATGCATTCTATGCATTAAGGGAAAAAAAACCTTCTGTGTGCAGCAGCCCCCCTCAGCCCCCTAACACTTACCTGAGCCATCTCGATCCAGCGATGTTGCAGGAGTGTCTTGGCTGCCCAGGACTCCTCTCCTCATTGACTGAGAAGGCAGCCATTGACTCCTGCTGCTGTCAATCAAAGTCAGTGAGCCAATGAGGAGATAAAGGGGCCGGGGCGATATCTTGGCTCCGTGTCTAAATGGACAAACAGAGCAGCGGCTCGGCTCAGGTGCCCCCATAGCAAGCTGCTTGCTGTGGGGGCACTTGGCAGAGGGGAGGGGACCTGATAAGAGAAGGATTCAGGGGGTATAGCAGCACCGGATCTATTCAAATACTACCAAGCGGCCCATTTAAATAGAATAACTGATTGGAATAGACACGGGGAATATAAACTTTGGATCTCGTTAGAAAAACAAGTAAGTCAAATACCGTTGAATAGAGCTATTTGGTGCTACGCAGAGATATCGCAGGAGCTAAAGGAACATCCTTTGATTGGACCAACTCTGCAGATAGGGGCAGGGCTCATCCAGAAATATAGACTTTCCACCCCGAATTCACCCTTGTACCCGATTTTGGGGAATCCAAAATTTCTACCTGGTCTAGAGACCGGGGTGTTTAGGAGACTGAGGGAGAAGGGAATCTATCAAGCCTCTCACTTTCTGAAGACAGGGGGATGGCTATCAATAGAAGACTTAACAAAAGAAGGAGGACTGTTGGAAATTCCCTGGTGGCAAGCAAGACAACTGAGACACTTTTTAGAAACTTTAGGGCCAGTAGGAGAATTTGAGAGACCCCGAACAAAGTTTGAGATGCTCTGCGAGGAGAAAGAGCCCCTGACCCATACTATTTCCAAAATGTACGCGCTTTTGATAGCCCCACCAGAAGGATATACATTGGGGAGCCTGGATAAATGGGGGAGAGACTTAGAAAAAAAATTTACTCCAGAACAGGGACAGAAAATAATACACCTGACAATGAGATCGTCAAGGTGCATAAAAATGCAGGAATTTAATTTTAAAATATTAACAAGATGGTATCTAACTCCATCGAGGATGAATAAAATATTCCCGGAGGCCACAGAGAGTTGCTGGAGGGGATGTCAGAGCAGAGGAACGATATTACATATATTCTGGACATGCCCAGTAATTAAACAATTCTGGCAAGGAGTACATAGAATTACCCAACGACTAACAGAGCTTCACGTCCCATTAGAACCGGCGTTTTTCCTACTACACCTGTCACAGATCCCAACTAAGGAATATAAAAACTCAATAGTATGCCATCTGGTAAACGCAGCGAAGAGCTGCATCCCCAGATGTTGGAAGGAATCACAGGCCCCTAGCATTCCTATGTGGCTTAATACAGTTCGAAGAATAGAGATAATGGAAAGTCTAATACCAAGGTCCGTAGAGGGAAGGGAACGAGTTAAACAAACATGGGCCCCATGGGAGGAATATTTACAAACAGAAGAAGGCAAGAAATTAATGGAGGAGGATACGGGAGAATAGGAAAAATAGAGCTGGATTGGGGGGGGCGGGGGGAGGGGAGGGGGGTGAGGGATCTCCACCGACGGACGGAGGAAAAAGAAAGAGAAAGAAAATTTTTCCTTTATTTTTTTTTTTTTTATTTATTTTTTTTTTTTATTTATTTTTAACTTTTTCGTTTTTCGAATTTTATTTTTTTTTTTTTTTTTTTTTCCTTTCTTTTTTTTTTTTTTTTCTTCTGGGTTACTGGGGTAATGGGGTTTACTCTCCTCGCAGGGAGGGGATTGGCCTCTAGGGTACCCTAGGGATTAGGGCCCATAAAATAAGAAGAGGCACAGGGAACCGAGCTAGACAGGAACTGTATATAAAATA
This sequence comes from Lithobates sylvaticus, assembly GCA_028564925.1. NCBI lineage: Eukaryota > Metazoa > Chordata > Amphibia > Anura > Ranidae > Lithobates > Lithobates sylvaticus. Next base: position 236,937,806 of record CM053032.1, read on the forward strand.
GAAAGAAAAAGGAAAGAAAGGGACAGCAAGAACAATTAAGCAATCGAAATAAGATGAAAATATAATTTGTTAAAAACGGAAGGATAATAATTTTGAATATCTGTAACAGTATAAATTGTATTTACTTTGTTGGCACTGTATCCCTTTAATGAAATAAATAAAGAATTTAAAAAAAAAAAAAAAAAAAGAGAAGGATTTGGGCTGCTCTGTGCAAAACCATTACGCAGAGCAGGTAAGTATAGCATGTTTGTTATTTTTAAAGAAAAAAAAACGGAGACTTTAGTATTACTTTAAAGAACCTATGCCAAAAATTAGACCATAGTAATAAAATCACTGTGGGAAGGCCAGTATCAGTAAGGTGATCTATATGTAACAACGTGGAGAAATGTTTCATTTTTCAAAGAGGTTCACACAGAGGTTAAATGGTGAAGTTTGAAGACATTTTTGTTATCTGTCAGCACTCTCCAAATGCCAGCTAGCTTAAAGTATATCTCAACCCAAAACTTTTTTCTTTCATTTTGGGTCCCATTTGAGAGATTTCACTTCCTGTCCTGTAGATACAACAGGAAGTGAGAAGAAATATATCTAAAGTGAGGTATATCTGTTCTTAGAGAGATGTCACCAGAACAAACGTCTCCTTTGGAAGATTTCCCCTCTTTCCTTGTTCTGGTGATAACTCAATGGTCACCATGACAAATAGAGAGGTTAACTCTCCCCAGCAGTAACACATACAGCAATAAAAACCTGAATGGGAGTCCATCATTTCCATATTCTATCTGAAACTAGAAAATACAATTTTTCGGCTTAGATACACTTTAAGGCATTTGCTCTGCATTGTGTAACGCAGCACCAAATTTATAAGTTGCTTGTCCATGCTAAGTTTAAACTTCAATGGCCTAGGGCCCTCTGGTGGAGAATTAGCAGTACAGCATGAATGTTGACCAAAATAATGCAATGCACAATACAATTTACAGCCAGCAGGTGTATGAAAGGGTTTTTTTTTTTTGGCTGACATTAACCTGCTGGGTTAAATGAAAAAAAAACTCATAGTGTGTTCCAGGCTTTAGATTGATAATGTATCCCATATGGGGTAATGCTGTCAATGTAACAGGGACAGTTCCTGAGATCTGTGACCAGTGGCGTCGCTAGGGGGTGGCTTTTGGGGCTATAGCCCGGAATCTGAGGCCCATAGCCCCAAGTCTCTCAGAGACGGCCGTGGCCTCTCTGCATCCAGGCCGCAAGTGGGGCGGGCAAGCACCAGAGAGTAGGGCGGGCGAGAGAGCAGAGAGATGACATCATCTCTCACTGCCCGCCCTGCATCACCGCTGTTCCGCTCTCACTGTCCAGCCATGGGCAGCAGAGAGATGACATCATCTCTCACTGCCTGCCCTCTCTCTGGTGACCCTGATGTAAGGAGCGGCTCTCTGGGGACTCTGAGGTAAGAGGGGCTCTCTGGGGACCCTGATGTAAGTGGGGGGGGGGCTCTCTGGGGACCCTTATGCAAGGAGGCGGCTCTCTGAGGACTCTGATGTAAGGGGGAGGCTCTCTGTGGACCCTGACGTAAGTGGGGGGGGCTCTCTGGGACCCTGATGTAAGGGGGAGGCTCTCTGGGGACCCTGATGTAAGTGGGGGGCTCTCTGGGGACCTTGATGTAAGGGGGCTCTCTGGGGACCCTGATGTAATGATAATATATATATATATATATATATATATATATATATATATATATATAAAATAAAATATGACTTTCTTTACTTTACTGCTATGGGCTCTAGCCCTAGATCTTTTGTAGACCTATCAATGTCCCTGCCTGTGACATTAACGGAACCTGCTAAGCTTGGTTTTGGAAGAGGGGACTTAGCAGCCCCCTAAGAAAACAGCATAAAGTATTTAGAGTGTTTGTTAAATTATTTTCACCTACAAGGGATATTTAGTGTTTAAGCTTTGGAATTTTGTATTTACTGTGTATGTTAATGTAAAATTGATTAAAAAAAACATTTAGTACATCACTGGAATACGTGTACATTGCCTCACGTTTTATCCCTTTAAACACACTGCAAGTAGGGGTGCACCAAATGGTAATTTTGGTGCCGAATCCGATACCGAAAATGAAAGATGCACTAGGCCGAAAACTGAAGCTGATACCAAAAATTACAGTTTTAAAAAAAAAAAAAACAGCGGGAGGGACCGAGGGATTTGGTTCCAAAAGAAGAATATTTCTAAATGAGGTACAGCTGGGAGCTATGAGTTCATGTCTGGTGTTCATTGTATGTAATTTATAGTATCACCATAATATGCTGGTTAGCAGGAAACACTGACACCAAGTTAGATTATCTGTTTCCCATTATAGCAAGATTTCTATAGAGCCTCTGGTGCATTGCAAAGTGCAATATATATATATATATACACACACACATACCGATCAGCCATAACGTTATGACCACTAACAAGTTAACAGAATAACATTGATTATCTTGATACAATGTCATCTGAAAGTGGGTGAGATATATTAGCAGCAAGTAAATATGTTGTCCCTGAAGCTGTGTTGAGAGCTGAAAAAATGGGCATCACAATTTGTTGTGTATAGAGCTGTGTAGCCAAATCAATCAGGAAGCCCATGCTGACCCATATCCTCGGCCAAATGCTCCTACAGAGGATATGTGAGCATTAGAACTGGACCATGGAGAAACAGTAGAAGGTGGCCTGTTCTGATGAACCACATTTTCTTTTACATCATGTGGAAGGTCGTGTGTGTGTGTGTGTGTATCACTCACCTGGGGAAGAGATGGCACCAGGATGCAGTATGGGAGGAAGGTCAGCTGGCAGAGGCAGTGTGATGCTTTGGGCAATGTTCTACTGGGAAACCTTCGGTCCTGCCATTCATGTGGATGTTACTTTGACACATACAACCTACCTAAACATAGTTGCTGGCCAAGTACACCCCTTCACAGAAATAGTATTCCCTCATGACATTGGTCTCTTTCGGCAGGATAATGTGCCCTGTCACACTGCAAAAAACGTTCAAAAATGGTTTGAGGAACCCAACAATGAGTTTGAGGTGTTGACTATGCCTCCAGATCATGCAGATCTCAATCCAATCAAGCATCTGTGGGATTTGCTGGAAAAACAAGTTTGACCCATGGAGACCCACCTCGCAATTTACAGGACTTGTAAACCTTTTTTGTTTGTATTAAAATAACAAACATGTCTATACTTACCTGCTCTGTACAGCCCTGATCCTCTTCTTCTGGGGTCCCCCATGGAAAGCCGCTTTCCATGGGGGCACCCGTGTGGGCTCGCTCCTGCGTCCCGCTGTTGTGTCCATTGACACAGACAGCGGGACTCAGCCCAGCCCCTCGTGTCACAGGATTGCTATCAATTAGAGCTGCACGATTCTGGCTAAAATGAGAATCACAATTTTTTTGCTTAGACGATAGATCACGATTCTCTCACGATTCTCGCGGCGTAACATCATCTTTCACATTAAAACAAAAAAAATTGGGCTAACTTTACTGTTTCGTTTTTTTTTTTTATTCATTGAAGTGTATTTTTTCCCAAAAAATTGCATTTAAAAGACCGCTGGGCAAATACAGTGCAACATAAAATATTGCAGCAATTGACATTTTATTTCCTAGGGTCTCTGTTAAAATATATATAATATTTGGGGGTTCCAAGTCATTTTCTATCAAAAAATATTGATTTTTACTTAAGAAACAAGTGTCAGAAAAAGATTTAGACTTTAAGTGGTTAATCTTCCTGCATTTACAGGTTGTTAAAAACTTGGCAGACTGCTTGGATTTTTTCTTTACACACAGAAGTTTCCCTTTGATCTAAGAAGGAAGAGTTAGTTACAATATTTCATGTTAAAACTTGGCAGGATGTTTTCTTTTGACAGCTGAGTGAGCAGATAAGTCTCTCCACTTGTTATATGAAAGAATCAGCAAATAGAGGGGTTGAATCGAGATCACGATTTTTTAACGATTTATTGTGCAGCTCTACTATCAATCTGTCCAATGAGGAGAGAGACAGCGGCTGGAGCCATTCGTGCACATTGATGGATCGAATTTGGCTCAGGTAAGAAAAAGGGGGGTCTGGGGGGGCGCTGGAGCACAGAAGGTTTTTCATCTTAATGCATAGAATGCTTTACAATCACTTTAACCCCATTTTTTACGATACGGCACTGCATTGCTTTAACTGACAATTGCGCTGTTGTGCGACGCTCTACCCAAATAAAATTTATGTCCTATTTTTTCTCACAAATGGAGCGTTCTTTTTGTGGTATTTGATCACCTCTGCGGTTTTTACTTTTTGCACTATAAACCAAAAAAGAGCGTAAATTAAAAAAAAAAAACAATATTCTTTACTTTCTTCTACAAAACACATCCAATAAAAAAGTATTCTGCTACATGTTTTTGGTAAGAAAAAATTCCAATAAGTGTATATTGATTGGTTTGCACCAAAGTTATAGCGTCTACAAACTATGGGATATATTTATGGAATTTTTATAATTTTTTATTTTTTTTTACTAGTAATGGCAGTAATCAGCGATTTTTAGCGGGACTGCAACATTGCGGCAGACACATCTGACCCTAAGTGACACTTTTTGGAGACCTGTGACACCAATACAGTGATCAGTGCTGTCACTACACTAATGACACTGGCAGAGAAGGAATCTCCATCTTCTCCCAGTCGAAGCATCACCCATCAAGGGGTCAATTGTGTTCCCTGTGAGTGCTTGCTAACTGTGGGGGTGATGCTTCAACTGGGAGAAGACAGAGATCCGTGTTCCTCCTTAGCAGAAACACAAGATTTCCATCTTCCCCTCTGACAGAACAGTGATCTGCCTTGTTTACATAGGCAGACCGCTGGTTTTGTCTCCCACAGGAACGATCTGAAGGTCCTGACGGACATCAGGTCCGCCGGACCTGCTGATTTGCTCCTGCTGTGTCCAATCACAGTGGGAGCGGGTTACCAGCGGCACGCACCCCAGTCCCAAAGAAAAAAATAATGTACAGGTATGTGATTTTGCCCTTAAGGGCGGCCCTGCCGCAGTATATGTACCTGGGGCAGTCCTTAAGCGGTTAAAGGAACTGCTACTAATGGCTTGGTGCCAAAATCCGCAGTATACATTCAGTGGTCTAGTGCCACCCATTCTTCAAGGGGTCAGGGCTATTTTGGTGGCAAAAGGGGGACCTACTCAATATAAGGGGGGTGGTCATAACGTTATGTCTGATTGGTGTATTTAGCACTGAAATTTTAAAAAGATGGAATCCTTGAAACCTTGCCTTTTGTTTAACAAAATACATGTTTTCACCTTTTGCATTTTGGTCCAGCTTATATACTTCAGCCTCTTTGCAGCCACTTCATGTCTAAATGCACTCCAGTGAAAGCTGCATGGAATTTCTCAGGACAGGTTTCCTGATAGTGACAACAGTGAATTATAGCTGGGTAATGTGCAGTGAAAAAGCCACTTGAAGTCTACGTTGGATGATGGGTAACAGCTAAGGAGCACAATTGGGATACAAGGACATAGTATTGTCACCCTATAACAGGAAGTGCCTGAGTAGGGCTCTCAAATTCTTCCTGTATTGAATTGTATTGTAACTGTACTGTCTCCGCTCACATTGTAGAGCACTGTGAAAACCGTTGGCGCTGTATATATCCTGTATAATAATAATAATAAGGAACTTCATGCAGGATTAACAGGTATAATTACATGGATGAAAGCTGAAGAAAAAAATGACAACAATTACATCAAATTATTTTATTGATTGAGTTTACATATACATTAATGTGAATTCAAGAGCAACCCAGCGCTAGTTGGAAGCAGCCACTTGAGAAATGCCAAGGCAAACTGAAGCAACTCAAAATCAAGTCAAAACAACTCAAATGTTTCTCAGAACATACTGTATTTGACTTACATCTGTGCCTGAAGGATTTGTTCATTAGTGTTTGGCACAATCCTTTATAAATGAACAATGTCTAAATAAAACATTACAAATAAAAAAGCAGTTTGTGTTGCAAAATGCAGCAAAGTGTATGGAATGGCATCTGGGATATCTGGTGTTAATGAGCCCTCAGCAGAAAGTGTATGAACCATCATTCCTGACCACAAAAGGTAAAACACGCGTGCAGAATCATTTCAGTTAAAAACAATGTTCAGCATTTCAAATCTCATGCCTTCAAAGGGCACAGATTGTGAAATCGCTTAAACCACTCGCCGACCGCCTAACTGGGAATGTACATCAAATTTGAACGCAGGGTTTTGGCTGCAGCTAGATGACATAACCCCAGTATCATTCCATTCTTTCCCTTAGGCGGATTCGCTGTGGGATGAGGAAGAGGTGCTCCCGCCACTTCCTGATGGTTCCTGGGCTAACGTGACCGATCGCTGAGCCCGGGAAACATCCAGCGTCAGCAGGATTTTTACATAGAGATGAGTGATGGCAAGTTGGCCACTGCTCATCTCTATGCCCTTGGAGGACCCTAGCGACTTCAACGTCTCTCCCAGTTCTCCAGCAATGTAAACATTGTTTTTTACTTTTTCTTAAAGCAAAAGTTCAGAATTTTTTTTTATTTTTTTTGATCTTTTGCTTTTAAAGGGGTTGTAATCCTTCGTGTTTTTTCCAATTACCAATAATTATTTTCTAATTACCCAACTGCTCTTGCACAATAAATCCAACCCTAAGTGAGGGCGATTTGTGTATGATCCTTGAAATTTGTTAGCTGACAACTTTTGATAGACCTTTTTATGGTGACAAAAAAATAAATTATACCTATAACAATTCCTATGGTTTGGCACATTCATACTTTCACTCCATGCAAGCCGATTCTTCTGGGAACCCCACTTGGGCACTACCATTCAGTAGAGAGATGCCACACTAAAACAATTACTTGACTTAATTAGATGTTTTAGGGCTTCAATGCCTCAATACCTTCAAGCAACTGGACCGATTTACAAAAAAAAGAGCAAACAAAACTATCTAGTAAATAATACATGTAAACCAGTCAGATTTCAGTTTACTGAAACAGGTGCACTTTTTTTATCATATTGGTGAGAGATAACTATCCAATACAGTCATTTTCCTTGTGTTTTCATTAAATTTTTAAGAAATTTACAAAAATGTTTACCGGTTTAAAAAAATTACACATCCTTCTTTTTGGAGGGATCTATTTTCTTCAGGTTCAGGTGTATTCCATTTAAGGACCGTAGGACTAACTGAGGAAGTATTAAGGGTTCCTTTTCTTTATCTGGGTATAATTCAAACCTCTGTAATGTCAGTGCAAGGGCCACTTTCATCTCATTCATAGCAAAATTCTGTCCAATACAGTTTCTGAAAAGAGGAATAAATAGGTGTTAGATTTTTGTAATACTGTGGTACTATTGAAGTATTGTGTGTGCTGTTTGTACTACTGTAAATCTTAAAAAGTCCCAATTATGAATATTTTATTCAATTAAGCCCTCCAACAGTGCTGCTGTATCCCATACGGCCATGTAAATAGCAACCTCTGAAAGTCTTGATTTGCATAGGCTTAAGGCTCGTACACACGATATGAAAATCAGATGGGAAAATTTGTAAGACGAGCAGTCTGCCGATTTTTGGATCGTTAGTACGGTGCTTTCGACAGCCGATTTCGCTTTTTCGTCAGACAAAAGCTGGATGTGCAGACTATAAAATTTGTTGGATGTGAACTTAATGTCTAGTTGAGTCTTCGTTTCATTAGTACGGTATGAAAAAAATCGTAAGAGCAAGACTACACATGCTCAGAAATGAAAGAACACATACAAAACTATTCAACACATTACGTCACTTCTGACGTTGTATTCTGTCATACGAAACTTTTTGTATTGTGAGTAACCTCTTCATTTTCAACATGAGACTAGCATGCCACAAAAAATGTACGTTTGGTCGTCTGAAAATCTAAGCGTGTGTACGAGGCTTTAGTCACACCTCCTCACCACATCACATGTGGCAGTGCTTGGGCCTGGTGATTTGACACTCAGGTACGCGATATTGTCACATAAAGAAGGAGTACACCTCCCAAATCCCAGAAGTCTTCTGAAGTTTTTTTTCTAAAGGGCAGGGTGGCACTGCCACAGAGGATAGGAAGGTCAGTACAGCCTCTACAGCCTCTTCCACACCGGCCATCTGATCAGGTCCCCCTGTCAGTTTTTCAGGCAGACCTGATCAAAGGTCCATTTATTCCTATGCACAGGCAAGTGTAACGGACATGTGTCAGTTTACACCCACCTACCTCTGGGTCTGATCTGGTCCACTAAAAAAAAAACAGAAGGGTATCTGTCCTCTTCCATTTAGGCAGATCGGATTGGAGGATAGTCGGTTGTAAATAGATGGCAAAGTCTGTTTACTCCTGGCCGCCCATAGAGCAGAGTGAGCTCTGTCAATGTCTGCTTTGCAGAAACTGAGCAGATACAGATGTGTCATCCACCCGCTCTGCTCTGATCAGCAGGGGTTGCTGCCAAACAAGCTGCTGAATAGGCCTGTGCTTTGAATTCCCACTGGAAAAAAATACCATTTTAGGTCCAAGTCACTTCTGGTTTGTTCACTCTGTTGCCAGTCAAGCCTTGATGAAGGGGCCACTTAGACCCCCAAAACACTTTGGCTGCTTTTTGAATTATACCCCTGACCTTTAATGGAATAAAGTTGTATCTGGACCTCTTAGCAGTGGTGTTTCACTTCAATTTCAACTCTTTTTACATTACACTACAAGCCAACGAGACTGTGAAGAACCCCTAGGCACCAGATCATTTACACCAACAGTAATACCTTAAGATAAAATTACCAGTAAAATAAACCTATGGGTTCAGCACTATCTTTCCACTTTCCTCAACTGATCAGCAGACGATCTGTGAGTGGAATCTGTCCCATGTGAAGGGGGTCTTAGTCACACTGTCGGACCGGTCAGTTTTGACGGCGGACCTGAATGTGCGTTCCATGCTGGTCTATGGAGCGACGGATGTCAGCGGAGACATCCGACCCCGTCCGATCTGCTAAAAGCAGACGGATGGCCCTACGTCCGGATCCATCGCTGGTGGATCGGGTGAGATCGGATGAAAACGGAAATCCGTTTTAATCCGATCTCTCCATAGAATCCAGCGGTGCTCGAAAAGCCCCTCCCCGCTCAGTGAGCAGAGAGGGACCTGTCATCCGCCGGCTCAGCGGAGATCAACGGAGAAATCTCCCGCTGACCCAGCAGACAAAGGCAGACTCCGTGCAAGCGGATCCGCCTCGTCTGAATGAGGACTTAGGCATTGGTTTTTCAACACACATCGAACCTTTATCAGGGTCACTATAGTAAACAAGGAGGTACAAGAAGCAGTAATACACATGAACCCAATCAGATATTCCCTTTGATCATTTTAAGCTAATGGCACATTGAAAGATGATTACTGAATGTCTACATGGGTTATATGTTAAAATGCTACACTATCCAAAACTGATATTTCATTTTTTTCTGGTTGTTGAAAAGAATAATCACATGCTGGCTTTTTATATTAGTTAACTCATGCAGCAAACTCTAGCGTGTGCTACTAGTAATGAGAGTAGGTAAACTATACTCTCACTCATGTTACATTCTCCGTTAAGTGGGCGATGGGAGGGCAATGTACCTAGGGATTTTGTTTTATTTTTTTTGTGCCTCCACCTAAAAATGATTTGGAAGTACAAGAGGGATTTTAAGGAATAATTTGCTCCCAGGTATCTCACTTACTTAAAGTTCCGCTTAAAAACTATTTTTTTTTAAAGTCAGCAGCTACAAATACTGCAGCTGCTGACTTTTAAAAATTGGACACTTACCTGTCCTGGGGTCCAGTGATGCGGGGGATTAAAGCCCCACTCATCTCCCCCTCCTCTCGGCGGAACCAGCATTGTAACTGTGGGCGCCTTGCTGTGGCTTCACAGCCGTGCACCCACTGTGCATGCACGAGCCGCGCCACGCGCCGTGACTGGCCGTGCAATCATCTGGGACCTGTGACATGTCACAGATGATCGCCTAGAGGGCGGGGGGAGAGGTGATCTCCCTTCTGGCGCTGAGAGAAGTGACGCAAGGAGCCGAGGTGAGTAAAGAGGCAGGTTACGAGGGACCCCCTAGCAACAGGCATTAAGAGGTGAGTAAAAAAATGTAAAAAATCCTCAATGTTTTTTTTTTTTTTTTTTTTTATTTCATGCACATTAGTGACATTTTTTTTTTTGGTGGAACTCCACTTTAATCTTGCAAATGCATGCACATACATTATTGTAGATGCAGTTCCAAATATATTGCAATCTAGAAAGGTAGAAGGACAAGAGGAGATGAAATACACAACACTCTTCTAAGGCACACACAGAAGTCCTTAGGTGGGTCTCAGCATTCACTGTAGGTTTTGTGTAACTCCATTCCAGCCCATTGACCCTATCAAGGACTGATTTGGACGAATGAGCTCCAGACACACAAACTACACAGAGGGTCACAAACTCTAGTCCCAGGCCGCAGGAAAGGGGCCTCTCTCCAAGCACATGGCCTGCTCACAGGGCAAACTCCCCTCAGCCAAAGACTCTTCTTCTTCACAAAGGGGAGGATTGAAGGATCCTTTTAGAACAAAGCTCAAATGTTTTATAAAATTCACCAGTGTTGGCTAACTGACAAGACAGGATTCCCCATCTGCATACACTGCTTATTCCAACTAGCCAGTAATAAGCAGTGTATGCAGATGGGGAATTCTGTTTCGTCAGCTGGCCAACCACTGGTGAGTTTTATAAAACATTTGAGCTTTGTTCTAAAAGGATCCTTCAATCCTCCCCTTTGTGAAGAAGAAGAGCAATTGGACTAGGTTTTCTAATGTGGTAGACCGACTGTCCCCTCCCCCCAGAGCAGTCAGCTAGATTGGGCAACAGTCATGTGCATGGGCAGCTTATGTCATAAAAGCATATATTTCAGATACAGTTTGCCATAGCAGCAATACCTTGATCCAGCTGAGAAGGGGAGGAAAGCATGAGAATGTCTCTTGGAGGCATTTTCTGGTGAAAACCTCAATGGATCAAATACCTGAAAACAAGAAAGACAGTTATTGTCCCCAGAAAGACAGCTGTGTCCCCAATAGAAAAGCAATTCCACAACTTTCTTATATATAAAAACAAACAATTGTCTGCAGCCTTTTTTACCCATGAAATATGAACCAAAGTCTTCTTTTTTTTGGCCACTGGGTGGCGCTGTTCTGTTTGAGTATGACACAAGATACCATAAAAATGATAAGTACCTCTGGATCTTCCCACAAGCTAGAGCATCTGTTGATAGCGTATAAACTAAGCAGAATATTAATACCTGTGGAGACAGTAAGGACATAAATAATTTTTCAGGTATTACGGATTCAAGCTGAAATATTGTGGAGAAAAGAAAAACAGTTGCTGACCTTTGGGCAGGCTCCGACCATCACAGAATGTGATTGGTGAGGTAAGTTCACGAGCTACTCCTGGCACAGGTGGATACAGTCGCATGCTCTCCTTAATACACATAGTGGTGTACGGCATCTTACCCAGATCATCCCTGATCACATACACAAAGAATGCCCGTTTTATGGCAAATAAAAACTCTTTACTTATGTAAATACATACCTATTAACACTCTCTCTCTCTCTCTCTCTCTCTCTCTCTCTCTCTCTCTCTCCTCTCTCTCTCTCTCTCTCTCTCTCTCTCTCTCTCTCTCTCTCTCTCTCTCTCTCTCTCTCTCTCTCTCTCTCTCTATATATATATGGGGCTTAACATGTGTTGGGCCCCTAATCTACTGCTGTGTGCCCCAGGTCCCAACACCACCCTCAAATGTTTTCTATTCCCTGGAAGGAAGAGAGAAAAGATCCCCCTAGTGCCGCACATCCATGGAGTCCTATGGTGGTATAAGAGAGGCAACCTCAGCCTGGGCTCCCGCCAGGCCACACCCCCAACCAAATGTTTTCTATTCCGTTACCTATCAGACCTGCAGCATGGAGACCAGGAAAGTGCTCTGAACTCCTCCCCAGCTCTGTATTGCAAGTCTAATAGGCAGTAGACAGAGACAATGGCCAGCAGTTGAGTGTGCCCACCAACACTCCAATCTTCCCCTGGCATGCAGTGTGATCATGCACACTGAGTTTGTTGGGGGGTTGAGATTGCAGCGATTTAAAATGACTGCTTGCTGACAGACTCTGGAGGGGGCTGTGTGGGTACTGCCCACTATCTGCAGATCCAAATTACAGGCTGCTCTTGTCAAGATAGTGTGTTGCAGTTACATACATTTTTAACCGCTTAAGGACCAGCCGCTGCAGTTATACTGTGGCAGGTTGGCTCCCCTGCGCAAATCGGCGCTATTGCATGGCGGCTTGCACAGGCGCAGTTGCGGGGGAGGTGTGCTCTCGCGCCCACTGCATGCTGCTGGAGCTTGCTTGCGCGTCGGGCAGACTCGATGTCCGCCGGCGGCCCGCAATCGCCTAATACAGAGGCAGAATGGGGATCTGCCTTTGTAAACAAGGCGGATCCCCATTCTGACAGAACATGTCAGAGATCTACTGTTCCCAGTGATCGGGAACAGCGATCTCCGTCATGTCCCAGGCAGCCCATCCCCCCCACAGTTAGAACACACCCAGGGAACACAGTTAAGCCCTTGATCGCCCCCTAGTGTTAACCCCTTCCCTGCCAGTGTAATTTTTACATTGATCAGTGTATTTTTATAGCAATGATCAATGTAATAATGTCGCTGGTCCCCAAATGGTCAGATTTGTCTGCCGCAATGTCACAGTCTTGCAAAAAATCGCAGATCGCCGCTATTACCAGTAAAAACAAGAAAAATAAATAAAAGTCCATAAATCTATGCCATAGTTTGTAGACGCGATAACTTTTGCGCAAACCAATCAATATATATGCTTATTGCAATTTTTTTTACCAAATATATGTAGAAGAATATATATTGGCCTAAACTGATGAATACATTTGTTTTTTATATATTTTTTTGGATACGTATTATAGCAAAAAGTAAAAAAAATTATAATTTTTTTCAAAACTGTCGCTTTGTTTGTTTATAGAGAACAGGTGAACAAATACCACCAAAAGAAAGCTCTATTTGTGGGGAAAAAAGGTTGTCAATTTTGTTTGGGTAAAGCGTCGCAATTGTCAGTTAAAGCGACGCAGTGCCGTATCGCAACAAATGGCCTGGTCCTTAAGGGGGCAAATCCTTCTGGTCCTTAAGGGGTTAGTTGCACCCTAATGTACCTTGGAAACATACCCGAAAGCATATGTGATAACCATCTGTGCCTTGCAGTGCATCACAAACAAGGGCATTGTCCAGTTTTAGGTGCATGTTGGTGCATTGGTAGACCATTCAAAATAAATGGGCTGCCTTAATAAAAAATGTTAACCTCCAACATACTTAACATTAATGTGCATGCAGTAAAGCACCACACAAGGGTGAAGGCACCCTAAACATTTTTGGTACCTCTCCCTTGCCTGTATTGTTGTCTGTGGCTCTTTAGGGAAGATATCCCCCCTCTTCTTTCAATAATCCTGGTTTAGTGCTACACAAGATAAAAATATAAAGAAAATTCTCACCATTCCACAGTCTTCCGGTCTCCCAGGACCTCTCTGATTTCCTCTCGACATTTCTCTTGGTGTTCAGGGTATTTGGCCATACAATATAATGCCCAGGAGATCCCACTGGCCGTTGTATCATGTCCTTCAAACATGAACGTATCCACCTCTGCACGCATATCCTCATCAGATAACCCCTGACCTTTCTCGTCCTACATAAAATAAAATAGCTTATATAATAAGGATAGATGATTTGTATCACACAACAGACTTCCGGTTAGCAATGCAGCTGCAAGATAAAGCTAGTCACCACCGATCTTTTTTGGTTCACATGGTTCTACTCACACACCACAGCGAGATAATAACAAGTTTTAACATACCGTATATACTCGAGTATAAGCCGACCCGAATATAAGTCGAGGCACCTAATTTTACCACAAAAAACTGGGAAAATTTATTGACTCGTATAAGCCTAGGGTGAGAAATGCGCAGCTACTGTAAGTGGAAAAGAGGGTCAACAATGCCCATTTGCAGCCTCACTGTGCCCATTTGCAGCCTCACTGTGCCCATTTGCAGCCTCACTGTGCCCATTTGCATGCCTCACTGTGCCCATTTGCCCATTTGCAGCCATAGGTCCCCCGAACTTCAAACTTGGTAGTTAAGGGTTCCTTGATGCCCCCTATCTGTAGCCAAAATGGGGCCAAAGGGTCCTGAAATTACATTGCTGCAGATGGACACAGTTGACCGAATTTGGGGCCTCGTATCTTGGGGCCACTTGGATCTAGGAACCCCAGATTTAGTGTGCAAACCCAGTGGAAATAGCACTACAACATATCCAAAGATGGGGTTCCTATCACCAAGTGGCCCCGACATATGGGGCCCCAAAGTGGGTTCGGAAAATGTCAAGCACTTTTCTGCAGCAGAGAATGACATTTTCCGAACCGACTTTGGGGCCCCATATCTCCCATCTTTGGATATGTTGTAGAGCTGGTTCCACTGGGTTTGCACACCAAATTTGGGGGTTCCTAGCACCAAGTGGCCCCGAGATACGGGGCCCCAAAGTCGGGTCGGAAAATGTCATTTTCTGCTGCAGAAAAGTGCTTGACTCACGTATAAGCCGAGGGGGGCAATTTCAGCACAAAAAAATGTGCTGAAAAACTTGGCTTATACTCAAGTATATACGGTATACATTTTAGCAATGCCTCTCTACATTAGACAAGTGCAGATAATAAAATAGGTCCCATAACTACCTTAGCACAGAGAAGAATGTCAAGAAAATCCAGATGTCTCTTCTGAAGGATCTTCTCCAGCTCTTTCTCCTCCTTGAGAGATTCTTTCCTTTCCTTAATGACTTCATCTAGTAAGAAAAGAACCATATATAAGGAAATATTGCAGAATACAAAGCTAACTGAAAGCAACCATCCACCAACTATGCACCAATGTAGTGTGATATTCATCTCTTGCTGTTTGAAAGTCTTGGGTCCTTTGGCTTGCATTGCTAAACCCTTGATGTTTGAGATTTCTTATAAATGGGATCCTGCAGACACGGAGAAGACATGATGAAGAAAGTAGTGGAGTAATAAAACAGCTCCCCTCCTACATTATAAAATTCCATGTATTAAAATGTTCCAATCCATGCACAGAAACAACTAAGCCAGCAGTGGTCAATCTCAAGTGTGGCCCCTGACATCACCCAACATTTGCAAATAATGTTCAGTATAGATAATGCTGCAGAGGAGTGTTAGAGATTTTAGTCATGATATAGAAAATGGTAAGAGGCTGCAGACATACTACTGTAAAGGAGTGGTTGGTGACTGAGGACATGCTGCTCTAGAGATGTTGCTAAAGATGACTGCCATCACAGTCCCCTTACAAATCCATGTTCCCACATTTGTGCTATCTACATCTCTCTCTGTTGCCTCTCTCTGAGGTTTCTATGTTTTTGCCGGCAATTGACCGATTTAAAGTCTATTGTGTCTTGTGTGTTTTTATTGCTGTGCACACTATATTGTTTCACAACCGATATTGATACATGATTATCTCTGTATCCCTGTTAAACCTTTTTTTTTTTTTTAGAAACTAATAAAATAAAATAAACTGTATTAAGCCTAATGTTTGTATGTATGTTAGCATGTTTGTACAATGCAACTCTTTGATAAATAAAGGAATTACAAAAAAAAAAAAAAAAAGATGCCACATTTGAAATTCAGTTCAGAAACACAAACTATAAAAGAGAAAAGTCAATAGACCGCACTAAAAAAAAGCGTAAAATGTGTAAAAGAAATACACCAACCCAGTCTAATAAATATATAGGTTAAGACGCCGCTAAAAACTGACCCAGTGCTTCAGATGTGGATATGGCTGTGTATGGCCTAAGCCATTGCTGCTCCAGCAACGTTCCCTGACATGTTTCGCCCCGCCTACTGGAGCTTGGTCGCAGAGGTTCCTCTGTGAACAAGCCCCGGTAGACAAGGCGAAACATGTCAGGACTTGGCCGAAGCAGCGCTGGCTGAGTCATACAGTGCCTTGAAAAAGTATTCATACAATACTATACAATACAATAACTAAAAACATAAATGTATTTTATTGGGATTTTATGTGAAAGACAGAATCTCAATTGGATTTAGGTCTGTACTTTGACTAGGCCATTCTAACACATGAATATTCTTTGATCTAAGCCAAGGATCTACAAACGACGGCCCTCCAGCTGTTGCGGAACTATGCGTCCCATGAGGCATTGTAAAACTCTGATTGTAAATCCTGAACTGGAGGGCCATAGTTTGGAGACCCCTGATCTAAACCATTCTATTGTAGCTCTGGCTGTATGTTTAGGGTCAGTGCACAGGAGTACAAGAGATTTGCTGCCCATGACAACATTGGTTCACTGCAGAGATGAATGGAAATTTCAAATTTTGCAACATGCATCAATGACAGTGTGCACGTGCACTTTGTGAATGAATGAATGATTTGTATAGCGCTGCAACTGCGAACTGAATCGCCTCAAGGCGCTTGACTGCTCATGTTGGGATGCCATGTTTAGAAGAGGTGGGTCTTGAGTTTTTTCCTGAAGGCCTGATGGTTTTCTTCCATGCGGATGTTGTTTGGTAGAGCATTCCATAGACGGGGTCCCTGTACTGCGAATCTTCGTTCTCCCTTCGATTTGTATCAGGCTTTTGGGATGAGAAGGCGATTTTGGTTTGTTGATCGGAGGCTGCGATTTGGTATGTATTTTTCTATTTTCTCACAAAGGTATTGAGGCGCATTTCCTTGTGTACATTTGTGGGTGAGGCAGAAGGTCTTGAATGTGATTCTATCTTTTACCTTGAGCCAATGGAGCATCCTTAGGGATGGGGAGATAGATTCCCAGGGTTTCTTTCCGGTGACTAATCTTGCTGCTGTGTTTTGGACAATTTGAAGGCGCGCAATCTGGTAATCCGGTAATCCTATGTACAGGGAGTTTGCATAGTCGAGACGCGAATTGATGATCGTTCCTACTACTACCGATTTTTCCTTTTCCGGGATGAAGGAGATGAGTCTGCGTAGCATGCGAAGGAGATGGTGGGATCCGCTGATTACGGATCCTATTTGTGCCTCCATTGTCATCTCTGAATCAAAGATTACTCCGAGGCTTTTGGCTTTGTTGCTTGGAAGGATGGTCTGTCCCAAGATGGTTGGTGGTGTCCAAGGGGTCTTCGTCTTTTTCCTTCGGTTTGCGTCGAGGAGCAGTAATTCTGTTTTTGATCCATTTAGTTTGAGGGAGCTAGTGGTCATCCAGTCATCTATCAATGTGAGACATTTTCCTAGTTCCTGGTATTGGTCTTTTTGTCCGGTGATCCGGAAGTACAGTTGAGTGTCGTCCGCGTATGAGTGGAAGCACAGATCTAATTTGCTAATAATTTTGAAGAGTGGTCGGATGTAAATGTTGAACAGTACTGGTGACAATGGTGATCCTTGAGGGACTCCATAAGTGATTGCCCGGGTTTCCGAAGTGAAGGCTCCTAGTTTCACTGTTTGTGACCGGTTTCCTAAGAAGGAAGCGAACCATGGCAGATCTCCATCTGTAACTCCTGCCACTTCCTTGAGGCGGCTGAGAAGCATGTTGTGGTCCACTGTGTCGAACGCCGCACTGAGATCCAGCAATACCAGAAGACACGATTCTCCATCATCCGCTGCTTCTAGGGCGTCATCCCATATTTTCAGAAGTGCCGTTTCTGTGCCATGGCCTGGGCGGAAGCCCGATTGTAGTGGGTCCAGGAGCTTGTGTGTGTCCAGATGAAGTTGAAGCTGTTGTACTACTGCTTTCTCCATGATCTTGGAAATGGTGTCAGCACAGGGTGACACTAGAAAGTGTGGAAAACTTGCAGGGGAACAGCAAAGCATGGCATTTCAGGACGGAGTAAAGGTAAGTAAGTAGAGTAAGGCAGAGCTGTGGATGGTAACAGTAGTTTTTTTGTTTTTATTATTTTATTTTGTTATTATTGTTTACAGTTTTATTTTTTTTATTATTTCTTTATAATATTATTTTATTTATTATTTTTTTTTTTACAATTTGTTAGGAGCCCCATCAAGGGTCTTTGGTGAAATAGAAGAAAGGGACTGAGGACAGAGATTCCCCAGTTTCTTTCTCTGTAGCCTCAGCTGCCATGGGGGTAGGAGTGTTCAGCAGGGGGGATTTGAATCACACAGGATGATTACGGTGTGCCCTGGCACACCCAGCGTGCATGCCTATGCATATGCGATAAACAGGGACTGTAAAGGATGAATTGTAAGTACAGAAGTACTTTATGAGTTGAATAAGAAAACTGCTGCTCTTTGAAAAATTACATTACGACACTAAACAGTTCAGCAGTCTTCTAGTAGTGACTTCCTTTGCAACTCAGCATTTGGTTGCATAACATCTCACAGCTACAACAAAAGTGAATGAAGGAAGACGTCTCTCTTCTAGGTGCTGGGATTGCAGTTCTGAGCAGGGTGCCGATTAGAGTTACCACCTCATCCCTTTAAAACCAAACACGTATTAATTACACAGGTTCTGTGGCTGATTAAGGTGGTAATTTAACTCACTTGGTGCCTTATCTGTATTAAATTAGCCTCAGAACCTGTGCAATTCATATGTGTTCGGGTTTAAAGGATGAGGTGGCAACTCTAGTGCCGATAACCAACCACCCAGCAGCCTTCATTCACTGTCGGCCCACTTTGATTAAGGTCTGAATAGTGAATTATCTCCACTTAGGGCCACCAGTCCGATATATAATTATTTGTACTGGCCTGCCCTGGGCAGGATGAATTTAACAATTTAGTCTTCTATCCATACAAAACAGTAAGGTAAATGTTATCCAATAACTATCCACTGCAATTGCAAACTGACCTGTGTGCTGATGCGCCGTCTTTAGAGCTCTTCTGAAGCGAAATCCATGTGGACTCAGATGGAACAGGAAATCGCTGTGGTAGGGTAGGCAGGTGAATCTATAATCCACCAGGTAGGAGAGGTCATATACTGCCTTGATGTAGGCACTTTCACTAGGGAGAAAATAAGTACACATAGATGAAGGCTCAGATTTAAATGCTTCACATTTTAATGAGCTTCTCTATTGCTGAATGACATAAAATGTATATCTTGTCTTACTTATAAATAAATACCCACTGACCATGCATAGTATATGCATTATATGAGAGAGGGTCATAATATTTAGCCTCTGGTTTTGTGCAAGCTAAGCGCATTTACAAGACTCTGCAGCTTGGGCTCCTGATTGAACATATCCCTAGTTTGATGAAACCACACTAAAGCCTCGTACACCCGATCAGATTATCGTACCAATATTCATCCGTTTTTTGTTTCATGCTAGTCTCATATGGAAAGTGAAGAGGTTACTCAACAAATGAAAATTTTCGTATGACAAAATTCAACTTCAGAAGTGATGTAATGTGTTAAATTGTTTTAAATGTATTCTTTCGTTTCCGAGCGTAGTCTTGCCCTTACTATTTTTTTCGGATGAAAACTGTACTAATTAAACGAAAATTGGACATTATGTTCAAGTACGATAAAAAATGTATAGCATGCACCTTCAGCTTTTGTTGTTCGAAAAGTCAGAATCGGCTGTCGAAAAGCACTATACTAACGATAAGAAAATCGCCAGATCGTTCGTCGTACGAAATTATACTTCTGATTTTCTTATCGTGTGTACGGGCCTTTACCCTGTCCATGTTCATTTGTTATTGGTTGTCATTTTTGATTATTGTTGATAATTAGTATGCATCAGTCTGAGTACAACTAACACATGCTTGCCATTAAAGTATAACGAAAGGTAAAACTTTTTTATTTTTTTTGGATAGAGTGGAGAGGGATTAGAACACATACAGGTAGTTACATACAGTGGTGTGAAAAAGTGTTTGCCCCCTTCCTCATTTCCTGTTCCTTTGCATGTTTGTCACACTTAAGTGTTTCGGAACATCAAACCAATTTAAACAATAGTCAAGGACAACACAAGTAAACACAAAATGCAATTTGTAAATGAAGGTGTTTATTATTAAAGGTGAAAAAAAATCCAAACCATCATGGCCCTGTGTGAAAAAGTGATTGCCCCCTAAACCTAATAACTGGTTGGGCCACCCTTAGCAGCAACAATTGCAACCAAGCGTTTGCGATAACGTGCAATGAGGCTTTTACAGCGTCCTGGAGGAATTTTGGCCCACTCATCTTTGCAGAATTGTCCTAATTCAGTTACATTAGAGGGTTTTCGAGCATGAACGGCCTTTTTAAGGTCATACCACAACATCTCAATAGGATTCAGGTCAGGACTTTGGCTAGGCCACTCCAAAGTCTTCATTTTGTTTTTCTTCAGCCATTCGGTGGTGGACTTGCTGGTGTGTTTAGGATCATTGTCCTGCTGCAGAACCCAAGTTCGTTTCAGCTTGAGTACACGAACAGATGGTCGGACATTCTCCTTCAGGATCTCTTGGTAGACAGCAGAATTCATAGTTCCTTTTATCACGGCAAGTCTTCCAGGTCCTGAAGCAGCAAAACAGCCCCAGACCATCACACTACCACCACCATATTTTACTGTTGGTATAATGTTCTTTTTCTGAAATGCAGTGTTCCTTCTACGCCAGATATACTTGGACACACACCTTCCAAAGAGTTCCACTTTTGTCTCATCGGTCCACAGAATGTTGTCCCAAAAGTCTTGGGGATCATCAAGATGTGTTGTGGAGAAATTGAGACGAGCTTTGATGTTCTTTTTGCTCAGCAGTGGTTTTCTCCTTGGAACTCTGCCATGCAGGCCATTTTTGCCCAGTCTTTTCCTGATGGTGGAGGCATGAACGCTGACCTTAACTGAGGCAAGTGAGGCCTGCAGTTCCTTGGACGTTGTTGTGGGGTCTTTTGTGACCTCTTGGATGAGTCGTCGCTGCGCTCTTGGGGTAATTTTGGGCGGCCGGCCACTCCTGGGAAGGTTCACCACTGTTCCATGTCTTCGCCATTTGTGGATAATGGCTCTCACTGTGGTTCGCTGGATTCCCAAAGCTTTGGAAATGGCTTTATAACCCTTTCCAGACTGATAGATCTCAATTACTTTCTTTCTCAATTGTTCCTGAATTTCTTTGGGTCTCGGCATGATGTGTAGCTTTTAAGGATCTTCTGGTGGACCTTACTGTGTCAAGCAGCTCCTATTTAAGTGATGCCTTGATTGTGAACAGGTGTGGCAATAATCAGGCCTGGGTGTGGCTAGAGAAATTGAACTCAGGTGTGGACAACCACAGTTATAGTATGTTTTAACAAGAGGGGCAATCACTTTTTTACACAGGGCCATGATGGTTTGGATTTTTTTTCACCTTTAATAATAAACACCTTCATTTACAAATTGCATTTTGTGTTTACTTGTGTTGTCCTTGACTATTGTTTAAATTGGTTTGATGTTCCGAAACACTTAAGTGTGACAAACATGCAAAGGAACAGGAAATGAGGAAGGGGGCAAACACTTTTTCACACCACTGTAGTAGGTGAGGTTGAAAAAAGACACAAGTCCATCAACGTCAGTCTTACATTGTATATCCCTGTATGTTGCGGTCATTCAGGTACTTATCTAATAGTTTTTTTGAAACTATCGATGCTCCCCGCTGAGACCACCGCCTGTGGAAGGGAATTCCACATCCTAACCACTCTTACAGTAAAGAACCCTCTACGCAGTTTAAAGAGGAAGTAAACCCTCTTTTACAACTTTAGCTTACAGGTAAGCCTATATTAAGGCTTACCTGTAGCTAACAGGGATATCTCCTAAACCTGCACGGTTTAGGAGATATACCTGTATTTGCATGTGCCGACGTCATGCGGCACATGCGCACTAGCGACAACTGAAGCATCGGCGCTATATGCCGATGCTTCAGTTGTTATATGCCGCTCTCGTGCGCATGCGCGTGACGTCATCGCGGCTCCGGCAAATCACAGCGCCGGAGCCGCGATACCCGGAAGTCACTCCGGGAGAAGATGTCGGCGATCGGAGGGGGAGAAGAGGACCGATGCCGAGGCTTCGATTTCAGGTAAGTGATGCATAATTAGCTAGTATATATGCATACTAGCTAATTATGCCTTTGTCTTGCAGGTTTTTTTTTTTTTTCGATTTTTTCAAGAGGGTTTACTTCCTCTTTAAGGTTAAAACCTCTTTTCTTCTAATTTTATTGAGTGGCCTCGTGTCTTATTAAACTCCCTTCTGTGAAAAAGTTTTATCCCTATTGTGGGGTCACCAGTACAGTATTTGTAAATTGAAATCATATCCCCTCTCAAGCGTCTCTTCTCCAGAGAGTTCAGTGCTCGTAACCTTTCTTCATAACTAATATCCTCTAGTCCCTTTATTAGCTTTGTTGCCCTTCTTTGTACTCGTTTCATTTCCAGTACATCCTTCCTGAGGACTGGTGCCCAGAACTGGACAGCATGCTCCAGGTGAGGCCGAACCAGAGTCTTCTAGAGTGGGAGAATTACCGTTTTATCTCTGGAGTTGATCCCATTTTTAATGCCAATATTCTGTTTGCTTTGTTAGCAGCAGCTTGGAATTGCATGCCATTGCTGAGCATATCATCTACTAGGACCCCCAGGTCCTTTTCCATCCTTGATTCCCCCAGAGATTCTCCCCCCAGTGAGTAGATTGCATTCATATTTTTGCCACCCAAATGCATTATTTTTAAATTTTTCCACATTAAACCTCATTTTCCATGTAGTTGCCCACCCCATTAATTTGTTCAGATCTTCTTGCAAGGTTTCCACATCCTGTGGAGAAGTTATTGTCCTGCTTAGCTTAGTATTGTCCGCAAATACAGAGATTGAACTGTTTACCCCATCCACCAGGTCGTTTATGAACAAATTAAATAGGATTGGTCCCAGCACAGAACCCTGGGGGACACCACCCCTGACCATTCTGAGTACTACCCATTTATCACCACCCTCTGAACTCGCCAGTAGCCAGTTTTCAATCCATGTACTCACCCTATGGTCCATGTCAACGAACCTTACTTTGTACAGTAAACGTTTATGGGGAACTGTGTCAAATGCTTTTGCAAAATCCAGATACACCACGTCTACAGGCCTTCCTTTATCTAGATGGCAGCTCACCTCCTCATAGAAGGTTAATAGATTGGTTTGGCAAGAACAATTGTTCATGAATCCATGCTGATTACTGCTCATGATACCATTTCCATTACTAAAATATTGTATATAGTCCCTTATCACCCCTTCCAAGAGCTTGCATACTATTGATGTTAGGCTAACTGGTCTTTAATTCCCAGGGATGTATTTTGGTCCTTTTTTAAATATTGGTGCTACATTGGCTTTTTTCCAATCAGCTGGTACCATTCCAGTCAGTAGACTATGAGTAAAAATTAGGATCAATGGTCTGGCAATTACTTGACTAAGTTCCCTAAGGACCCTCTGGTACAAGCCATCTGGACTTATTAATGTAAAGTTTTCCAAGTCTATTTCTAATTCTGTCCTCTGTTAGCCATGAGGGTACTTCCTGAGATGTGTCATGAGGATAAACACTGCAGTTTTGGTTACTGAAACCCCCGGATTCCCTCGTGAAGACTAAAGCCCCATACACACGCTCGGATTATCCGAGGACCAGGTCCATCGGATCATGTCCGTCGTACTTTGTCCGATGTTGGTTTTGCGTACACACGGTCGGACAAAGTTGTCAGAAAATCCGATCATTCTGAACGTGGTGACGTTTGTTGCCTACGACGGGACTACGTAGAGGCTAGTAGCCAATAGCTTTGGTCTTGTAATGTGATCTGAGCATGCGTAGCACTTTGTCCGTCGGAATTCGCTACACACGATCGGATTTGGTGTGATCGGACTTTGTTGTCAAAAAATCTATCCAGCAGGAGATAGGACTTTGTCCGTTGGACAATCCGATGGAAACTGTCCGATGGTGCCTACACACGGTCGGAATTTCCGACAACATTGTCTGATAGGACAGAATCCATCGGAAAATCCGACCGTGTGTATAGGGCTTAAGGAGAAGAATAAATTCAAAACCTTAGCCATCTCTCCATCCCTAGCAACCAGATTCCCTTCATCATGCTTTATGGGGCCAATATGGTCTGTGCTCCCTCTACACCTGACATTTTGCATTGCTGTCTGTGCCCCCCCCCCCCCCGTTTACCATTATCATTGAATGTGAAAGTAAATGAAAATCCCACATTTTGAGGAAAATATTCCAATGGGGACATTAGTTCTGGTAACCTGGTGGGCCCCAAGGAATTTCCTTAAATTTCAAGAATTTCCTCTCACTGCCTGGCTATGGGACAGGAAGTGAAGAAAAATCTCCGCAATGGGACACAGATTGCAAACAAAATCTGACAGGGGTTATAACCCTACCTTACTCTAGCCAAAATGAAAAAAATAAAAGTTTTACCTATAGTTCTACTTTAAATTGTCTAAAATGTATTAGAACAGTGAATACCTGAAAAGACCAAGGGACTTGTATAATAAATTGATATAAAGTAGACACATCTGGGCCTATCATGTCTCTGGTGCAGGACTTGAGGGTAAACCTGCCCTTTGGGGACACAAAGAGCAATAAAGTCTGGCAGAGATTTACCAGACAGTGGCATCAATAGATTTTGTTGCACCTAACTTGACTTTCTATATTGTAGTTATCACTCCACAGAGTAAACATTTCTATTTGTGAGGGAGTTCCCATCACTAACTGGAAATGCATTTTTTGCAATAGCTAATATACCTAAATTAGGCTTTAATTTCTACAGGCCCAAACACTGACCGACTTTAGAGCCCATAGTAGTCATTATTAATTGCTATATCCAGCCCTCAAAAATTCCACTCACCTGCTCGCATTTTGCGAGTGGAATTAAGTGCAGGAGCAGACCAAAAAGACCCCCTAAGTGGGACTTTGACAGACCACCAACACTTGCAGCAAAACTATGAAATATAGTATTTATTAGTACAAAAAATGATAAAAACAGACGACTAGCGTCTGGATGGTAACAATACGCAATACAGTACAGAAAAAGAGACAAAACAAATAAAACAATAAGATAACACTGAAACTCTCATAGGGGATTGGATATCCCCAACCCGACGCGTTTCCAGTTACTCTTGTTAACTTTCATCAGGGGTGGAGAGTGAGGTGAGGTACAGTATAATCACTTGCGATGAAGCCAATATTCAACGAAAGATAGAGATATCAAATAGATATCAAATAGCAATGGGTACAGCTGGACCTTAGCATTGGACCTTCAGTGTCAGCCATACAGGTTGGCACATATATCCATAGAGGGTGCGAAATGATGTAGATACTGCCAAATGCAGCTATGTAGCCACCCACGTTATGATTAGGATCCTCAGGGTAAAAAGGTCTAGGCACAGGCCAAATGCAGTGTGGTGTCCGGGTTACAGTGCTGTCCAGACTGCATTTTTACCCTGAGGATCCTAATCATACAGGGGATCTCCTGTGGGCCATACTTAGGGCTCGGATCCTTTTGGGCCGTTTTGATAAGGGCTTATTCTACCCCCTTTAATACGTGGTTGGCTACATAGCTGCATTTGGCAGTATCTACATCATTTCGCACCCTCTATGGATATATGTGCCAACCTGTATGGCTGACACTGAAGGTCCAATGCTAAGGTCCAGCTGTACCCATGGCTATTTGATATCTCTATCTTTCTATCTTCATCGCAAGTGATTATACTGTACCTCACCTCACTCTCCACCCCTGATGAAAGTTCACAAGAGTAACTGGAAACGCGTCAGATTGGGGATATCCAATCTCCTATGAGAGTTTCAGTGTTATCTTATTGTTTTATGTTTTTTTGTCTCTTTTTCTGTATTGTATTGCGTATTGTTACCATCCAACTAAAATTATGGGCAAAATCAAACATTATGCAGCCTTTCACTGTTAATAATATTATGTTGACAGTTGATCCTGCCAGTGAACTCTATTCATTCAGCAGTGTAATCACACAAAATTGTCACCCCATGGGTAGGATAGTCTTCAAGGGATATGTAGTTTTAAATTAATATTACAGGGGGGAACAAAAACTTATGTGTCAAAGTTATTCAAACAATGCATTAAATAAATAATTGATTTTGCCCATAGTTCTATTACAATGTGTTTTATTGGGTTAGATGTCTTAAATAATGGAAGCTGTCAATGGAATTCCTTAATACTGACCTGTCATTCTGGCAGTTGCTATGGTAACTGAAGGCACATTTCATGATGGAGTCCAGAGTCATGAGACTGACGTGATGGAAGAGTTCCACTGTCTTCTTATCTGGGATGATATGCTCCCATTTATCCTGAAATAACAAAAGACTATGAAAAAATAATACAATTATATAAGAAAATATTACAGCAGTTGGTCATTCTGTAGAAATTATAAGCCTTGTTTCAATAATGACGGGCGATGCAGACACTGTGAGGCTGATTTACTAAAGGAGCTGAGAATCTTCACACAATACATGATAAACAACAGATATCCAATTATGTAAAAACAAATTCCTGCTTACTTATTTCATTTGCAGAAGACGGGATGTATTAAACTGCATAATGGGATGATTGGAATATTGGCTGCAATACTGAGAACCCTCACTAGATGTCAGTGTACTTTATACACATATATATGGTAATGAATGTTGTTTCTCAAAAATTGTTATTCTTTCTTGCAATGCTTGATACAATGTTGCAAGAAGCAGTTGCTAATGTTTAAGGCCCCTTTCACACGGGGCGGACTCTGCTTCCATGGAGTCCGCCTCTGTCCACCGGCTCAGCGGGAGATCTCTCTGTTGATCTCCGCTGAGCCGGGGGATGACAAGTCCCTCTCTGCTCACTGAGCGGGGAGGGGCTTGTCCAGCGCCGCTGGTCTCTATGGAGAGATCGTATGAAAACGGACAGCGTGTCCTTTTTCATCAGATCTCACCCGATCCGATATCGACGGATCTGGACGTAGAGACATATGTCTGCTTTTGGCGGATCGGACCGGGTCGGATGTCAGCGGACATGTCTCCGCTGACATCCGACGCTCCATAGACTAGCATGGAGCGCCCGTTCAGGTCCGCCGTCGAAACTGACAGGCGGATCTGAACGGTCTGATCGTGTGAAAGGGGCCTAACTGTTCACTTGCTAATGCAAAAATTACATTTGACCTGTTTTTGATGGGAAAATGGGTAGGATTATTATTTCTCATGGGGTTTATGGGAGGAGTATCATGTTAACACCTGACAATTAACATATTTAACCCATTACTGATAATAATATGCATATCATTATTTTTCTACATGGGGATTATGGGTGGAATATTGTAGTTAAACATACATAGGAATAGATTAAACCTTTTTCTGATATGAATTTGCATATACCGGTAATTATTTTTCTACATGGGGATGATGGGTGGAATATTGTAGTTAAACATACATAGGAATATATTAAACCTATTTCTGATATGAATATGCATATAATAATTTTAACACCTGACAATGAACATATTTAACCCATTACTGATACGTCCCTTCTGCTGTCATAGTGCAGGGCAGGGAGGGTTCTGTAGGAGCTGCCAGGAGAGGTGCGCTGTCACTTATAAACACAGAAGATGGGCTTCTGCATTTACAAATGACAGCAGTAAGCTGTAAGAACAGGGCCAGTGCCAGAATTGGCAGAATTGGCAGAATTGAGTTCCATCACATTCCGACGGAAAAAAGCCCTTGTTATTTTTTTATAAGTATACATATTCAATACCTGGCCAATCCCTATGTAAGCAGAGAATTGCTGTAGTAGCCTCTGTTAAAAAAAAAAGAGATCCTCGCTATTCTATGGGTCCTATGCCAAGGGGCTGCCCTGCGATATAGTAATGACAAGGAGTTGCCCGCTTAGCACAGGTGCCATTAAGAAAACGCCTTCTACATTTCTCAATAAACACAAAGCATTCTTGAATTGAATGAGGTGAAGACTGTGACGTCATTGTCCCTCCTCCCCACCTCATCCAGTTAGAAAATGCTTTGAATTCACAGAGAAAAATAGAAGGCGGTAAAAGGTGTGTTTTACCACGTGTTACTACAATGCACAGCAATGCAGGGCACTGCCATTGCAACTGTAATTTGGGGTTCCATTTATTTAGAATGGCACCCCAATGCACACTACAATAGATTCTGATGGACTCGCATTGAAGTAGATTGCAAAGAAAATATGCTACTGTGTGTTATTGTGCACTATATGAAAGAAAAAGGGTCAGGCCTGGATTTCACTCCATCGCCATGTGTTGGCAGCTCATTCTAAATTAATAAGCTCCCTTAATGCAAGACACATTAACAATACAAATACCACATGTTAATGTTTGCGCAGTAACACACCACAATGGAACATGCAGGTGTACGTAAATTTTATCAAAATAGGACAATTGACATTAGCGGCAAATATAATTGAATTCAACCAAACCCATCTTTCTTTAGTTTTAGAGAACATTGATTTTCAAACAGATGACTGAAATGGTGGATTCTATCTGTGATTATTGTTTATTGTTATGTGTATCATCAGCATTAGACACAACTTCAGCATGCTTTTTATTGCAAGATGTGTAATTACCAGCATGACATTCACACAGTCCGACATGAGCCTGACGTACGGCTTTAATACATCATAATGGAAGGCGGGAGTCAGAAGCCTGCGGTGCTGGAACCACTTCTGACCTGATAACACCAGCAGTCCTTTACCTGAGTGATAAAAAGATTATTAAAGATTTTGAAATAAAAAATAATTTTAGAAGTCATTGAATGACATTTATAGAGTTGTGCCAGGATTTATGTTCCCCCATTACTTTTCCCTTTATTAAGCACTTAATTGCAATAATCAATTCATATGTATTTTATATTTTGTGCATCATTAATTTGAACATACTTTGCAAAGGTCCTCCCCCACTGCGCTCAGCCATTCTCTTACTTATAGGCCTATATAGGCCTAGTCTGATCTCTTTATCAAAACCTCATATTCTGGCACTGGTATCCTAGAGTACAGAGGGGTTAGTTATTGACGTAGTGGTGTGAGGGTTGGGCTAAGGGTTAGACTTACAGGGAGGGTTAACATGAGTATTACTATTAGACTTACAGAGGGATGGTGTGAGCCTTAGGGTAGATGTACTGGAAGAATTGGTATTGGGGTTGCAGGGAAGACTAGCGTTAAGGTTACAAAACGGAGTAAGCATTAGAGTTACAAGAAGGGTTAGTGTTATAGGTAAGGTTTTTTGTTAGGGTTATAGGGAAGGTTAGTGTTACATGAAGGGTTAGTGTTATGCCGCGTACACACGAAGGGACAATCCCGCGGGATTATCCTCTGGACTGAAGTCCAGCGGATAATCCCCTCGTGTGTGGGCGCCGGCGGACTTTTTGGCGCCAAAGTACGGCGGACTAAAGTTTGAAGTTTTGTTTTCAAATTATCCGCTGGACTTGGCAGTCCAGCGGATAATCCCGCCGTTAGTGGGCAAGTCCGCGGGACTTTTGAAATGAAGGGACTTGCCGCTCATCGGCAAGTCCGTTCATTTAGCACGTGACTTCAGGTTACGTAGCTAGCGTAGGCAGTTACTGCCGCCGCGCTAGCTCCGTGACCTGGCATGGATTTAAAGGGACTCCCACGCCGAAAAAACGGCGTGGGGGTTCCCCCCAAATCCATGTCAGACCCTCATCCGAGCACGCAGCCTGGCAGGCCAGGAAAGGGGTGGGGACGAACGAGCGCCCCCCCCCCTCCTGAGCCGTACCAGGCCGCGTGCCCTCAACATGGGGGGTGCCCTGGGGAAAGGGGGGCCGTGCGGCCCCCCCCCACCCCAAAGCACCTTGTCCCCATGTTGATGAGGACAAGGGCCCTCTTCCCGACAACCCTGGCCGTTGGTTGTCGGGGTCTGCGGGCGGGGGCTTATCGGAATCTGGGAACCCCCTTTAATAAGGGGGCCCCCAGATCCCGGCCCCCCACCCTATGTGAATGAGTATGGGGTACGATGTACCCCTACCCATTCACCTAAGGTGTAAAATGTAAAGTAAAAAAAAACACCCACACTTTTGAAAAAATAGTTTATTGCACTGCTCCGGGGGTCTTCTTCCGTCTTGGGGGTCTTCTCGCCGGACTCCTCCGCTCTCTTCTGCTC
This sequence comes from Lithobates sylvaticus, assembly GCA_028564925.1. NCBI lineage: Eukaryota > Metazoa > Chordata > Amphibia > Anura > Ranidae > Lithobates > Lithobates sylvaticus. The sequence continues at coordinate 236,967,989 of CM053032.1, forward strand.
TTTTACCAAGCTCTTTTACCGAGCGGGGGAAGTCCGGCTACCTTCTTCGTCGTCGCCGCCGTCGTCTGGGGTCTCGATCCGCCTTCGGGGTCTTCCGGGGGTCTCTTCTGTTCTTGCGGCGGTCGTCGTCTTCCGCGCCGCCGGCGCCTTCTCCTTCTTCTTGTCCTTCTTCTTGTTCTTCTTCTTCCGATGTTGACCCGTCGCTGTCTCTGCCCGGAATGCCTGTGCCGCTCTGCGCTGAGACTTATATAGGGACATGGGGGACAGGGTCACATGCACATGTCACATGGTGACCCCGCCCCCTTGTGTTGTCACAGTCCCGGAGGATGCTGGGACTGTGACATCGCAAGGGGGCGGGGTCACCATGTGACATGAACATGTGACCCTGACCCCCATGTCCCTATATAAGTCTCAGCGCAGAGCGGCACAGGCATTCCGGGCAGAGACAGCGACGGGTCAACATCGGAAGAAGAAGAACAAGAAGAAAGAGAAGGCGCCGGCGGCGCGGAAGACGACGACCGCCGCAAGAACAGAAGAGACCCCCGGAAGACCCCCGAAGGCGGATCGAGACCCCCAGACGACGGCGGCGACGACGAAGAAGGTAGCCGGACTTCCCCCGCTCGTGAAAGAGCTAGGTAAAAGAGCAGAAGAGAGCGGAGGAGTCCGGCGAGAAGACCCCCAAGACGGAAGAAGACCCCCGGAGCAGTGCAATAAAATATTTTTTCAAAAGTGTGTGTGTTTTTGTACTTTACATTTTACACCTTAGGTGAATGGGTAGGGGTACATCGTACCCCATACTCATTCACATAGGGTGGGGGGCCGGGATCTGGGGGCCCCCTTATTAAAGGGGCTCCCAGATTCCGATAAGCCCCCGCCCGCAGACCCCGACAACCAACGGCCAGGGTTGTCGGGAAGAGGCCCTTGTCCTCATCAACATGGGGACAAGGTGCTTTGGGGTGGGGGGGCCGCACGGCCCCCCTTTCCCCAGGGCACCCCCCATGTTGAGGGCACGCGGCCTGGTACGGCTCAGGAGGGGGGGCGCTCGTTCGTCCCCACCCCTTTCCTGGCCTGCCAGGCTGCGTGCTCGGATGAGGGTCTGACTTGGATTTGGGGGGAACCCCCACGCCGTTTTTTCGGCGTGGGGATTCCCTTTAAATCCATGCCAGCTTGCGGAGCTAGCGCGGCGGCATTTACTGCCTACGCTAGCTACGTAACCTGAAGTTACGTTCGAAATGAACGGACTGCTCCGTGTGTGGGCAAGTCCGTTCATTTTCAAAAGTCCCGCGGACTTTTGGCCGGCGGATTATCCGCTGGAGAAGTCCGTGCGTGTGTGGGCAAGTCCACACCCTCGGAAAGTCCAGCGGACCTAGCTGGAAAGTCCCGCGGGATTGTCCGCTGGACTAGGTCCGCCGGCAAAAGTCCCTACGTGTGTACGAGGCATTAGAGTTACTGTTAAGCTACAGGGTGGATTAGTGTTATAGTTGGAGGAATGGATACTGTTATTTTTACAGGTCAGGTTAGTGTTACAGGGTAAGTTAGTGTTAGGGTTGCAGAGAGGATTAGGGCTATTGTTAAGGTTACAGGTAGTATTAATGTTTTTGGAACAGGGAGGATTGGGCCACTAAAAAGGCAATACAGCCAGCCCTCCTGTAGTGGGCCCGGGCCCTGTCACTTCAAAAATGGGGCCTAGGCACCTACTGAGCAGAAGGGCCAGCTGTAATGCCTTACTGCAGACACTGATCCTCTTCAGCTTCCCCCTGCTGCCTCCTCCGCTTCCTCCCTCCAGCTGTGCTGATTTGCTTTGTGTGTATTCAAATTATGTTACTTGCCAATCCACGGAGTAATGAAGTAATAGCCAAAATTATCCTTTGGATCTGCCAGGAAAAAGACACTACTATAAGAAGGCAGCATTGAAGTGAATATAACATAATTCATTGAGTGTAGTGAATAGGAGCTCTTACCCTGTCTGGACAGAATGGCCTTCGCATAATCAGAGTGACAGATAGTCAATGATGCAAAGAAATTCCCCAGCCATAATGGATAGGCGTAATGGTACTGTTCGGCGTAACGCATGATGATGTCCATGTCTTTTCCATCACCATGGAACTAAGGTTAATAAAAATACACAGCAGACCATAAATTCTGAGTATACTCATTCACATAAGAAACATGTGATAATCCATAACCAATTAATGTTAATGCAGATAAAATGTATGATTTAAATGCCCTCTGTCATTTAGTAATAGTCGAAAAATCTGTAACTTCCCACGATGTTCAGCTCTGTGTGTTCGGGGACAGTTGGTGTAACTAGGGGGGTTATAGGAGCAACAGAGCTCAGAGTGGGCTACATCACTGTGGATCACTAGTTGTCCAACTAGTCAGGGGGTGGGGCAATGGCACGGAGTGTACAGAATTACAAGCTCCGAATTGTTGTCACCCCACCATACTATGTTTCCATATGAAGTTAGAAGTGTGTGGGTCACAAGAATATGTCCTTCATTTTGAAAATCGTTTGACAAGTCAGTCAGATCCTGTATATTTGTTTCAGCTATGCAGTGTTCTGTTTGTTCAGTAAGAAGAATTATCCATGGTAAAATGGATATATAGGGCATCAGAAAACTGTAGTGGAAATTTCAGGCACACTGAAGACGCTATTCAGTGGGGATCCAGGGTATCGCTATGGTTTCCTGAGTCACTGGACCACATCTTATGTGTGGCCAAGTCTTTTGAAGGCCCGTGTCCATGGGTTTGGTGTGCTCTTTGCGAGTGGGTAGAGTAGGGAAAGGTACCCCATCTAATTGGGACAGTACTAGCGAAAGGGAAAGCATGGGGTCGCATCTCTCTGAATACATTTCTGGTTTGGTACTCGAAGGCCAGGCCTCATTCTGTGCCCTCTCAACAGACACTGTTGGTTTGGCTGGAACCTACTTCTTCACGTTATTGGAAACTGTAATGCCGCGTACACACGAGCGGATTTTCCGTCGGAAAAATCTTGGATGGTTTTTCCGACGGAATTCCGCTCAAGCTTGGCTTGCATACACACTGTCCCACAAAAGTTCGCTGAACTTTCGACCGTCAAGAACGCAGTGAATTACAGCACTACGACGAGCCGAGAAAATGAAGTTCAATGCTTCCGAGCATGCGTCTAATTGTTTCCAAGCATGCGTAGGAACTTTGCGCGTCGGAATTTGTACAGACGATTGGAATTTCCGACCAAAACTTTTTCCTACCGAAAAATTGAGAACCTGCTCTCAATCTTTTGCTGGCTGGAATTCTGCCAGCAAAAGTCCGATGGAGCATACACACGGTCACATTTTCCGACCAAAAGCTCTCATCAGACTTTTGCTGGCAGAATTTCCGATCGTGTGTACGTGGAATTAGTGTGACCGGCTGGTTAGCTGTCCCACCAGGTTTGTTGTTAACTGTTGCTGCAATACTTACAAGTTTTATATTGCACCTTACTGTTTGAATTATTGCCGCCGCACCACACTTACTACCTTAACCACTTCAGCCCTGGAAGGATTTACCCCCTTCCTGACCAGAGCATTTTTTTGCGATTCTGTACTGCGCCGTTTTAGCTGACAATTGCGCGGTCGTGCAATGTTGTACCCAAACAAAATTGATGTCCTTTTTTGCCCACAAATAGAGCTTTATTTTGGTGGTATTTGATCACCTCTGCGGTTTTTATTTTTTGCGCTATAAACAAAAAAAAAGGTGACAATTTTGAAAAAAAAGCAATATTTTTTACATTTTGCTATAATAAATATCCCCCAAAAATATATAAAAAAATTAATTTCTTCCACAGTTTAGGCGGATATGTATTCTTCTACATATTTTTGGTAAAAATAAAATTGCAATAAGTGTATATTGATTGCTTTGCGCAAAAGTTATAGCGTCTACAAAATAGGGGAAAAATTTATGGCATTTTTTATTATTATTTTTTTTTTCTTTTACTAGTAATGGTGGCGATCTGCGATTTTTATCATGACTGCGACATTATGGTGGATACTATTTTGGGACCATTGTCATTTATACAGCGATCAGAGCTACAAATAGCCACTGATTACTGTATAAATGACACTGGCAGGGAAGGGGTTAAACACTAGCGGGCGATCAAGGGGTTAAGTGTGTCCTAGGGAGTGATTCTAACTGTGGGGGGATGGGCTCACTACAACATGACAGAGATCACTGCTCCCGATGACAGGGGGCAGTAGATCCATGCCATGTTGCTAGGCAGAACCAGGAAATGCCTTGTTTACATAGGAATCTCCCCGTTCTGCCTCTCCTCACCACAATTGTGGGCCGCCGGCGAACATCGCGTACAGGTACACCCATTTGCCTGCCTGTGCCATTCTGCTGACGTATATGTGTGTGTGGCAGTCGGCAAGTGCTTAAAACAGAGAATGTGGTTTTTGCTAACATGTTCAAGGTAATGTTGTGGTGATTTATTATGCCTTATTAAAATACATGTGATAGAGTTATAGACCATACAGAGTACAACAACAACAGATAACAAGGACACATTATCAGATTGAAGACATCCCTGAAATCATAAGCAGAGTTCAAACTCCAGGCCCCTGATAAGTGTATAGATTACAAATATTACTGCTCTCAATGTAAAGTCTAGTACACACTATATTTTTTTAAATGTTAGTACAGCGATCTACCCCGTTGAGCTATCGTTTTCCCACCAGAACACACCGGCCTATGGCTGAGAGCGTTGATTGGGTGCCAATCTTTTTTCGGTCATGCCCCTTCAACAGAAGCCAGGCGATGCAGACTGGCTGCCGTACACATGGGCCGAATGTCAATAGAAACCAGCCGATGCAGTTAACCAATAAAGATCAAGTGCCTATAGATGCCAAGAGCCCCATGCGCAGCCCAATTTACATTCTGGCACAGATCCTATTTGCTGGGATGACAGAACCCCTGCGCATGCACTGGAGGGACAGCACTCCATGTTGGCCAATCAAGATGGTTGCAGGCTGGCCCCCGAAAAAGCTGTGTAGAAGATGCCTGCACCGGTGAGGGACCTCGGACTGTTGAAGCAGAGGTAAGTATTGCTGACTTTAGTTCTGCTTTAAGAAGACTGTAAACAGTGAGGCATGATGCTAAACATACTGAAAATTCGATTTTAGAAACACATACACTTTAAAGCGGAAGTAAACCCATCGATTTAACAGTTTAAAAAAAAAAAGGCATGCCGGGAATGCTAACTGCACATTGGCTGTGCTCTCAACAAAACAGTCAAACCATCCAATGGCTGGTGTCATAACGGATCACATGTGCAGCACCGTGGCAGTTGAAGATTAAACAGAGGCAAAGATGGCAGCTTCCTTGGCTGAAAACGATAGGAGGGTTTACTTCCGCTTTAAAGCATAAGTTCACCTTTGGATTATGTTACATGTTTCACCCGTTTTTAGGGTGGAACATGAAACATGTTCCAGCATCTGCACCTTCTCCCCCATCCCTGTGACAGAGGGTGGGGTATCTTCTTCTCACACCCACTGTCACAATTTGAAAACAGCACAGCCATGTGGGACTCTGTCCACGTGGCCGCATCATTCATTTACAGTTTCTTGTGAATGAATAGACTACAGGTACCGTCATCCATTGGAGTTGGCGGCTTGTAGTTCCCAATGAACTACCAGGGTGCTGGTGAGAGCTCTCGTAGTCCATTGAGCTTCCTGCGCTAAAGTAACTGCCTGCCTGTATTGGAGGAATGGGCAGACAGCCATTCTGAGAGTCTGCAGGAGCAGGACATTACACCTGTGATCTGCTGACCCTCTGCAGGGTCCTTAGCAAAGAAAATTATAAATGCACATTCTTTTGCCGTGTACACACGAGCGGACTTTTCGTCAGCAAAGGTCCAACGGTTGGACAATTCGATCATGTGTGGGCTCCATCGGACTTTTGCTGTCGAAAAATCTGACGGACTTTAAAAATAGAACATGTTTCAAATTTTTCCGCTGGAACTAAGCCGGACCCAATTCCTATCGAGAAATCCGCTCGTCTGTATGCTAGTCCGACGGACAAACAACGACTCTAGGGCAGCTATTGGCTACTGGCTACGAACTTCCTTATTCTAGTCCGGTCGTACGTCATCACGTTTGAATCCGTCGGACTTTAGTGTGATTGTGTGTGGCCAAGTCTGTTCATTCGGAAAGTCCGACAAAACTTTGTTGAAAGTCCGTCGGGAAAGACCATCGGACCTAGTCTTTTGAAAAGTCCGGTCTTGTGTATGCGGCATTTGCCTGCATTTTTTTTTTTTTTTTTCAAAGGGTGAACTTAGCCTTTAAGTCACCAGCTTAAAAAATGCAGAAAAAACCTTGAAAAATCAAGTATTTAAAATAATTACTTTAGTGTTTTACTTATACGTGATTTTTTATACACTTGCAACGTGCCTTGCTAGAAAATTTGACTACTCTAAGAAGAGTCCATTTCCTCTTTATACATCATAGCCCAAACCTTTTCTGGGAGTGCCAATTTCTGCTGACCCAGCTCCTTTGCCCCTGCCTCTTTTTATATAGCTGCTAGGGGAGGAGTGAAGAGGAATACTAGCAGTGATGGCGAACCCTGGCACCCCAGATGTTTTGGAACTACATTTCCCATGATGCTCCACTACACTGCAGAGTGCATGAGCATCATGGGAAATGTAGTTCCAAAACATCTGGGGCGTCAAGGTTTGCCATTACTGCTATAGAGCAGGGATATGCAATTAGCGGACCTACAGCTGTTGCAAAACTACAAGTCCCATCATGCCTCTGCCTCTGGGTGTCATGCTTGTGGATATCAGAGTCTTGCTATGCATCATGGGACTTGGAGGTGGCAACAGCTGGAGGTCCACTAATTGCATATCCCTGCTATAGAGTGTCACTTGAGTGACAGATCTGAGTCTGCCACAGACATTACGATGGCGGCACCCAACAGCAGTCTGATGGATTTTGGATGTCTACACAAGGGAAGTTTGTATTGAAATAAATTATATGGCAATAAGGTCTCTTTAACTGTGCTGGAAAAAAAAAAAAAAAACATTCAGAAAAATGCAATGAATTATGCCAGACATGCATACATACATTTTCCTTGTTGTACATTTACACACATAACGTCTTACCTCGTGAGCATTGCCAAACAACCAGTGACGTTTAGGACCTGGAAAAGAGCTAAATGCTCTGTTCAGCTCCCTCCATGTCACATACAGCTTGGAGGCTTTGAACAGAACATAGAGGAGGCAGAGCCAGGCAGTCCAATGGCACAGATCATTGAAGCTCAGAGACGGAAAGCCAAACAGTCCAGTGATAGCCATGACACATTCCCTGACAGGTGCAAACTGGAAGGTGAATGTGACAGCAGGAAGCTCCTGACATCAGGGACAAAGAACAGTGTACATAGGAGGAGAGAGGATCAGAAGGCAGAGAGGTGGAGCTGAGCAATGTGTAATACTGTACAGCAGCTGGGAAGACCTCACCCGTAAACAGTAATGCACTTTATGGTCAATTACGGAGACTGCGCAATCTGCCACCAACATCCCTGATATATATGAACTAAGCACATACCAAAAAAACAGTAACGCATTCGTAATATGTACTGTCACATTTAAATAAAATATCATCAGAATATTTATATACAGTATCTCACAAAAGTGAGTACACCCCTCACATTTTTGTAAATATTTTATTCTATCTTTTCAAGTGACAACACTGAAGAAATGACACTTTGCTACAATGTAAAGTAGTGAGTGTACAGCTTGTATAACAGTGTAAATTTGCTGTCCTCTCAAAATAACTCAACACACAGCCATTAATGTCTAAACCGCTGGCAACAAAAGTGAGTACACCCCTAAGTAAAAATGTCCAAATTGGGTCCAATTAGCCATTTCCCCTCCCCGGTGTCATGTGACAAAGTTAGTGTTACAAGATCTCAGGTGTGAATGAGGAGCAGGTGTGTTAAATTTGGTGTTATCGCTCTCACTCTCTCATACTGGTCACTGGAAGTTTAACGTGGTAAATCATGGCAAAGAACTCTCTGAGGATCTGAAAAAAAGAATTGTTGATCTACATAAAGATGGCCTAGGCTATAAGAAGATTGCCAAGACCCTGAAACTGAGCTGCAGCACGGTGCCAAGACCATACAGCGGTTTAACAGGACAGGTTCCACTCAGAACAGACCTCGCCATGGTCGACCAAAGAAGTTGAGTGCATGTGCTCAGCGTCATATACAGAGGTTGTCTTTGGGAAATAGATTTAAAGAAGACAAGCAGACTAAGGACATGGATTACTGAAACCATGTCCTGTGGTCTGATGAAACCATGATAAACTTATTTAGTTCAGATGGTGTCAAGCGTGTGTGGCGGCAACCAGGTGAGAAGTACAAAGACAAGTGTGTCTTGCTTACAGTCAAGCATGGTGGTGGGAGTGTCATGGTCTGGGGCTGCATGAGTGCTGTTGGCACTGGGGAGCTACAGTTCATTGAGGGAACCATGAATGCCAACATGTACTGTGACATACTGAAGCAGAGCATGATCCACTCCCTTAAGAGACTGGACTGCAGGGCAGTATTCCAACATGATAATGACCCCAAACACACCTCCAAGACAACACTGCCTTGCTAAAGAAGCTGAGGGTAAAGGTGATGGACTGGCCAAGCATGTCTCCAAACCTAAACCCTATTGAGCATTTATGGGGCATCCTCAATTGGAAGGTAGAGGAGCGCAAGGTCTCTAACATCCACCAGCTGTGTGATGTCGTCATGGAGGAGTGGAAGAGGACTCCAGTGGCAACCTGTGAAGCTCTGGTGAACTCCATGCCCAAGAGGGTTAAGGCAGTGCTGGAAAATAATGGTGGCCACACAAAATATTGGCACTTTGGGCCCAATTTGGACATATTCACTTAGGGGGTGTACTCACTTTTGTTGCCAGCGGTTTAATTGCTATGTGTTGAGTGATTTTGAGGGGACAGCAAATTTACACTGTTACACAATCTGTAAACTCACTACTTTACATTGTAAAAAAAAGTGTAATTTCTTCAGTGTTGTCACATGAAAAGATATAATAAAATATTTACAAAAATGTGAGGGGTGTACTCACTTTTGTGAGATACTGTATACGAGGGGACTTCAAGTCAAACCAGGACTTTTACGTTTATATAATAAAAGAACAAATTTCAAGGAGTGGAAACTGCATTTATTTTCCAACATACTCACTTGCTACATTTATACACTTATCCCAGCCTTTAAAACCCCTTTGCGTCGGCTCCCACTGTTTGTCATTCCGGGAGGCAGTGGCGAGGCTTGTGACAAGTGACCGCTGTAATTGGCTGTCACATGACTGGAAAACTCCCAATCGTAAGAAGCGATCGGGAGCTTTTTGTGAGCTGCCGGTCGGTGGCGGGAGAGTGATCTCGGCACAGCTCTATCGGCGCTAATGCACGCAAATAAGCTGCGCCAAGGCCTGGCTGCCGAGAGGCCGAAAAGCTTTGTCACAGAAAGACTTGTCAGTACACCATCCTAGGACAGCCTGCTTCACTTCGTCATCAGTGCCCCACAGAAAGCATAATCTCTTGTGCAATTTCATGACAGGTTATGCGTCAATTAACCAAGATCAGGTGTTCCACGCGCTGAATGTTCACAATAATGACTGCTGTGGGCTGGAAACTACCATCACTGACAGATGTACGGCCATCTTTGAAACATTTACACCATTCAAATGTCTTACTGCGCCTGAACGTATCATCACCGTATTGTGCTTGAAGTCTTCTGAAGATATCTGTGGGTTTTACATCTCCGTTTGCAAGAAACTTCATCCCCACAAGGTACTCCATGAATGCACTTGTTGTCTGCCATCTTGATTAACAGTCTCTGGCCTGGACCGCAACATGTGCGCTGCCTATAAGTAATAGGACACACTTGTCACTTACTACCAGGGGTCAAGTCTGGGGAAAAAAGTGTGGGAACTCCCACCCAAGATCCACCACCAAAAAAAAAAAAAAAAAATGATACGCTCATATGCACAAACGCTTCAAAAGTGGTATTTTCATCCAATTTTCGTATTGTGTGTATGAAGCTTAACTAATCCTCAATAAACATAAATACGGTATTTCTCTGAATAATCAGCATTCATTCAATTGTGCTTCCATGCAAATGTGAACATCATGTTCTGATCTTTATTGGGGAATTTTATTTTGTATATAGAGTGTTTATGTGGTGAGTTTACACTTTTCATTGAACAGAGTTTGGATAACACAGGGTTAAACGGAAAGGTCATAAATAACTGCACATTATCTGGACAGAATGCTTAGGGAGATAGTGATGTGTTCCTGCTTAGGAGATGTATGTTAGCTTGGGGGCTGCAAACTCTGCAGGGCTCCAACACACACTCGCTGCTATTCCAACCCTTCACATATTTCCACATAAACTTCCCTCCTGGCATTAAACTTTGCCAGGTATTGTGCTCAGCTTACCACCCCAAACTGATGTTCCTCCCTCAGCTCACCTCTCTCCCTGCATGTCCTGTGAGCAGAATAGCTGTGCTCCTCCTCTGGGTTCTCTCATCATATGGCACTGAAGATAGAGTCGGGGGGATTCAGCGGGACACACAGAGCAAGTACGCCGGAGACTGGGGGGGGGGAGATGAGGAGACAGAAAATCAGGAGGGGCCGACGGGGAGGAGCGCATCACGAGAGGTCTGACTAAATGCAATCTCTTAGCAGCAGGGACCTGATCTACCTAGCTGTGATTGACAGGTAGATCGAAGTGGAAGCTGTCATTGGGCCCTACTGGCAATGCCTGAATGGTCAGGTGTGCGGCACTTACTATTGCGAGCTGTGTCGGCAGCTGCTGGTGTAGCACCTGCCACACAGCTTGCATACTTCAAAGTCTTGCAGGACACGGCTGCTAATAGGAACTGAGTTCCTGTTGTGGAAAAAGTACAGGAACTCCGTTCCCATGCGTTCCTGCAGGACTTGAGCCCTGCTTACTACTGCATGTAGTACCGCCACACTAGAACCACATTTTTACTAAATAAGAGGAGGTTTGGGACATTAAATGAGGCGCACACGGACATGTGCCTCCATCCCTGTGGCGTAGTCAAAAATGAGGGAAAGGGTGGGACTTTTAGAGGAGGGGTGCTACAAAACCCAATTTTTATACCTGTAAAATTAAAAGTCCCGGTTTGACTTGAATGCTCCTCGTAGAAGCTCAGCTCATTGTTTGGATCACAGTGTCCTAAGTGTGATTGGTGTTTACAAACTATCTGCAGGTTAATAGCTGATGATTTTCTCAACCCAAAGCCCATGAGACTATACATTAGAGAAATCATTGCTGTTCCCAGAGGGATCATGGTTCGTTGTTACGGTTTGTGCTTGATTGGAAGGCCGGGTACCGGCCTGAAGTTATGGGAGGAGCCCGGAGGGTATTTAAGCAGCCCAAAGGCCGCCGGTCTTTGTCGGTTTCCTGTGCGTGATATCTGATACGTCAGACATCTAGGACCGACTCGTTCGAGACAAGCGCTGTTGGTGCCGGTTCGTGAGCTCCGTTTCGTCTGTCCGTCTCCTTTTGTTGCAGTCCCGCGTTCCGTGTTCGTAAGTCGTGTTGTCCCTTCGTGTCGCACTCGTGTCGCCGAGTCGCAGTTCCGTACAAAGAGTCTGGTTCGGCTGTCGCAGGTAGGGCTTCGGCTCCCATGTTTTACGTTCTCATGCACTGCTTATCATGTCACTAAACTGTGGTCTGCGTAGCTCACGAACCACGCACTGCTTGTCTCGAAAACCTAAACACTTACTCGCACGTTTTTGGTTGTACACGATCGGGAGCCACCTAGCGGCACGCACATTCAGGGCCGCCCGCCATGACACTCCGACCGATGCCGCATCCGGCACTCAAGGGTTCCCATTACGCGGTCGTATTACGCAGTCTTTGAATCGTTCAAACATGGCTCACGCACGGGTGCCGTTCGCACTCACACGCATCATTCATGTCCTGTCATATTATTCAAATCGGTTGCGCCAGCAAGCGTGACGAATCGCTATTTGCATTCCGAATCGCTGTTGGCATGTTAATTGTACGAATCACTTCGACCGTGTCGAAACATTTCACGTATTAGCTTGGCAATCATTTCGTCATTTCAAACATGGTTAACGTAACAGGCCATTCGGTCATGCTAAGTCATTTCGCATCAGTTAAACAGGGCGTTCATGCCATCATTTCGATCCTGGCCGCACTCAGATTCAAGTCATGTCGCACTTAGGCACGGATTTGTCTCGGGGTACCCAGGTTACGGCCGTATTACCATACATGTTTCAGAGATTGGCCCACCGCTCGTACGGATGCGGGCTCGAGTCCAGTCTTTGGCATGATATCGGTCATTGGCCACGTATCGGTCTGAATCCGGTCGCATCCGGCATGCATCGATTCGCACTGATTCGCCTAGCCGCTCGGCCTCATTTCGATACATGCTCCAGAGATTAGATTCGGTTACAAATTGCTCGGTTTGTTGTAATCTAGTCTTTGTCATGGTTTCATTTCGGTCACCATACCTCTGGGTAGGTCCGGTCGCATCCATAGATGCTCCGATTGGGGCGATCCAGACGCACGACTACCCGGCCTCATTTCGATACATGCGCCAAGGGCGGAATCGCATCACAGGTTGCGTACATTCTTGATTCTTGCCCCTGTCATGGTATGTCATTTCTGTCACCTTACCACGCCCGGCATGAATGCAGTCACTTCCCCGCACTAATTCGTGTCGGCGTGCCCTAGGCCGGCCTCATTTCAATACATGCGCCAGGGGCGGAATCAAAAAAAAAAAGAAAAAAAAAAAAAAAAAAGAGAGACTTTGATTCTTGTCCTTGTCATGTTATATCATTTCTATGTCACCTTACCACGCCCCGGCGTTAATTGGTCACCTCCCTGTACGAATTCGCGCCGGCGTGCCCTAGGCCGGCCGCATTTCTATACAAAAAAAAAGAAAGAGAGAAAGGGGTTCAGTCACTAGACAGTGGCATGATGATCGAGGTCGCTGGCACACGAGTGCTTGCGTTCCAAATGCATACTGTAGCACTTGGAGTCGGACCCGGTGGCAGCTGGATGTCACAGTTCGGCCTCAGCGTACCCAGGCAGTTGGCCTCATTTCACGGTTGCCTCATTTCTGTACGTGCTCCAGAGTCCGGCTCACAGTCACCCCCATACGGTACGAACGGGCCGGGCCCTGTCACGGGAAGTTCATTTCAGTTAAGGCAACATGTCATGTCAGTCATTCGTGTTGTTATCTGTCATTTGATTCCACAGCTGTCTCGGCAGTCGACTTAAGTCACTATCGCCTGTTGTTATCATCTACGTTGGGTTCCGTCGCTCTGGACGGCAGCAGTTTCAGGCTCTTAAATAGGTACTTTCTCTCACACTCTCTCAGGTCAGTCGGATTCAGTAGGTCCACCTGCACCAGCTTGATCAGGGTTCCAGCAGGTTAAAAAAAAAACAAAAAAAAAAAACGCAGGGGCACGGGGGGGCTCCTGCTTTCTCATGGCAGGTACGTATACCGTAGGTGACACGTCCAAACTCATTTCTTGTCACCTCTTTATAGGCCCAGCCTGCAGACACGTGACCAGTCTACTAAGTAACGGGTCTTGGCAGCCGCCATGTCATCAGTCGGCAGCGATGACCTCACCACCCCGCTATCTCCGGCGTCAGCCTCCGAGGCTGGCAGTGTCCAGTCTCTTAGGGCATGGACAATTCCCAGGCTGTCCGCCGAGCTGAGGCGCAGAGGGATACCCTTCTCGTCCGCGGCCAGGAAGGCGGAGCTATTCAGGCTCCTCTTCCCACCACCGGCCGCAGCAGGCCCCAGCAGCCAGCAGGCGTCTCTGGAATCTATTTCAGCCGCCGTCGCTCAGCTACACACCCTCGTGTCTTCCCTGTCTTCCTCGATCGTTGAGGTCCAGGACAGGGTGTCTCGTCTAGAGACCAGCCCGGCTGCCACGGTTCCGGACCCTGCGGTGGTCCCAGCCATCAGTGCACCGGCCGCAGGTAGTGAGCTTGCCACGACTACCGTTCACCCTTCCCACCTGGTGCCACCCAGCGTAAGGAAGGACATTTTAGAGGGCAGAGACGTTAACCTGGCCTCACTCATGATCTCGGTCCATGACTTGGCCGAGAACAAGGCCTACACCTGGGGGGACGTCTCGGTGGTTTTGAAAGCAAAGGATCCGAGGCTCAACAGAAAGCTCACGGTGCCCGAGTTCACGCTCGCTTTCGGCATGTTCAGGGACGTGCTGTGCTCAGCCTCCCCCGGCAAGCGGGAGGAACTGGACCTCTACCTCCATTTGATCGTAGACCTGGGCCACAAATACGGTGGCTCAGCGTTCTACGATTATCATCGGTCCTTCTCGGCCAAAGCCGCGGCCAGATTCTTACAGTTCCATTTGACAACGGACTGGAGCGTAGTGGACACGGAGTTGTTCTGCCGCCACTTCGCGGGTCTACGCTCCCCGCTATGTGCTGTCTGTCAGTCAGCGTCCCACACCACGGTCTGGTGTGCCAACATAGCCTCTGTCCAGCCGATAGCTAGCACGGCCTCTACCAGCACGAGCCAGGCTCAGCAGGCCCCGGCGCAAGGGCAGAAGGTGGACAAGTTGGGACGTCCGGTGCGGATGGTTGGGGGAGCCGCCATTTGCAACAATTTCAACTACGGCTCCTGCAATTTCAGCCAGTGCCGGCTCTTGCACGTTTGCACCCTATGCCAGAGGGCGCACCCCAGGGTCCTGTGTGAGGTCAAGCAGAAGAAACCGTGACTAAGCCGGGTCAATGTCCTTTGGCTCGATGTTTACTTGACCTCACACCCCACTCCGTCACTCGCCAGCTACCTCATCCGAGGTTTCACCGATGGGTTTCATACCGGGCTCATCACCCTGCCCCACTCCACCCACGAATGTCCCAACCTACGCTCAGCAGCAACAGATGAGCCAGCGATTGACGTCCTTCTGCAGACGGAGTTGGATCGGGACTTTATGATAGGCCCGTTCAGTCAGTCTCCCTTTAGTATCTGGAGGGTTAGCCCTATCGGGCTTGTACAGGGAAAATTTTCAAATAAAAGACGTCTGGTGTATGATCTGTCAGCGCCTCATTCTTCCGTCGTTCCCAGTCTCAACTCGCTCATCCCCTCCGAGGAGTTCTCACTGAAGTACGCTTCGGTAGACATGGCTATCCAGGCCATTCTCAGGGCGGGGGTGGGTGCTTGGCTCTCGAAGGCGGACATATCCGACGCCTTCAAGCTGCTGCCCATTCATCCTTCCCTGTGGTGCTGGCACGGCATCAAGTGGAGGGAGCGATATTATTTCGCGACCAAATTGACCTTCGGGTCTAAGAGTAGTCCTTGGTTATTTGACAAGTTCGCGGAGACCCTGGCGTGGATCCTTCTCCACGAGGCACAGTGCCACGAGGTCATCCATTATTTGGATGACTTCCTTCTGATAGAACCACCCGGGGCTCCCCCAGGGGACCTTGGAAAGTTAAGGACGGTTTTCGACAATCTGAACGTCCCCATAGCGGAACACAAGGTCGACGGCCCAGCGCACAAGATCACGTTCTTGGGCATCGACCTTGACACGCTTGCCATGCAGGCCAGCCTTCCCGCAGATAAGTTGGACCGTATCAGGACGGTTCTGCGAGAGTTCACCCGGGTGGGGGGATGTACTCAGAAGCAACTTCAGTCTCTCCTCGGGATGCTGAATTTCGCTATGAGGATCATCCCCCAGGGCCGCTCCTTCGTGTCCCGGTTGCTGGTCTTCCTGTCCTACACTCAGGACCCAGACCAGGTCATCAGGCTGGATTCAGCAGCCAGAGCAGATCTGGCCATGTGGGAACACTTTCTTAGTAATTGGAACGGTGTGTCCCTGTTCATCCCAGTAGTGTCCACGCAGTCACCTCAGGTGGTGACCGATGCGGCGGCATCCACAGGATGCGCCGCCATTTTTGGCCATTTGTGGTTCGCCGCCCCTTGGCCTCCTCAAGCACTAGCCACACCGGGCTTCACTACCACGTCAGCCCTCTTTGAGCTGTTCCCCATCGTAGCAGCCGCTCACCTATGGGGTCACCATTGGTCTGGACAGACTGTGGCTTTCACGACAGACAATCAAGCCACAGCCGAGATCATCAGCAAGGGCAGGTCTAAATCCAGGCCCGTCATGTCCTTCCTCCGCAGACTGGTCCAGCTATCCCTACAACATCAGTTCAATGTTTACTGCTCATTCATTCCAGGAAAGTTTAACTCAGCAGCGGACGCACTCTCCCGTTTTAACTTTATTTCTTTCTTTGAACAGATGCCAGGAGCCTACCATCTTTCAGCCACTATCCCGGATTGGTCACAACTGACCTTGGACTAGCCCCACATCTACGCTCAGCTACTAACATCATCAACGCTTCGCTCGCCCGCAACACCCGTCGGGCCTACCGGAACGGCCTGGAGGGCGTTTAATAAGTTCCTGCCCCATCGCCCTCGTGAATCTTCCAGCGTCAAGCAGGTTCTGGCGTTTATCGCTTATTGTCATTTTCACCTAGCACTGTCACACAGCACGATACGCCAGTACGTGGCCGGGGTGCAGCACTACTTGTCACTTCAAGACCCCGCGAGGCCTTCGGTGTTCTCCTGCCACGCAGTGAGGGCTCTACTGCGTGGAGTTCAGAAACACCAGCCGCCAGTCAGCCCGAAGCGGCTGCCTATCACTGGGGAGATCTTCAAGGGGATGTCTGACATCCTGGATAGGTCCCCTTTCGGTCTCCTCCTCAGCGCCGTCCTGCAGGCTGCGATACACATGGCGTTTTATGGGTTTCTACGGCCCAGCGAGTTCACTCGCAGCCACCCAGCCGGTCCAGTCTTGCATAGAAGTAATCTCTGCCGCCACCAGGATCACTACGTCCTTCACCTGGCGACGTCTAAAACTCAGCAGCGAGGTTCCGGAGTAGATGTGAGTCCTGTACAGGACTCACAACAACTGGTGCCCAGTTGCCGTGTTAAACCACTTGACGGCACTGCTATCCGACCGCCCAGGGTCCAGTCCGCTTTTACCCTTTCCGGTAAAACCCCTCAACTCGTCGCAGTTCGTGGAACATGTCCGGGTCCTTCTCGGCAATCTTCAGTTGGACCCCAGCCAGTACTCCGGGCATTCATTCCGGATCGGGGCGGCCACGACGGCCTCAAGACAGGGGGTTCCGGACCATGTGATCAAGAAACTGGGTCGGTGGAAATCGGCCTGCTTCTCTCGCTACATACCTAACCCACAGTTAGAGATGGCTCAGGCCTTTGCTCGACTTACTCAGTGACATTTACCTTTAATAAATAATTATCCCCTACCTGAAGGTTTTTGCCCCCTTATTTTGGTGTACCAGTACGGTAGGTCTATTTCATGTTGGTGAGTTTTGTGTTGTTCCTATGTGTCATCGTTACTCATGTCGTCCGTAGGGCTCTAGACCATAAATTGGAAGGCCGGGTACCGGCCTGAAGTTATGGGAGGAGCCCGGAGGGTATTTAAGCAGCCCAAAGGCCGCCGGTCTTTGTCGGTTTCCTGTGCGTGATACCCACCCACCCTCCCCTTTTAAAAGCCTCTTCCAAGTATTCTTACCCCAGACTGAATACTCATTCCACATTATTCCATAACTACTTCTTATCATTCCTTATCTAGGGTATGCCCCCTTATTTTGGTGTACCATACGGTAGACCAAGGCACACTTTCAGGTCTATTTCATGTTGGTGAGTTTTGTGTTGTTCCTATGTGTCATCGTTACTCATGTCGTCCGTAGGGCTCTAGACCATAAATATATAAACACACACACATACATACATACAAATTTCCGAAAACGTAAATTTATTTTATTGGGATTTTATGTGATAGACAACACAAAGTGGCACATCATTTTTTACAAATAAATATGTGAAAAGTGTGGTGTGCATTTGAGTTAATACTTTGTAGAACCACCTTTCACTGCAATTACAGCTGCAAGTCTTTTTGGGGATGTCTCTACCAGCTTTGCTCTATCGAGTGAAATTTTTGCCCATTCTTCTTTGCAAAATAGCTCAAGCTCTGTCGGATTGGATGGAGAGTGTCTGTGAACAGCAATTTTCAGGTCTTTCCACAGATTCTCAATTGGATTTAGGTCTGGGCTTTGGCTGGGCAATTCTAACACATTAACATGCTTTGATCTAAACCATTCATTGTAGCTCTGGCTGTATGTTTAGGGTCATTGTCCTGCTGGAAGGTGAACCTCCGCCCCAGTCTCAAGTCTTTTGCAGACTCTAACAGGTTTTCTTCTAAGATTGCCCTGCATTTGGCTCCATCCATCTTCCTATCAACTCTGACCAGCTTCCCTGTCCCTGCTGAAGAAAAGCATCCCCACAAAATGATGCTGCCACCACCATATTTCACGGTGGGGATGGTGTGTTCAGGGTGATGTGCAGTGTTAGTTTTCCCCCACACATAGCATTTTGCTTTTAGGCCAAAAAGTAAAGTTTTGGTCTCATCTGACCAGAGCACCTTCTTCCACATGTTTGCTGTGTCCTCCACATGGCTTCTCGCAAACTACAAACAGGACATCTTATGGCTTTCTTTCAACATTGTTTTTCTTCTTGAAACTCTTCCATAAAGGCCAGATTTGTGGAGTGGACTAAGGCCGCGTACACATGAGCAGACTTTCCCGCGGGATTGTCCGCCGGACTGGAGCCTGCCGGACAATCCGCCTGTGTGTGGGCTCCGGCGGACTTTTTCCTCCCAAAAGTCCAGCGGACTAAGTTTTAAGTTCAGACTTAAAATTGTCCGCTGGACTCGGCAGTCCGGCAGACAATCCCGCCGTCTGTGTGCTAGTCCGCGGGACTTTTGAAATGAACGGACTTGCCTCGCACGCGGAGGAAAGTCCGTTCATTTAGAACGTGAATCCAGGTAGACGGGGCTAGCGAAGGCAGTCAATGCCGCCGCTCTAGCCCCGTCACCTGGCATGGATTTAAAGGGAAATCCCTATGCCGAAAAAAAACGGCGTGGGTGTCCCCCCAAATCCATCTCAGACCCTTATCCGAGCACGCAGCCCGGCCGGTCAGGAAAGGGGGTGGGGACGAGCGAGCCCCCCCCCCCCCTCCTGAGCCTTACCAGGCCGCGTGCCCTTAACATGGGGGGTTACTGGGGAAAGGGGGGCCCTGCGGCCCCCCCACCCCAAAGCACCTTGTCCCCATGTTGATGAGGACAAGGGCCTCTTCCCGACAACCCTGGCCGTTGGTTGTCGAGGTCTGCGGGCGGGGGGCTTATCAGAATCTGGGAGCCCCCTTTAATAAGGGGGCCCCCAGATCCCGGCCCCCCACCCTATGTGAATGAGTATGGGGTACGATGTACCCCTACCCATTCACCTAAGGAAAAAAGTGTACATTAAAAAAAAAACATCACCATTTTTTAAAATATTTTATTGCACAGCTCCGGGGGTCTTCTTCCATCTTGGGGGGTCTTCTCGCCAGACTCCTCCGCTATCTTCTGCTCTTTTACCTAGCTCTTTCACTAGCGGAGGAGCCCGGCTTTCTTCTTCCTCCTCGCCGTTGTCTGGGGGTCTTGTTCCGACTTCGGGGGTCCCTTCTGTTCTTGCCGGTGGCTGGGGATTCTGTTGCCGTCGTCGCTGTCGCCGCCGCCGCCTTCTGCTTCTTGTTCTTCTTTCTTCATCCGATGTTGACACGACGCTCTCTCTGGCCGGAATGGCAGAGACACGCTGTGATGTGACTTATATAGGGACAAGGGGCGGGTCACATGCTCATGTCACATGGTGACCCCGCCCCCATATAATGTCACAGTCCCGGAGGAGCATGTGACCCGCCCCTTGTAATAAATAATAAAGGCAAGCACTTGAATCCACTCAGAGATCTAATTCAATTTAAAGGATAATTCCATCAATATGGCGGGCTTCCTTCCCAGGAGCAAAAACGTATTATAGAAGCAAACAATGAGGGAGGATGTGAGACCATAGCAGACTCACAAATGCTCACATCGGGACAAGAAAGCTAAGAAATATAATGAATGAAAAAATGGTAAACTTTATTCGTAAATTCACGCAAACATCTTAAACAGTAAAAAGAGACTCCACAGGTGAATCGCCCATCAAAACCTGTGGGGTCCTTTCTATGACAATACCAGATATACACAGGTGAAATAGATGGCTGTAGAAAAATGTGTAAAAAAAGAATCACAACAGAAAAACAAAAAAACAAGACATGTGGTATAAAAACAATGCTGAACACTGCTATTAAAGATGTGGGGTCATCCCCTCCTATGTTCCCTCCCGTTTTCCCTATAGACCCAGCTGAAGCTGATAGTAGATGAATGTGGGCCAGGCAAAGAATGCACACAGTTCTATCCAAAGATGTCCTTTTTGTAAGCCATATCAGGCTCAATGAACATGCAGTCAGGAATAAGTTCCACAGATTATGGCATATAATATATGATCCAAATGATCAGGTATATGTCCGTAGCTGTAACAAATTTACCTGAAAGTGCAAGTATCATCCATCATCTGGTGGTGCAGTCATATAGGATACCAGAGACCCAGTATGTGCCGCTGATGTCACGCTCTTCTAGTTCGAATATACAACGCTCACTAGTATGACTTCAATGGAGGTCCTGGCGGAACGATACCGCTATCAACTCAGACACCATCCAGAGACAAACGAGCGGATTCCGAATGGAGCAGAGCTGCTTTATCAAAACTTTTTTTATTGACAAGGAATAAAAAAAAGTGCTTGTACATTATAGCGTTGGAAGACATAGATGTCAACCATCAACACTTGCATTGAACATGGACTATAGGACCAGATATAGAGCATCACATCATGTAAAGCATATCCAAAACTTTTTTTTTGAAAACACAAAAACAGTAAAAAAGAAAAACATAGAGCAAAACAAAATAAGACAAAACAGCCCGAGTTTATTGTGGGAGGTTTAGTCAGAAGTTTCCTTTGTCTACTCTCGGATGCGCAATTGAGAAATCCCCAAACTTGGGCTATAATCATGATAACTCTAAAGGCCCATACACACGGTCGGATTTTCCGATGGATTCTGTCCTATCAGACAATGTTGTCGGAAATTCCGACCGTGTGTAGGCACCATCGCACAGTTTCCATCGGATTGTCCGACGGACAAAGTCCTATCTCCTGCTGGATAGATTTTTTGACAACAAAGTCCGATAAAACCAAATCCGATCGTGTGTAGCGAATTCCGATGGACAAAGTGCCACGCATGCTCAGATCACATTACAAGACCAAAGCTATTGGCTACTAGCCTCTACGTAGTCCCGTCGTAGGCAACAAACGTCACCACGTTCAGAATGATCGGATTTTCCGACAACTTTGTCCGACCATGTGTACGCAAAACCAACATCGGACAAAGTACGACGGACATGATCCGACGGACCTGGTCCTCGGATAATCCGAGCGTGTGTATGGGGCTTTATGCTGCGTACGCAAGATTGGAATTCTCGTCGGAAAAGCCTTGTGCTGCGTACACACGATCGGAATTCTCGTCGGAAAAAGCTCTGATGGTTTTCCCGACGGAATTCCGCTCATCTGTCTTGCCTACACACGGTCACACCAAATTCCGACCGTCAAGAACGCGGTGACGTACAACACTACGACAAGCCGAGAAAAAATGAAGTTCAATGCTTCCGAGCATGCGTCGAAATTGTTTCCGAGCATGAGTAGGAATTTTGCACGTCGGAATTGCTGCAGACGATCGGAATTTCTGATAGAAACCTTTTCCGTCGGAAAAATTGAGAACGTGCTCTCAAATTTTTGCTGCTGGGAGTTCGGCCAGCAAAATTCTGATGGAGCCTACACACGGTCGCATTTTCCGATGAAAAGCTCTCATAGTTTTTTTGCTGGCCAAAATTCCGATCGTGTGTATGCGGATCGTGTGTATGCGGATGTGGATGTTTTTTCCAACGAAATTCTGCTCAAGCTTGTGTTGCCTACACACGGTCACACTAAATTCCGACCGTCAAGAACGCGGTGACGTACAACACTACGACAAGACGAGAAAATGAAGTTCAATGCTTCCGAGCATGCGTCGAATTGTTTCCGACCATGCGTCAGAATTTTGCGCGTCGGAATTGCCACAGACGATCGGAATTTCCGTAAAAATTGAGAACATGCTCTCACAATCTTTTGCTGGCCGAAATTCCGCCAGCAAAAGTCCGATGGAGCCTAGACACGGTCGCATTTTCCAGCCAAAAGCTTACATTGTTTTTTTGCTTTTCCGATCGTGTGTACGCGGCATAAGTGGTCTTATAATTGTAAGAACACTGGCCGATACCCCAGAGGGATGCTTGGAGTGGAGATAGACACTTTTGAAAAGGTATATGCTTGTAATAAAGTAAATGTTTTATTCAAAAAGAAAAAATATACATGAATATGAGTGCTGGATAAAGTTCAGTATGTTTACATACAAGATTGGGTAAATGTATACAGTTATTAACATGTCAACAGCAAAAACATACAAAAACGTTGTGACAATAATAAGAACTTGCTTGATACATATGCGATAAGGATGATGCCAACATGTTTCGGACTTTGGTCCTTTGTCAAGGCAACTAGATATATATATAGATATGAATCTAAAGGATATGTGAAAAGTCATAAGGTTAATATACATTTGATAAAGCGTATGATACAGTCAGAGTGCATTGCTATACAAAGCTAGTGTAGTACAAAGAATGTAAGAAAAAGGTACTTACATGTAATGCCAATGTTTATTTTTGCCACAGGGGGAGCCACTAAGCGTGGTGTCCACAAGTATAAAGGGGGGTTGTATTGTAAAAACAGGGTAGGGTAGCCACTATGCGTGGGAAGCTTGCTGAGAAACCCTCAAGGCTACAAGGTCCAAAAACAGGGCTTGGGCCAAAGCCCAGGTCCTGTAACAGGCAAAGTTAGGCCAAACAGTGTATGGCTGTAAAGATAAAAAATGTAGTAAGAGTAGGTTGTATTAGAGGTACATATACAGCCAAGCACGGCGGTGGATTTACCTGAATAAAGGTCGTTTGGAGTGGAGGGATAAGTCAGCTCTACATCATCAGCAGCATATACTGAGGCCATAAAGCATGGAGGTATATATGTGGTCATAGATTAGCAATCAGCTGGATGGGGGTGTGGATGTATTAGCTGAAAAAACTATGCTGATTGGCTGTTTGTCTGAAGGAAAAGGCGCCATGAGCGCCATAGGTGTGTTTTCCTATTGTGGACCTCTGACGGGGCGGCGCCGGGCGTGGTCGCGTCATGACGGCGGGGTCACGTCCGGCGTCGTGGCGTCACCGACGCGGGAGAGAGCCGCTGACAGCCTGATGCGCTCCAATGTGGAGCGCAAACAGGAAGCGGACAAGGAGGAAAGTCCGAGTGAGCAGCGGAGAGTTGGCGCATGCGCGGGACAAAGATCGCGCATACTTGCCAAGTCTTACCCGCGCCGGGTAGTCAAAATGAGGGGAAGCAAGCTAGTATGTACATGAACCTGTTGGATAGAGAGTATATGTGGCAAATAAACATATGGAACATGTACAGTAACGTACAGTATGAATACTGATCAAGATGGAATGTAATGTTTTGTGGTATATGGCAGTTGGGTCAGATGGGCAAGTCGCATGTTGCCAGGCAAAAATGCAGAATACACATTTTGACAAGGATATATGTGGGTGCTTATGATGTGGGAAATGGAGTTAAAGGTCTAATTCACAGACTCCAGTTTCAAAGCCCTCGAGATAGGGTTTGAAGTTGAAGGCCTCGTTGAGGCCAGGGGGTAGGGTGGCATTAAGATGGAAAATCCATCGAAGTTCGCTTTGTAAGAGCGCTTTATTGTAGTCACCACCTCGGGCAGGAGGTGGGATATGATCTAGGGCTTTGAATGAAATTTTGGGAATAGCATCTGGGTGGACTGTAAAAGAATGTCGTCCCAATGGTAAATCAGGATCTCTTTGGTTTATACTGCTAATGTGGCCGTATATCCATTTCCAAAAAGGTAATTTAGTTTTGCCCACATAGAAGCACCCACATTCACATTCCAAAAGGTAAACAATGCCGACTGAACGGCAATTCACATAATGTTTGGGAAAAAAACGTTGACCATTAGGTAAAACATTGTGTATATTAGATTTGGATAGATATTTGCAATAGCTACAGTTGCCACATGGGAATGTGCCCTTGAGTTGTCTCTGAGATTTGTTACTACTTTTGTATTCACTGGTAATAAGTTTGTCTCGAAGGGATGGGGCGCGTCGATAAGTGATCAAAGGTTTTGGCGGGACAAAGGGGGAAAGTGTCCTATCTGTAGCAATGATGTGCCAATGTTTCAAAAGTATTTGAGTGATTTCATTGTGTTGTTGGCAATAATTTGTAATAATTCTAAGGGGAGGTTGTGTGGATGGCCCAATGCTTTTTGGAGTAAGTAAATCAGAGCGTGGTTTGGATTTCGCTTTTTTGTATGCGTCTTTAAGGACGCTGTTTTTGTAGCCGCGTGCTCGAAGTCTATTCCTCAACACGGAGGCCTCGTGTTCAAAGGAGGTATCCGTCGAGCAATTTCGTCGGGCACGGAGGTATTGGGCAAAGGGGATAGATTTCAATAAAGGCAATGGGTGAAAACTGGAGGCAGCAAGAATGGTGTTCCCAGCAGTCGGTTTACGAAACAGCTGACTTTGTAAGTGTCCATGTGTGTCCTTGCTGAGCGTAAGATCAAGGAAGGAAATAGAGCTATAGCTATAAGTCATTGTGAATTTCAGATTAAGGGAATTAGACGTATTAAGGTGTAGAAGGAATTGATGTAAAGTATCGATTGGGCCTTGCCATAAGATCAAGATGTCATCTATGTAGCGTCGAAAGGAGGCTATGTGTTTAGTATAGATGCTGGCAGCATCATCTCTGAATAGTTCACGTTCCCACTCCCCCAGGTACAGATTGGCGTACGCCGGTGCGCAACAAGTGCCCATGGCGACGCCCTGTACCTGGAGGTAGTGGGAACCATTAAAGGAGAAAAAATGATGGGTTAGAATAAATTTGAGTGCTCTAATGATAAAAAGAGACAACTCACGGGAGTATATATTGGCATTGAACAGAGTATGTTGAATAGCTGTAATTCCTAAGGAATGGGGTATGGAACTGTAGAAGGCCTCGACGTCGATGGCGACCAGGACAGTGTCGGCATCGACGTGGAGGTCCGAAAGGCCTTGGAGTAGATGTGTGGTATCACGTATGTATGAAGGTAAGGCCTGTACTAAAGGCTGGAGTAATTTGTCTATATAGCGACTCAGATTGTCCGTGAGGCAGCCGCGTCCAGAGACGATGGGTCTGCCTGGTGGTCTGGGAAGGTTTTTGTGTACCTTGGGTAAGGCATAAAAAGTTGCTTCTCTAGGGAATTTAGTCCTAATGTATTCTGTAGTAGGTTTGTCAATGATACATTGTCTGGAGGCATCATCAACAAGGGTATACAACTCCTGTTGGAACAACCTGATTGATGTACTGGAAACTATGGCATACCATTCACGATTACGTAGTATATTGAGACACATCTCAAGATAGTCTGTTCTGTCTAGGACAACAATGTTGCCGCCCTTGTCTGACGGTTTGATCACTATGGATGAATTGGTTTTTAAATTTTGTAGGGCCAAGTGTTGATTATAAGTGAAGTTATTGTGAAGAAAAACTTCACTTATAATCAACACTTGGCCCTACAAAATTTAAAAACCAATTCATCCATAGTGATCAAACCGTCAGACAAGGGCGGCAACATTGTTGTCCTAGACAGAACAGACTATCTTGAGATGTGTCTCAATATACTACGTAATCGTGAATGGTATGCCATAGTTTCCAGTACATCAATCAGGTTGTTCCAACAGGAGTTGTATACCCTTGTTGATGATGCCTCCAGACAATGTATCATTGACAAACCTACTACAGAATACATTAGGACTAAATTCCCTAGAGAAGCAACTTTTTATGCCTTACCCAAGGTACACAAAAACCTTCCCAGACCACCAGGCAGACCCATCGTCTCTGGACGCGGCTGCCTCACGGACAATCTGAGTCGCTATATAGACAAATTACTCCAGCCTTTAGTACAGGCCTTACCTTCATACATACGTGATACCACACATCTACTCCAAGGCCTTTCGGACCTCCACGTCGATGCCGACACTGTCCTGGTCGCCATCGACGTCGAGGCCCTCTACAGTTCCATACCCCATTCCTTAGGACTTACAGCTATTCAACATACTCTGTTCAATGCCAATATATACTCCCGTGAGTTGTCTCTTTTTATCATTAGAGCACTCAAATTTATTCTAACCCATCATTTTTTCTCCTTTAATGGTTCCCACTACCTCCAGGTACAGGGCGTCGCCATGGGCACTTGTTGCGCACCGGCGTACGCCAATCTGTACCTGGGGGAGTGGGAACGTGAACTATTCAGAGATGATGCTGCCAGCATCTATACTAAACACATAGCCTCCTTTCGACGCTACATAGATGACATCTTGATCTTATGGCAAGGCCCAATCGATACTTTACATCAATTCCTTCTACACCTTAATACGTCTAATTCCCTTAATCTGAAATTCACAATGACTTATAGCTATAGCTCTATTTCCTTCCTTGATCTTACGCTCAGCAAGGACACACATGGACACTTACAAAGTCAGCTGTTTCGTAAACCGACTGCTGGGAACACCATTCTTGCTGCCTCCAGTTTTCACCCATTGCCTTTATTGAAATCTATCCCCTTTGCCCAATACCTCCGTGCCCGACGAAATTGCTCGACGGATACCTCCTTTGAACACGAGGCCTCCGTGTTGAGGAATAGACTTCGAGCACGCAGCTACAAAAACAGCGTCCTTAAAGACGCATACAAAAAAGCGAAATCCAAACCACGCTCTGATTTACTTACTCCAAAAAGCATTGGGCCATCCACACAACCTCCCCTTAGAATTATTACAAATTATTGCCAACAACACAATGAAATCACTCAAATACTTTTGAAACATTGGCACATCATTGCTACAGATAGGACACTTTCCCCCTTTGTCCCGCCAAAACCTTTGATCACTTATCGACGCGCCCCATCCCTTCGAGACAAACTTATTACCAGTGAATACAAAAGTAGTAACAAATCTCAGAGACAACTCAAGGGCACATTCCCATGTGGCAACTGTAGCTATTGCAAATATCTATCCAAATCTAATATACACAATGTTTTACCTAATGGTCAACGTTTTTTTCCCAAACATTATGTGAATTGCCGTTCAGTCGGCATTGTTTACCTTTTGGAATGTGAATGTGGGTGCTTCTATGTGGGCAAAACTAAATTACCTTTTTGGAAACGGATATACGGCCACATTAGCAGTATAAACCAAAGAGATCCTGATTTATCATTGGGACGACATTCTTTTACAGTCCACCCAGATGCTATTCCCAAAATTTCATTCAAAGCCCTAGATCATATCCCACCTCCTGCCCGAGGTGGTGACTACAATAAAGCGCTCTTACAAAGCGAACTTCGATGGATTTTCCATCTTAATGCCACCCTACCCCCTGGCCTCAACGAGGCCTTCAACTTCAAACCCTATCTCGAGGGCTTTGAAACTGGAGTCTGTGAATTAGACCTTTAACTCCATTTCCCACATCATAAGCACCCACATATATCCTTGTCAAAATGTGTATTCTGCATTTTTGCCTGGCAACATGCGACTTGCCCATCTGACCCAACTGCCATATACCACAAAACATTACATTCCATCTTGATCAGTATTCATACTGTACGTTACTGTACATGTTCCATATGTTTATTTGCCACATATACTCTCTATCCAACAGGTTCATGTACATACTAGCTTGCTTCCCCTCATTTTGACTACCCGGTGCGGGTAAGACTTGGCAAGTATGCGCGATCTTTGTCCCGCGCATGCGCCAACTCTCCGCTGCTCACTCGGACTTTCCTCCTTGTCCGCTTCCTGTTTGCGCTCCACATTGGAGCGCATCAGGCTGTCAGCGGCTCTCTCCCGCGTCGGTGACGCCACGACGCCGGACGTGACCCCGCCGTCATGACGCGACCACGCCCGGCGCCGCCCCGTCAGAGGTCCACAATAGGAAAACACACCTATGGCGCTCATGGCGCCTTTTCCTTCAGACAAACAGCCAATCAGCATAGTTTTTTCAGCTAATACATCCACACCCCCATCCAGCTGATTGCTAATCTATGACCACATATATACCTCCATGCTTTATGGCCTCAGTATATGCTGCTGATGATGTAGAGCTGACTTATCCCTCCACTCCAAACGACCTTTATTCAGGTAAATCCACCGCCGTGCTTGGCTGTATATGTACCTCTAATACAACCTACTCTTACTACATTTTTTATCTTTACAGCCATACACTGTTTGGCCTACCTTTGCCTGTTACAGGACCTGGGCTTTGGCCCAAGCCCTGTTTTTGGACCTTGTAGCCTTGATGGTTTCTCAGCAAGCTTCCCACGCATAGTGGCTACCCTACCCTGTTTTTACAATACAACCCCCCTTTATACTTGTGGACACCACGCTTAGTGGCTCCCCCTGTGGCAAAAATAAACATTGGCATTACATGTAAGTACCTTTTTCTTACATTCTTTGTACTACACTAGCTTTGTATAGCAATGCACTCTGACTGTATCATACGCTTTATCAAATGTATATTAACCTTATGACTTTTCACATATATATAGATGTGAATCTAAAGGATATCTAGTTGCCTTGACAAAGGACCAAAGTCCGAAACATGTTGGCATCATCCTTATCGCATATGTATCAAGCAAGTTCTTATTATTGTCACAACGTTTTTGTATGTTTTTGCTGTTGACATGTTAATAACTGTATACATTTACCCAATCTTGTATGTAAACATACTGAACTTTATCCAGCACTCATATTCATGTATATTTTTTCTTTTTGAATAAAACATTTACTTTATTACAAGCATATACCTTTTCAAAAGTGTCTATCTCCACTCCAAGCATCCCTCTGGGGTATCGGCCAGTGTTCATGCACACTATGGCCCACTGAACAAATTTATTCTATTTAAAATTTGGGATGCAAGGATAGACCACCTGTATTCTTACCTCACTTGCCCAACGTATTTAATTCTTATAATTGTCTATTACTAATTGTGGTGAGGCAAGACTTGGGTTATCAAGCCAACTTTGCCAAATGAGGTTAAATTTGTTTACCGCTTTTCTATGGCGATAAGCCAACTGCTCTCTAAGTAGAAGAGAATAAACGTAGGCGATCCACTGTGCCCTGCACAGTGGGCGCCAACCAAAATCGGGCAATCAGCTTTCTAGCTAGGTACAATAACCTGGACACCATAATATAAATACCTTTTGGATACATTTCAGCATCAATTGCTCCCAACAAGCACACCAGAGGATCAAGGTGTATCGGTATTTGCGCTAGATCAGATATAACCGGCACAATCTCTGCCCAATATCGAGCAAGTTTTGGGCAGTGCCATATCATGTGTATAAAGTCTCCCCTGACCATTGAGCACTTTGGGCAAAAGAGAGGGGGGGGGGGGGGTAATTATCGTATAGGTTTTCACTCTCTAGTATGGTTGTGAATTGAACTTTAGAGCTTTTTATGTGGTATTTAGCGGCACGTTTATTTTTTCCGGTACATTCATTTTTGCGGTACATACTGCATAATCGGTTTTTGGTATTTTTTTGTGAATTGGACTTAATTTACCGCATGCAATAATTTATGCAAATGAGTAACATGATACCCTTATCACATGTGGTAAATGTTAGCGAATTGATGTCCTTCTTTCCTACCTAAAGAGTCTCTGTCCTTGGAAAAAATCGTTGCGGCTGAAAAGTGCAGATAGAGCTGCAATATATCTGCAGCAGTCTTTAACGTCTTGCTGTTATGATCAAATCTATGGTCATTTATATATATATATATATATATATATATATATATATATATATATATAATCTTTATTCTTTATGTAGCGGTGACACTTTTGCAAGGTGTCAGCTACGAGTAAATTTTTAGTTATTTTCTCTAAAGAACAGTAATTTGGTTCTAAGAGTTAATTGTGTAGGTTGACCTTGGCATCAGTTCGGCTGGGCTGTGTTGGGGTTCTGCCTGACCATGTGTGCAGTTGGGTGCACATGGCAGGCTTGGAACCAGGCCTGGTTGGACGTTTTGGGTATCGGCATTCCCCGGAGCCAATCAGTGGGTGCGTTTGGCCCCACTGAGGAGTCTGGGGAAAGGTATTTAAGATGCTGGGGTCAAGTGTTCGGGGTTCGTTTTTCGTGGCCTGTGTGCCTGTTCCTGGATCTAGACCGGGGTAGCCCCGCGAGGGGTCCCGGTCACGGAAGCGTGTGCCGCCCCGTAACATGGTTAGCCTGACTAGCCCCGCAGACCCGCATGGTCTGGGGCAAGGATCCATCTGTTCCCGAGTCTCGGAACCGACTGGTCCGAGGCGCAGTGACTGAGGGAGGATTCAAGTGCGCTCTCATCTTGGAGGGGCACCGGAGCTCGTATAGGCGACCAGGGGGATAACTCTTCGGAGGAGGGCCAACAAGCTGGCATCCTGAGAAGTGCCTGGTTGCTGGGTTGTCAAGGACACTAGAGAATCCACATTTCCCAATACTGCCAAGGAGACGAATAACGTTCCAAGTACTGAGGAAAGGTTCCTGTTTACTTCTGAATTCTACTTTAACTCAAGGTTAGAGACTTTGCAAATTCCAAATTCAAGTGCTGACTGCCATAATCTCGGGCTAGAGATTTGTTCAGCTTTGAAGCGCCCAGCTGCGAGTGGCTACTATCTGGGTTGGCATTAGAGACTTTTATATGCTTAGCAGTTCAAAGTGCCTGAGTTTCTTCACCATTTCCCTCTGTTCCCACATGAGACTGTGTCTGTTGGATGTTACCCCTGCAAATAAAAAAACCTTTCTAAAGGACTTTTATGGTGTCAGCGTCCGAAGTTGTTGGGTACTAACCCTGGGAACCCCTAGACCTGGAAGAACAAGCCAAGTGGAGGTAACCGGTAAGCCCAAAAGTCAAGGCCGCCCCATTGAGGGTTATGGCCACTACACGTGGGGGATCGCAGTCCGGGATTTACAGTTACCTCGCAGGGCCTAGGAAGAGAGGGTGAAGAATTTTGAACTGTGCCATAAAGATCAGCGACATTTTTTTGCGAGACTTTCACTGAGGTGCATAAGCGTGGGAGGAGCCTGTACTAAAGCCAGCGAAATTGTACAGGAGCCGGCGCCAAGTGGGAGGAGTTTATGCTGATCTTTTTCCCGCACGAGGCACCGCCTGAGAGTGTGTTGCGGAAGGAGAAGAGGTGTGGTTGATTTCTGGATTGAGAAAGAGAGACCGTTACCTTCTCGGAAGAATGCACCGATTCCCAAATATGCAACAGATGCCTGGACCCAGTATGCCTCCAGCAAGGGGTCCAGCGAGTGTGCAGATGCCCGGTACAGTAATAACGGACACGGGCATTCGTTTGCTGCCGCAGGGGCGGTTCATTTTGTGTACTATCGGGGATGTCAAAGCCCTCAGAGTACTGTGTGGAAGATGTGATGGGTTGGTCACAAACCCTCGACCCTTTGCAAGATGCTGGAGGTGCAGCGAGTATGTATTCAAGGTCGAACAGCCCACCAGACAACCTCGGGCCTTCCGACTTGATTGGGCCACGGGCATCTCAACTGAGAAGTGTATTGTATACGCTCTGGTATCGTCCTTTGGGGCTCGGATGGCCAGAGGAGATACTGCTCCCTCTGGGGCTCCAGAGACAGTTACAGAGGTCCGGATGTGATCCCACAGGAAAATGTTGCCGCTGCATCGCCAGTTGCTCAAACGAAGGAGCGACCCAACGCCCCTCGTCACTGCAGAGGCAGGCCTGCTTCTTGCACCCCTAGACGGATATCTGGGGGAAAGTGCTCAAGTGCCGACATCGGGGAGCTTTAACCACTTCAATACAGGCCGCCGTCATATGACGTCCACAAGGTGGATCTCCCATCCTGGGTGGACCTCATATGACGTCCTCCTATTCCCGGCCGTCTAGGGGGTAAACACACAGCTCCACGTCCTGTCACTGGAGAGGAGACCGATGGTGTGTTCCCAGTACAGAGGAACACCGATCGGTCTCCTCCCCGTGTGAGTCCCCTCCCCCTACAGTTAGAATCACTTGCAGGGAACATATATTAACCCCTGCAGCGCCTCCTAGTGTTAACCCCTTCTCTGCCAGTCACATTTACACAGTAATTAATGCAATTTTATAGCAACGATCGCTGTGTAAATGGTCCCAAAAATGTGTCAAAAGTGTCCGAAGAGTCCGCCGCAAAGTCGCAGTCACGAAAAAAATCGCAGATCGCCGCCATTACTAGTAAAAAAAATAAAAAAATAAAAATGCAATAAATCTATCTCCTATTTTGTAAACGCTATAACTTTTGCGCAAACCAATCAATAAACGCTTATTTCGATTTTTTTTACCAAAAATATGTAGAAGAATACGTATCGGCCTGAAATGAGTAAAAAATGTTGTTTGTTTTTTCAAAAAAATTGGATATTTATTATAGCAAAAAGTAAAAAATATTGTGTTTTTTTCAAAATTGTCGCTCTTCTTTTGTTTATGGCGCAAAAAATAAAAACCGCAGAGGTGATCAAATACCACCAAAAGAAAGCTCTATTTGTGGGAAAAAAAGGACGTCAATTTTGTTTGGGTGCAACGTCGCACGACCGCGCAATTGTCAGTTAAAGCGACGCAGTGCAGAATCGCAAAAAGTGCTCTGGTAAGGAAGGGGGTAAAATCGTCCAGGGCTGAAGCAGTTAAACCCTGCTGCGGGACGGCCTGCAGGAGATTTATCGCCTGGTAATCAAACCAAGTCCGGCTCCGACCAGGGGGATGATTGGTACTTCGAACCCAAGCTGCCGTGAGTAAGGATTTAACTTTTTTTTTAAAGCTCTTTAGCTTTAGTCTATCTGTTGCCCGTGCATAGACACTGTCGGATCATGACGGGGTCTCTTTGGGCCTCTGAGACTTTAAATAAGCGGGTGGCCACAGAGTATGGATTTGAATTCCCTTACGTGCCTAGGGAAGTCATGGACATTATGGAAGCGAATCGGAAGAAGTGGTATGAGAAAGATGTCTGGGACTACCTGAAGGTCCCAAAGCCACTACGGAAAAAATCTTTCTCCCGGGAAATATTTGCGCGGTTCCAGGGATGTTTGTTGCATTGGTGCTATGGTCGGCATCTCTATTGTGATAAAATCATGATCTGCAGACCGGATAAAGACAGTGCTGTTTACTATATCACCACTTATGATACTGAACTGGGTAGGGATGTTGTTCTGCCCGATCCGCGATTTTATTGGTGAACTGTTCCTGAAATACAGCCTTTATTTTTCGGAGAAGAAAAAGGGAATGAACCCTTGCGCTCTGTTCCCACATAAGACTGTGTCTGTTGGATGTTACCCCTGCAAATAAAAAAACCTTTCTAAAGGACTTTTATGGTGTCAGCGTCCAAAGTTGTTGGGTACTAACCCTGGGAACCCTTAGACCCGGAAGAACAAGCCAAGCGAAGGTAACCGGTAAGCCCAAAAGTCAAGGCCACCCAATTGAGGGTTATGGCCGCTACATTTATTTAAAGTATCTCAGAGCATTTAAAAGGAACAACTTTCAAGTCATATATTGCAATATTAAACTAAGTCTATTCTAGCAGAGATTCAAGTTAGCCCTGTTCACATCTGTGCATTTTTTTTTATGTGTCGCGCGATATCACAAGAGGAATCCATTCTTTTCCTATTGTGCCCTTTCACATCTGTAGCAGTGTTCACTCCCGTAGGAGCCGCTGGATTTGTTGGGTCTTTCCCTCACACAGCCAGGCAACAGGAATTTTCAAACTTTCTCAAAGGCCCAATAATCAGTTCAGGGGATTTGGTTTTGTTTTGTTTATTTAAAGGAATGAACTTGGATAGGGAATAGGGATGCATGGGATGCAATGAACTGAAGAGCTTGGATAAACACTTGGGGGGCTATTTGCAAAAGGCAAATCCACCTTGCACTACAAGTGCACTGGAAGTGCAGTCGCTGTAGATCTGAGGGGGACATGCAAGGAAAATAAAAAAAACAGCATTTTAGCCTGCACATGATTGGATGATAAAATCAGCAGAGCTTCCCTTCATATCAGATCTTCCCCTCAGATCTACAGAGACTGCACTTCCAAGTGCACTTGTAGTGCAAAGTGGATTTGCCTTTCGTAAATAACCCCCATGATGTCTCTGGCTGCTGAAAACTGACTAACTATGCTGTCCACCCATTGTTCCCTGGTCTCAGACATGTAAAGTTTTGTACCTTACTGTCTTCTCTGTACAAGCTTGGGGTAAGTTGAAATAGAAGTTACTCATCCAGTCCCTTTAAGTGGTTTCTGGAATACAATAGGCTGCTGTATGGGCACACTGCTATACATGCTGGGTCTTGCTTTAAGGATGTCTTCAGCTAAACCTAGCTGAGGCTGATAAAGGGTTTGAGGCTCCCAGCTTCTCTTGCTCTCTATCTTCTGGCCTTCCTTCTGCCCAGGGGCAAAGACCCTAGCCCAGGGATCCTCTCCAGGAAACTGCACCCTGCACGCTGCTCCCCTGACTTCCATGGTTTATGTATTTATGGGTTGCTCCCCCAACTACTGCGCCTTGCCTCCATAGGGATTGGAGGGAACTCCATAAATATTCAGCCTGCAGTCTCTGCCCCTCCACCCCCTAGATTCTAGAACTATCCACAGAGTTCCAGAATACAGGGGGAAGTAAAAGAGCCACAGAGTAACCTCTGTTCTTCTGCCTACAAAGAAGCCAAACTGAATTTACCTACACCTAGTAACACTGAAGGTGCTACACATCTATGCAATTTTCAGTTGTCTGTTTTTGAAAAAGCTGCATTTCCTTCTTTTAGTGTGACTTGGTGCGATTTCCCACCACCAATAGAAGGACTGCAGAAAGCATGATATGTCATGCAAGGAAATTGCCCATGAAGTGTTTACTGATTGGGATGTTTTACCCTCTTCACAACTACTCAAGCAACAACACAGAGGAAGCATGAAGCTCGAAGGAAGAAGATGTGTAATAATGTCACAGGAGTTATTGGTTGTCATTGGCCAAAGCAAAAAACGCATAAAAAATACAATCTAGCAGAAGTCCAGCCTGAGCTTGTTTGGCTGGGCTTCTCCTATGGGTCACAGGAGTGCAATTCCTTTTACACTCCTGTGACCCGTTTTCAGCAGAGAGCGGTCTGAAGTCCGCTGTCTGCGGACGTCACCGATATCAGTCCAGGCACTGCGTTATCACAACAATAAAGTCTGGATCCACAAGGTGCCTAGACTGATCGCAGTCTCAGCCTCTCAGCGAGCCGCTGAGAGACTAAGACGGACACTCCCCGCCCCTTCCACAGCTCAGCGCCCCAGTGAGCGTGGAGGAGCAGAGATGAGAGTTGCTGATTGACAGACAGTCAACAGCTCTCATCTCGGGGACCTGTGAGAACTGAGCTATAGGCAGTGTTCGATGGCTCGGTTCTCAGTGTAGAGACGCCAGGGGACAGATGCAGCATCGCTCCCATGCTGCATCCACCCAGGTAAGTATAAAAGGGGGGGGGGGGAATAAACCATTAGTTCTCTTTTAAAAACAACATAAAAAAGCATCATAAATGCATCAAAAAAAAAGAAAGAAAAACTGAACTTTAGCTTAAGGGTTCTTTCACATGGGCGGTTTGCCCAGCAGACTCCGCTTTGCTTAGCGGGTGGATTGCTCCGCTGATCCCTGTTGAGCAGGCGGATAACAGCTTCATCTCCGCTCACTGTGCTGAGACTGACCTGTCAGAGCCCCGCTGATGAAAATGGATCGGATCGATGGAAAATAGGGTCACAATCCACCTGGATTTCACAGACAGGATTGGATCAGATAGCAGCGGGTGTCATTGGACATGTCACCGCTGACACCTGCCGCTCCATAGGAATGAATGAAAAACTGACAGGCTGACCTGATCGAAAAGCGCATGTGAAAGGGGCCTAAGGAAAATCCTATGCCACCATTGGGAGATAGCTCCTAAAAGGATTGGAGTATCTCCTCAGCATGTTTTTTTGAGTGCAGCTACCTGCACCACCCATGCACACTCCTGTTAGTCTATTACTATAATGGGATGCCTCACTGGCCAAAAGAAATGTGCTGAAGTTATGAGCAAATTTTGTCACTAACCTGGATGTGGCATTCAGAACAACAACGCTAGCAGGGTTTGTAGGTATACATAACCAAATCTAGGTTCCTGCATTTTATAGCTGCAGCTTTTATTTTATTGACAAAGTATAAGAATGTTTTGGAGCTGTGTCAGTTTTGTCTCCTACAACTTTTAACTTTTGTAGTCTGTCCTAAATTATTATACTTTAAGGGGATTTCATGTGGAAGCAGATTTGCATCATACAGTCAATTTTACTCAATGTAATTTGCAAAGTCCCAGATATTGACTCCAAAATTTTGTGGAATAATAAAACTTGTAAAGTAATGATTTTTGGAGTCCCCCCCCCCCCTTTTTTTTTTCTCTGGGTCAATTGGTGTTTGTAAGAGGTGGAAGGATACAAGCCTAGGAGTCATAGGTGTGCGCAGCCTATTGCATTAGAGTGCGCACCCCAAACGTATTAAACCATAGAAGGTGTTAGTAGAGCAGTGGATTAGTCAGTTGGGCAGAGGTTGGTGTCAGTAGGTCAGTGGACATTGTCAGTCATTTTTATTATACAATTTTTTTTAGAACTATCGGGGGGGGGGGGGCGGCTTTGGTGAAATGCGATTAGGATGTGCCCAGGCACACCTGGCACACACCTTTGCTAGGAGTGCAGCTAAAGGTTTGTGTATAGTTAGGGTACCATCAGCTGTACCCATACCTCCCAATTTTAGATCTTAAAGAGGGATGCTTAAGGCAGACACTTCCTTTAAAGACTGTTATCAGAACCATGCCATGATAATAATATCTATACTGTCATTTCCAATTAGCTTGATGTCCCCTTACTGTCATGCTTCTCTCAGGGATTTACTTATTTCACTACTTGAGTGACTATCACCAAACTTAGTTGCCAGTAAAGTTAAAACTCTTGACATGCCTACTTGTCCCACATCAGTGATTGAATGAGTATTGAAGCCAAAAGACCTTTAAGATTGGCAGAAGACTCCTATTTTTGGAAAGGTGTTGAAAAAGGCAACATGTGAAAATGTAAGTAAAACATAGGCGTGCGCAGCCTTTTGCATTAGGGTGTGCACCCCAAAGCTCAAACACACATGCGTGTGTATATATATATATATAATTTACACTATAATTCTAAAAGTAGTGGGACGCCTGCCTTTACACGCACATGAACTTTAATGGCATCCCAGTCTTAGTCCGTAGGGTTCAATATTGAGTTGACCCACCCTTTGCAGATATAACAGCTTCAACTCTTCTGGGAAGGGTGTCCACGAGGTTTATTGAGATTTCCATACATTAGAGGATTCCACCATTAATGTTAAGTTGTTGATTAGTAAGTTAGCGCTGCGCTTTTTTTTTTTTGTGGTGTGGGAACACATAACAGTGCTTAGCAGCAGGCCTTTTACTGACACTTTTTATTTTACCCACAGTAGTTTATTGTAAATAGTAGTGTGGCGATTACCTATTATACTAAAGATTGGCATGTGGCATTAATAAACATCAACAGATTTCAGTTGTGCCCCACCAGCCCCCCCCCCCCCCCCTGGAAAATGTGCCTGGCTGCAGAGTTCATCTCCCCATCCCTGCACTCAGTGCACTGATTGGCAGCACTGATGGGAACTGATTGGCAGCCCTGATAGGCAGCACTCATGGGAACTGATAGGCAGCACTGATTGGTGGCATTGGTTGGCACTGATAGGCAACACTGATTGGCAGCACTGATAGATTGCATTGGTTGGCACTGATTGGCACTGACAGGTGGCATTGGTTGGCACTGATAGGCAACAGGTGACACTAATTGGCACTGATAGGTGGCATTGGTTGGCACTGACAGGTGGAACTGATTGGGTGCATTGGTTGGCACTGATTTGCACTGACAGGTGGCACTGGTTGGCCCTGACAGGTGGCATAGGTTGGCACTGACAGGTGGCATTGGTTGGCACTGACAGGTGGCACTGCTATTTGGCATTAATTGGCACTGAGGTGGCATTGGTTGGCACTGATTGGCACTGACAGGTGGCACTGATTGGCACTTATAGGTGGCATTGATTGGCACTGATAGAGGAGAGTTTCACATTGAGCAGATCGCCAGGCTTGTAAGAGCCACTAAGTGCGTTCAACTGTCATGTAATGTCCCTACTTGCAGAGACTAGCTGTCGAAACTCAGTAGTGATGTCGGGGTGGGCGGGACCAAACAGCTATCATACACCAGCCAACGGAATAGGGGCTGTACGGGCCGCTCCGTGTATGTGTCTCCGCCCCCTTTCTATCAGCTATCAAACACCAGCCAATGATTGGGCTGCTTAAGAAAGGGGCGGAGCCACATACACAGAGTTGCCCGCCCAGCCTCTATCCCGTTGGCCTGTGTTTGATAGGCTAGCTGTTTGGCCCTACCCTCCCCCGACATTACCGCCAAGTTTTGACAGCTAGTCTCTGCAAGCAGTGACATTAGATGATAGTTTAACACACTTAGTGGCTCTTAGCCTGGCGATCTGCTCAATGTAAAAGCGCTATACACTCTCTTGCAGCATTTCACAGGAGAACTCGGGAGACAGCCGGCATGCAGCTACACTAACGGGGGGGTTAGGGTGTGCACGCCTATGAGGTAAAATAAATAATATGTATAATTTATTTATTCATATTCCAATAGACCATGAGAGTTTCATTGTGGGCCGCATCAGCGGTTGTATCTGTAGGAATATGTATTTACTCAGATACATAGTAGTACTCAGGAGGAGTATGCAGTGTACAGAGTGAAGAGTTCAGGGGTGGGCACAGTACAGAGTGCAGGGTTGAGCAGTGCACTACATAGGGAGTCATAGGAGTGCAGAGTTCAGCTCTCTTTCACTGGCTGTCCACATCTCACTACTCCCACCCCTTCCTCCTCGGCTCTGACCTCTGCCCCCCATCCCCCACCTCTGCACTCATCTCTCTAGAACCCTCACCCCCCCAAAAAAAAAAGCTTCCTTGCATTTCACTTACTCGGCTCATGCTCTAGTACCTTCCGGCTCCTTCTCTGTCTCTCACAGGGAGATAATTGGGCGGCGTCTGTCCCCGCTGTAAGTGTGTGCAGGGAAAGTAGGGATCTGTGAGAGCCGCAAGCCACTAACAGGGAAAGCTGTCCTTGTGACCACAGAAGGCTTCTATGTTTACAAGTGACAGTGGTGAGCGGGGAACAGAGGGCAAGAGCTGAAGGTGCCAGGATGGAGTTCTGCCACCTTCAGCTGGAGAAAAGCCTGGGGTGTGAAGGCCACATCAAATGGCATGGTGGGCCAGATTCAGCTTGTGGGCCTTATATATGACACATGTAAATTAGACATAAGCCTTAGTCATCTACATCAGTAATGTATAAATATGTTATTGCACATGCTTGTTTTAATAAAAGCTTCAGTTCAGCACATCATTTGTGTACAGTATTGATCACAATTCTTCTATGATTTGAGCTCTCCCTGGATTGTTCAGAGAAGTTTGTACAAATTTGCTGGTCCTTGACGTTACCGGTCTTTCTCCTTCATGCAGTCTATTTTCTTCA
The DNA here is from genome assembly GCA_028564925.1 of Lithobates sylvaticus. Lineage (NCBI taxonomy): Eukaryota > Metazoa > Chordata > Amphibia > Anura > Ranidae > Lithobates > Lithobates sylvaticus. The sequence goes on from CM053032.1 coordinate 237,007,750, forward strand.
GATTCAGGTGGATTCCATTTAAGGATTTCATAACCAACTGCAGAGTCTTTATGGGTTCGTTCCTGGGATCTGGGTACAATTCAAACCTCTGTAATGTGAGTGCCACAGCAACCTTCATCTCATTCATCGCAAAATTCTGTCCAATGCAGTTTCTGGGAGATGGGATGGATGGTTTCAAATGTATTATTTTCATAATAAAACACAGGTTTTATAACATACAGTGGTGTGAAAAAGTGTTTGCCCCCTTCCTCATTTCCTGTTCCTTTGCATGTTTGTCACACGTAAGTGTTTCGGAACATCAAACCAATTTAAACAATAGTCAAGGACAACACAAGTAAACACAAAATGCAATTTGTAAATGAAGGTGTTTATTATTAAAGGTGAAAAAAAATCCAAACCATCATGGCCCTGTGTGAAAAAGTGATTGCCCCCTAAACCTAATAACTGGTTGGGCCACCCTTAGCAGCAACAACTGCAACCAAGCGTTTGCGATAACGTGCAATGAGGCTTTTACAGCGTCCTGGAGGAATTTTGGCCCACTCATCTTTGCAGAATTGTCCTAATTCAGTTACATTAGAGGGTTTTCGAGCATGAACGGCCTTTTTAAGGTCATACCACAACATCTCAATAGGATTCAGGTCAGGACTTTGGCAAGGCCACTCCAAAGTCTTCATTTTGTTTTTCTTCAGCCATTCGGTGGTGGACTTGCTGGTGTGTTTAGGATCATTGTCCTGCTGCAGAACCCAAGTTCGTTTCAGCTTGAGTACACGAACAGATGGTCGGACATTCTCCTTCAGGATCTCTTGGTAGACAGCAGAATTCATAGTTCCTTTTATCACGGCAAGTCTTCCAGGTCCTGAAGCAACAAAACAGCCCCAGACCATCACACTACCACCACCATATTTTACTGTTGGTATAATGTTCTTTTCCTGAAATGCAGTGTTCCTTCTACACCAGATATACTTGGACACACACCTTCCAAAGAGTTCCACTTTTGTCTCATCTGTCCACAGAATGTTGTCCCAAAAGTCTTGGGGATCATCAAGATGTGTTGTGGAGAAATTGAGACGAGCTTTGATGTTCTTTTTGCTCAGCAGTGGTTTTCTCCTTGGAACTCTGCCATGCAGGCCATTTTTGCCCAGTCTTTTCCTGATGGTGGAGGCATGAACGCTGACCTTAACTGAGGCAAGTGAGGCCTGCAGTTCCTTGGACGTTGTTGTGGGGTCTTTTGTGACCTCTTGGATGAGTCGTCGCTGCGCTCTTGGGGTAATTTTGGGCGGCCGGCCACTCCTGGGAAGGTTCACCACTGTTCCATGTCTTCGCCATTTGTGGATAATGGCTCTCACTGTGGTTCGCTGGATTCCCAAAGCTTTGGAAATGGCTTTATAACCCTTTCCAGACTGATAGATCTCAATTACTTTCTTTCTCAATTGTTCCTGAATTTCTTTGGGTCTCGGCATGATGTGTAGCTTTTAAGGATCTTCTGGTGGACCTTACTGTGTCAAGCAGCTCCTATTTAAGTGATGCCTTGATTGTGAACAGGTGTGGCAATAATCAGGCCTGGGTGTGGCTAGAGAAATTGAACTCAGGTGTGGATAACCACAGTTATAGTATGTTTTAACAAGGGGGGCAATCACTTTTTCACACAGGGCCATGATGGTTTGGATTTTTTTTCACCTTTAATAATAAACACCTTCATTTACAAATTGCATTTTGTGTTTACTTGTGTTGTCCTTGACTATTGTTTAAATTGGTTTGATGTTCCGAAACACTTAAGTGTGACAAACATGCAAAGGAACAGGAAATGAGGAAGGGGGCAAACACTTTTTCACACCACTGTACATACACAAATAATTGTTATTTTTGATAAGCCAATATAAGCTTACTTTAAAAATCTTCATTTTTGATTTGTGTGACTTTTGTACTTCTTGTAAGTAACTTCAAAAAGTCTTGCCTAAGAGCTGTCATCACAACGAGCCTGCTTTATCCTGCAAGCCAGAAAAGGGGTCACCAAAAAGTTTGGTCACCATAAAAAGGAAAAGGCTGCAAACTGATTGCATTTATAGATCTGAGGTGAATCTTGATATACTGTACTTAAAGAGAACCTGTTAACTATTTAAACTTTCCAAAGTTATAGGAGTTCTATGGTCACAGTATACACTTTCTTTTTATACATTCATCATTGTCACAGCAATACAAAGAAAAGTTATTTTTGAATTGAAATGTGTAATTTTTATGTTGTTAGGGCTGCCTGTCTGCTGGCTACCTCTTTCCACAACTTCCTGGAATCCCTGCATGCTTTGCAGTTTTTCCCTGCCGTTTTCCATGGTATCTTGCTTCCTGCAAGTTGTGATTCCTGCACTGACTCTGTCTCCTGAAACCCCTCCTATCAGCACCTCTGTAGGTCAGAAGGCAGGTTCTGTGAAACGTGTGACACAGCAATGTCTACTCACAGGATATAGTGAATATGTGTCCAGTGCTGTGTTTTGGCCTAGGCCCAGGCCTAGGGCGGCACTTTGTGGGGTGGGGGGGCGCCCCCACCGCACGAAAAAAAGCACCCGCACCCTCCTCCCGACTCCCACACACAGGGCCGCCATCAGGGGAGTACAGCTGAATCCCGGAGCCCAGTGCCACCCTAAGTCCCGGAGACAGCACTGAGCTCCGGTAACTGGCCAGACGGGTGTGCTAGTGTGGGCAACCGGAATATCTGCTGCTCGGGGTTCCGTAGCAGCTAACACCTCCCTCCCCACTGAGAGACACACACACTCCTTGGCTCCTCCTCGGCTCCAATGTTCAAGTGTACACAGCCAGGAGTAGGAGCGACAGAGGAGGGACACAATTTCAGTGCAATAGCCGCACTGCTGGTCTGAGGTCTGTGTAAAGTTTACAGAGGAGGGGGACACAGTAACCGGGAAGGGGGGGGGGGGGCAGATAACAGATGCACACATGGAGTGATGGGAGGGGAGGAGGGGTAAGAGGATATGTGTTGGGGGTGCTTTGGGAGGGGAGAGGATATGTGCTAGTGGGGGGGTCTGATCGCCCCCAGCACATATCCTCTTACCCCCTCTCCCCCCAAATTAAAAGATGCCGTGTCCCCTCTCTGTCCTCCTCCCGCGGCGTCCCACTCTGTCCTCCTCCCGCTGCGTCCCACTCTGTCCTCCTCCCGCTGCGTCCCACTCTGTCCTCCTCCCGCTGCGTCCCACTCTGTCCTCCTCCCGCTGCGTCCCACTCTGTCCTCCTCTCGCGGCGTCCCACTCTGTCCTCATCCCGCGGCGCCCCACTCTGTCCTCATCCCGCTGCATCCCACTCTGTCCTCCTCCCGCTGCGTCCCACTCTGTCCTCCTCCCGCTGCGTCCCACTCTGTCCTCCTCCCGCTGCGTCCCACTCTGTCCTCCTCCCGCTGCGTCCCACTCTGTCCTCCTCCCGCGGCGTCCCACTCTGTCCTCCTCCCGCGGCGTCCCACTCTGTCCTCCTCCCGCGGCGTCCCACTCTGTCCTCCTCCCGCGGCGTCCCACTCTGTCCTCCTCCCGCGGCGTCCCACTCTGTCCTCCTCCCGCGGCGTCCCACTCTGTCCTCCTCCCGCGGCGTCCCACTCTGTCCTCCTCCCGCGGCGTCCCACTCTGTCCTCCTCCCATGAAGATGACAGGGTGGGTCTTAAAAAGGAAGGGGTGCGTCCTTGACAGGAAGGGGTGGGTCATATTTAAATTAGGGGGTGCGTGAGTTTAGTTAGGGCTACACAAAACCTAAACACACCACTGTATGTGTTACAGAATTCAAGGAAGTAAATGTGTGGGGGGTCTTCACAAAGCAGATTAAAACATTTTTGTTGACTAAATGAATACTATTTTAGTCGACTAAAACAATCGAGATGACTAAAGTACGACTAAAACTAAAATGGTATTTTAGTCAAAAGACTAACACTAAAACTAAATTGAAATTTGACGTCAAAGTGAACACTGGTCTGTAGTGCCCATTAGATTTTAGACGAATAAAATGAGTTTTAGTCGACTAAAATGATTTTAGTCTACTAAAATGTACTAGAGATTTATTCGACTAAATACGACTAAAACTAAACGAATTGCAGGAGACTAAAATGGGACTAATGCCCTGTACACACGACCGGTTTTCGCGTCGGAATAAACTCTGAAGGTTTTTCCGATGGAATTCCGCTCAAGCTGTCTTGCATACACACGGTCACACCAAATTCCGACCGTCAAGACCGCGGCGACGTACAACACGTACGACGGCACTATAAAAAGGAAGTTCAATATCCACTGCGCCACCCTTTGGGCTCCTTCTGCTAATCTCGTGTTTATCTCGTATTAGTAGAAGTTTGGTAAGAGACGATTTGCGATTTTTAGACTCGTGCTTTTCAGATCGTTTTACTGCTGTTCAGTTTGTGATCATTTTTCAATAATCCAAAAAAAGGAGATCTTGATGAAATAAAAAAAAAAAAAGATGACTATAAAAAAAAAAATTCTAAACATTATTATGGAGATCTGGCTTTAAAAAAAATAAAAGATTATTCATGAGATCACGAGAAATAATAAAGAAATCAGTTTGTCAGAACTCTGTGTGAATATCATCAGCAAAACAACTTCATTATTCTAGCATTATAAAGCATAAAAGAATGCGCTGCATTAAAAGATCACAGAATTTGCAGCGTGAGGAATGTGCTATCTCCATTACGAACGCTACCGTATATACTCGAGTATAGGCCGTCCCGAATATAAGCCGAGGCCCCTGATTTACCACAAAAAAACTGGGAAAAGTTATTGACCCGTGTATAAGTCGAGGGGGGGAAATGGAGCAGCTACTGTAAGTGGAAAAGAGGGTCAGAAAATGCCCATCTGCATGTCCCCTGTGTCCTATACAACCCCCCGTGTCCCCAGTGCAGCCTACCTGTGCCGATCGATCTGTCTCCCACCTGTGTCAGATCGCTGGCTGTCGCTGGCTGGCTGTCCGGTGTCCCGTGTCCGGTGTCCCGTGTCCCCCCCATTGCTGATCCTGGCGATCAGCGTGTAAGGCGCCATTACATGTTTAAAAGCCGCGCCTCCTCCTCCTCCTCGTCCATGATAGGAGGAACACTCGGTTTTCCCAGCAGTCAGTGTGCAGTGTTCCGCCTATCACGGACATCCTCTCATCCTCGTCCATGAGATGAGAATGACAGGACGTCCGTGATAGGCGGAACACTGTACTGCTGGGAAAATTTGTGTCCGCCTATCACGGACGGGCGGGAGGAGGCGGCGCGGCTTTTGAACACTGCCGTCTGTCTGCATGACAAGCTGTTCATGTAGGCAGACGGCAGTGACTTGAGTATAAGCCGAGAAGGGGACTTTCAGCCCTAAAAAAAGGGCTGAAAATCTCGGCTTATACTCGAGTATATACGGTAATTTTACCAGACCGAGCGCTTCCGTCTCGTACTTGCTTCAGAGCATGCGTGATTTTTGGTGCGTCGGAACAGCATACAGACGAGCGGCTTTTCCAATAGGAATTTTTTCCGTCTGAAAAATATAGAACATATTCTCTAAGTCCGTCTGAATTTTTGGACAGAAAAAGTCTGATGCGGGCATACACACGGTCGGAATATACGATAAAAGGCTCCCATCTGACTTTTTCTGTCGGAAATTTCAACCGTGTGTACGCGGCATAAAACTAAAATGCCATTTTAGTCAAAATACAGACACACAGTACACACAGACTTTCCAGCAGAAAAAGTCAGACAGAATCTTTTCATCGGATATTCCAATCGTGTGTATGCCCATGGAAAATTCTGACGGACCTAGAAAGAGAACATGTTTTAAATATTTCCGACAGAATCAATTCCTATCGGGAAAACCGCTCGTCTGTATGCTGTTCTGACGGACCAAAAACAACGCATGCTCTGAAGCAAGTAAGAGACGGCACTATTGGCTACTGGCTATTGAACTTCCTTTTTCTAGTCCCGTCGTACGTATTTTACGTCACCGCGTTATAGACGGTCGGACTTTGGTGTGATCGTGTGTAGGCAAGACAGTGTCAGCGGAACTCCGTCTGAAAAAACGTCAGAGTTTATTCCGATGGAAAAAAACGGTCGCGTGTACGCGGCATAAAACTAGATCGAAATTTTCTGCCGAAATGAACACTGTCACAAAGTAATTTACAAGCTTTAAGATCAGTAGGAATAATAGGAGAAGGCTAAAAATAAATTGAAATGCAAGGAGGAAATTAATATATGGATTTAAAATTTTAACCACAGATACCCTTTAACCACTTACCCATTTAAACCCCCTTCCTAACCAGACGAATTTTCAGCTTTCGGTGCTCTCACACTTTGAATGACAATTACTCAGTCATGCAACACTGTACCCAAATTAATTTTGTGTCCTTTTTTTCACACAAATAGAGCTTTCTTTTGGTGGTATTTAATCACCACTGGGTTTTTTATTTTTTGCGCTATAAATCAAAAAATACTGAATATTTGGTAAAAAAAAAAAAAGCAATTCTTTGTTTCTATTAAAAATTATTGCAGAGTATTGGCAGAGTATTGGCAAGTATTGGCAGAGTATTGCAGTGTTGCACAGTATTGGTAGAGTATTGCACAGTGGTGGCAGAGCAATGCACAGTGGTGGCAGAGCATTGCACAGTGGTGGCAGAGCAATGCACAGTGGTGGCAGAGCAATGCACAGTGGTTGCAGAGCATTGCACAGTGGTTGCAGAGCATTGCATAGTGGTGGCAGAGCATTGCACAGTGGTGGCAGAGCATTGCACAGTGGTTGCAGAGCATTGCACAGTGGTTGCAGAGTATTGCACAGTGGTTGCAGAGTATTGCACAGTGGGGGCAGAGCATTGCACAGTGGTTGCAGAGTATTGCAAAGTGGTTGCAGAGTATTGCACAGTGGTGGCAGTGTATTGCAGGCACTGACCAGCACTGTGGGCACTACACATCCAGCCCACAGCGCTGCCCCGTCTCTCCTCTTTCCGCTTCTCCCCTCTCACTGTACCGATCGGTACAGAGAGGGGAGGGAGGAACCGGCATCATGACGTGACGCCGGTTTGTGTACATGTGATCGCTCCGTCATTTGACGGAGCGATCACGTGGTAAACGGCCGATATCAGCGGCTGTTTACCGTGATCCGTGATGCGCCGGGTCCTCGGGACCCGGAGGTCACGGATGTTCCCGAGTGTGCGCCCCAGGGGGCGCGCGGGAGCAAGTTCCTGGGAGGACGTCCGTAGGACGTCAGCTTAGAACAAGCCGACCGCGCTGTAGATGTCTTTCAGCGTCCCACCTTCACAGCTAAGCCACACCCACCGACCTTTCCTCTGTTCTATGAAATAGCGTAACTCAGGTCTCTTTCACACTTCTGTGACCTGAAAGTCGCACGATTTTGCCGCAATTTTGATGCAACTTGAAGCAATGCCTGTGTAATCTTGAGATTTCTGGACCTCAAGTCGCATCAAAGTCGGAACAAAGTAGTGCACAAACTACTTTGAAGTCACACAGGGACTACTTTTAAGTCTCACAGATATGAATGATACTCATTGTAAATCATGGGGTACGACTTGTCATGTGACTTTGTAGTCCCAAGTCGCAGGACAAGTCGCACAAGTGTAAAAAGGGCCTTAAAGGTACTAATTTTGAACAGGGTAAAGGGTAGGATTAGACCTGATCCCTAAGTCAGGGAAGTCAAGCTGTGAGTTCCAAAGTGAACGTATGATTACAGAGTGATTACTTTCTATAATAACATGATTATTATTCAGTGGTAAATATATGCTATGTATTTCCCAAATTACCTTTCTACTGGAAGTAAAAGATGTCTATATTACTGTGTATTGAAACTGCAATAAAGGGCTTTGACTAAACTGTCAATGTAAACAACTTCACTTATTGTCTACTCTAAAGTAACCAATTAGATGGTCCCCTTCACTCTCCTTAACTGCAATGGAAAAAATAAATGGAACAATCTGATTGGTGGATGAGAAAAACAGCTTTTCCTTCAGATATGTTGATTAATCTTTCAAATCATTGCTTGTAAGTTGTATAAAGATAGCGCAGAGATACCTTCCTCCGGCAGAGAAGGGCAGGAAGGCGTGTGAATGTCTTTTGGTTGTATTCTCAGGAGAGAATCTAAGGGGATCAAATACCTAAAATCAGAAATAAAATACAATTTATTATTATATGTTTAAAAAAAAAACAGTAATTGGCAGTGTATTTAATAGAGTGGCATTTTTTTTTATATATTATATATTTTGTTTAGTATTGTATGCAATTGTCCTCACACCAGGGTAGAGGCGATTTAAACAACATTTCACACCTTCAGCCATGCGACTTGAACAATTGACACCCACCAGACATGACAGTATGGTTATTGGATTTTGATATAAGAACACAGTGATTTCACAAACTTTCATATCTCTCTTCCTGTTCTTGGAACAAATCAACATCTTCCTTGACGGGTTAATTAGTGATGGGACCAAGATGACTCAGTAACCTGTGTGGCTTTAAATGATCTGACACTCATTAGAACTGAAGAATCTGTTTGGCTGAGAAGTGAAATGTAGTTAACATTATACAGCATGTCTAGCTGAATAGAACTAACTACTGCTAACTATGAGTGTCTGTGAAGTTAAAGTGGTTGTAAAAGGAAGAGATCCTGTTCGCTTATTGCAGATTAAACAGCACAGTGCTTGTGCTGTCTAATCTGCCTCTTTCGAAGTTGTGAAAAACTTGGTTGATCCTGCCTGTTCCTGTGTCCCCCCTCTGTGGGCTGACCATGGTAATCATGGGTGCTGATCCATGATTACCATGGTCAGTTTACATGCCGCTGTCATCCCGCTGCTCTCCTCTCTTCCTCTCCCTCCCTGCCTGTCAGCTCCTGTGTGTGTGTGTTTGTGTGTGTCTGCCCTCTCTGCCCCACCTCCTGCTGCTATTAGTAGCTGGCAGTAAAAGTAAAAACATATTACTGCCAGCCCCTCTATTCTAATAATCTATCCTAAACTGTGTAAATGTTTTTTTTTTTTTTTTAAATGATGCCTGTAAATACCTTATCTTTGCTCTGTTCTGGCCAGTCACGTGACCTAATTTTCCAGAACAAAATATGCTACAATTCTTGCAATGTTGTGCAAAGCTCTCCAGAGAGGATTGTTTTTTTAATCAATAAGTCCGGACTTTCACTTTAAATATACTAAGTAAATGTAAAGTACTCTTTTGAAAAATAAATGCAGATTCTGGTGGAATAGGATTTGTTCAGACACATGTGTACACAATTGAGCAAATGCAATACAAACACTTGCCTCTGGATTTTCCCATATGCTACAACATCTGTTCATTGTATATATGCACAACAGAACACCTGCACCTGTAGATACAGAGGACATGAGTGGATGAGCGGGTCATTTGTATAGGTATACAAAATTAAAGAAAACTAGGCATAGCAAATACGTTTTATTATACCCATATAGCAAGCCCTTTGTTGTATTTCTAAATAAGCAATTCAGGTCAAAACACTTTTTTTACTCTGATACTGTGAATGTAATGTTATCTCTTCCTACAGTGCAGCTGATCCTCCCTACAGCATATCACTGCAGTGAGAAGAACACCGTTCATATGCAACAGAACGAGTGAGAGTAGGCATCCCTAGTAGGGTTGAGGTGGAGAGTTCAGAGGTCAGGTATATCTAACACATAGTGCAGGGAGCAGTAGTAAGTTTTGTAGCATTCAGATGCTTCAAGTATCTAACACAGGAAGCAGGGACCAGGAGTAATAAATTCAAAATCCAGAAGTCAATGATACATAGTGTGGAGAGGTTAGGAGTAAATTACACAAAGAGCAAGGAATGCATTAAGGTAAAAAGAGTTTAGGCTTCACAGCTACATTAAAAAATGTTTAGGTGTCAGCATCCCCCCTCCTTTTACTTTCCTGAGCCCTCACTTGATTCAGTGCTGTGCACGTCTGCAGCTCTTCTCTCCCCTCACTTCTGGGTCTCACTGGCTTTGCTGGGGCACCGGGAGCAATTGGCTTTCAGTGCCGTCAATCAAAGCCAGTGACAAGGGAGTGGGGGGGGGGGGGCTGGGCTGAGTCCTGCTGTTTGTGTCAATGGACGCAACAGCGGGGCTCGGGTGTGAGTATGCACGAGTGCGCCCATGAGAGGCAGCTTCCCATGCGGGAATTGGACAGAGGGGAGGGACCAGGAGCACCAGCAGGGGACCCGAAAAGAGGAGGTTTGCGGGCGCTCTGTGCAATTCTATTGCACAGGGCAGGTAAGTATACACGTTTGTTATTTTTATTTTATTATTTACGTTTACAATCACTTTAAGCCTCCTACACAGCTGTTTCAGTTAATGACCCTGTTTCAGGCCGGGTTCACACTGGTGCGACACGCCCCCTGCCTATATAAGACCCCTTTCACACTGGGGCGTTTTTTAGGCGTTTTTCAGGCGCTTTAGCATTAAAAAAAAAGCGTCTGTAAAGCGCTTGAAAGAAGCCTCATCTGCAATCCCAATGTGAAAGCCTGAGTGCTTTCACACTGAGATCCCTTTCACACTGGGGCGTTTTAGCTTAAAAAAAAGCGCCTGTAAATCGCCTGAAAGAAGCCGCAACTGCAATCCCAATGTGAAAGCCCGAGTGCTTTCACACTGAGGCGCTGCGCTGGCAGGGCGTCAAAAAAAGTCCTGCAAGCAGCTTCTTTGCAGCGCTTTTGGAGCGGTGAATACACCACTCCTAAAGCGCCCCTTCCCATTGAAATCAAACGCTTTTGGCAGCAGCGCTTTGTGGGCTCTTTTAACCCTTTATTTGGCCACTAGCAGGGGTTAAAAACGCCCCACTATCGCTCGTAAAACGCTGGTAAAGCGCTGCTAGTTTAAGCGGCGCTTTACGAGCGTTTTTTTCGGGCGCTGGCAGTGTGAAAGGGCTTTTTAAAGCACTTGAGCTTTCACATTGGGATTGCAGATGAAGCTTCTTTCAAGCGCTTTACAGGCGCTTTTTTTAACGCTAAAGCGTCTGAAAAACGCCTGAAAAATGCCCCAGTGTAAAAGGGGCCTAAGTCTATGTGCACCGCGCACACAGCATTACAGCGGGAGAAAGCGTTGTGTCAACATCAGAAGAACAGAAGAGGGAAGAAGACGACGATGGAGAAGACCAGGCCAACGCTAGTAAAAGAGCTGGAAGAAGATATCGGAGGAGACCGGGAGAAGAGGCCGGAGAGCATGAGAAGAACCGGAAAGCGCAGAGAAGTCGGAAGAAGATCCCCGGAGCTGCCTAATAAATTACTTTAAAAACCTGTCTAGTGTGTTTTTTTTTTTTTTTATTGACATTTTTTATCCCCAGATGAATGGGTAGGGGTACGATGTACCCCATACTCATTCACATAGGGTGGGGGGCCGGGATCTGGGGGCCCCCTTATTTAAGGGGGCTCCCGGATTCCGATGAGCCCCCCGCCCGCAGACCCCGACAACCACCGGGCAGGGTTGTCGGGAAGAGGCCCCTGTCCTCATCAACATGGGGACAAGGTGCTTTGGGGTGGCGCCCCCCCCCCGCCCCAAAGCTCCCACCCCCCATGTTGAGGGCATGCGGCCTGGTACGGTTCAGGAGCGGCGAGACTGCGTGCTTGGATAAGGGTTTGGTATGGATTTTGGGGGGACCCCCGCGCCGTTTTTTTGGTGTAGAGGGTTCCCCTTAAAATCCATACCAGACCAAAGGGCCTGGTATGCTCTTGGAGGGGAACCCATGCCGTTTTTTCGAGTTCCCCCTCAATATTCATACCAAACACAGTGCCTGGTATTGGCGAGGATCCAAGTCGGATCACTGTTCATTAAATGTCGGATGTATGTCGGCTTCAAGTCGCAGGGCAAAGTCGGATCCAAAGTAGGACGGCTGTCGGGTCGCACCAGTGTGAACCCAGCCTCAACCTACATGTGAAATTTTGATCATTAGCAGCTGCTTGGTATAAATGGTTAATTATACACCTGAATCTAATCCTACAAAATCTCTGACTTTGTGCAAGTGTAGGAACTGAAGCTGGTTTGAAGCCAATTGGTAGTCGCACCAAATTTTGATTTTTCTTTTGTTCGCTCACATTGCATTTTGTAAATTGATAAAAATAAACAATTATTTAATTTTGAAAGCATTCTTACCTAACAGCATTACTTCACACCTGCCTGAAACTTTTGCACAGTACTGTATATCTATATTTTCCAGAGAGAAATCTCATATTTTGGGCAGAAGACCTCTTTGCAGTGAAATTAAATTTCCAGATATACAGTATTGTTAACTGACATTTTTTGAATCTAGCATGCGATTTATAACAAAAATAACTTTATATTTAACAAAAGAGTAAAGAGTAATGATGATTGACCTTTTGGAAGGCTTCGCCCATCACAGAATGTGATTGGTTGGCTGAGCTCACGAGCCACTTCAGGCACAGGTGGATACAGACGCAAGCTCTCCTTAATACACATAGTGGTATACGGCATCTTAGCCAGATCATCCCTGACCATACAAAAGGTAAAATATTAGCACAGATGGACAATACAATAAGCATTTTGATGATTTTCAGTTTAGATGGAAAACCCCTCACTGCTGTGGCAAAATGGAAGATTCCCCACTGCCTAACTTTGACTAAGGCTCCATTCACACTAGCGCGTTTTTTTGATGCATTTTGTATTTTGCAGAAATGTAGGGAAATTTTTTAACATGGGTTCCTATGGAACCTGTTCACATCAATGCATTTTTGTGCCTCTGCATTTTTGGAAAGGGTCAGGGACTTTTTTTCATGCAAAATGCAGCATTTTGCATGTAATAGAAGTCAATGGACCCGCATCCAAAACGTGCGTTTTTACCGCGTATTTGCCGCGATTTGCGTTTTTTTTTTACACTGTATATAGCTGGTTGCTAAGCAACCACTGTGTAAAAAAAAAATGTAAAAAAGCAAAAACGCAAATCGCTGCAAAAAAAATAAAAACGCAAATCGCGGCAACCGCAAAAAGCTCAAAAGCAAAATGCATAGATGTGAATCGAGCCTAAGGCCTGATTCACACCTATGCATGTTTAGTGCTTTTTTGCATTTTGTAGATTTGCACTACAGAACGCGTTCCATAGGAAACCATGTTAAATGGACTGTAGTGCAAATCAGCAAAATGCAAAAAAAGCACTAAAAATGCCATAGGTGTGAATCCAGCCTAAAACCAGATTCTTACAAGCTTGTTCAAAAAAACTGTGCAAATGTGCAGACTGCCCCTATAACAACCCGATGAGATCACTCACTGCAGCTAACCCCAAAACTGATTGGTCGTTCATGCCTTTGCTCTGTCCTAAGGAATAAAAATAGATAGATAAGGAATTGTATTTATTGGTCTCATTATATTGCAAGATTTCACTAGCAGGTAGCAATGAAATTTGGATATTTATAGCTTCTTTTTTTTTTTAGGAAAACCCAAAAGCTGCCAAAAGACAGGACAGGACCTCTGTGTGCTAATAAAGGTCTATGATGAGGCATAACATGATGATTTTGAGAACTCCATACTGCTAAGTGACTGAGGATGCTGTCAACAAAAATATATATATATATATATATACTACACACACACACAATCTTTAATGGCATCCCAGTCTTAGGCTCAATTCACATCTATGCATTTTGCTTTTGAGCGTTTTTGCAGTGCTTTTTGCGGTGCTTGCCACGTTTTTGGACACGCGTTTTTGCCGCGATTTGCGTTTTGCGTTTTTGTACTTTTTTTTTACATTTTTTTTTTACACTGTGGTTGCTTAGCAACCAGCTATATACAGTGTAAAAAAAAAAATGTAAAAAAAAAAAAGCGCAAATCGCGGCAAAAACACGGTACTTGCGTTTTGGATGTGGGTCCATTGACTTCTATTACATGCAAAATGCTGCATTGATGTGAACATGTTCCATAGGAACCCATGTTAAAAAATTTCCCTGCATTTCTGCAAAATGCATCAAAAAACGCGCTACTGTGAATGGAGCCTTAGTCCGTAGGGTTTAATATTGCTTTGTGCACTGGTGCACAGTCATATTGGAACAGGAAGGGGTCATCCCCACACTGTTGCCACAAACTTGGAAGCATGAAATTGTCCAAAATGTCTTGGTATGCTGACGCCTTAAGAGTTCCCTTCACTGGAACTAGGGGGCCAAGCCCAACCCCTGAAAAACAACCCCACACCATAATCCCCCCTCCACCAAATGATTTGGACCAGTGCACAAAGCAAGGTCCACAAAGTCATAGATGAGTAAGTTTGGGGTGGAGGAACTTGACTGGCCTGCACTGAGTCCTGACCTCAGCCCGATAGAACACCCTCGGGATGAATTAAGAGCGGAGACTGCGAGCCAGGCCTTCTCGTCCAACATCAGTGCCTGACCTCACAAATGCGCTTCGGGAAGAATGGTCAAACATTCCCATAGACACACTCCTAAACCTTGTGGACAGCCTTCCCAGAAGAGTTGAAGCTGTTTTAGCTGCAAAGGGTGGGCCAACTCAATATTGAACTCTACGGTCTAAGACTGGGATGCCATTAAAGTTCATCTGCATGTAAAGGCAGGTGTCCCAATACTTTTGGTAATATAGTGTATATTTAGTCTGACCACAAAGCAGCAATGATGGAAATAGATCTCTGAATCCAAGATCAGCAAAGCAACAGCACTAGAGCCACGCTTTCTCAGAAGTATCTGAACTATAAGTTTAGCTTCGCTAGAATAAACATAACATAAAGTGATAAACATCCTAATAGTAATTTCTTACAATTCCAAGGTGTTCCGATCTCCCAGCACCTCTCTGATCTCCTCCCTACATTTGTCTTGATGTTCTGGATATTTGGCCATACAATAGAATATCCAGGAGATCCCACTGGCCGTTGTATCGTGTCCTTCAAACATGAAGGTATCCACCTCTGCACGTAGGTCCTCATCAGACAAACCCTGACCGTTCTCATCCTACAAATATATACATGACTTTATTTTTTCCAAAATATTTAAAATCTAATTCAAGTCAAACAGCTAAATACACTATTGGAATACATACCGTATTTATTAGCGTATAACACGCACTTTTTTCCCCTTAAAACCAGGGGAAAATCGTGGGTGCGTGTTATACGCCAATTGTGATTCTATCGGCCGCTCTCGCGGGCTTTCGGCGGCTCTCGCAGTCCCGCGTGAGCCCCCCGGCAGCTGGCCGAAAGCCGGCGAGAACTATTGAGCGCCGTCGAGATACACAGGACATCCGGCTCTGTATCTCGGCGGCACCATTTTTAAAGTCTGCAAATTACATTGGAGAAAGAATGCAATGACAAGCCTGCAAAATGATGGAAACTGACAGGGCTGCAGAACGATGGATACTGACAGGGCTGCAGAACGATGGATACTGACAAGGCTGCAGAATGATGGATACTGACAGGGCTGCAGAATGATGGATACTGACAGGGCTGCAGAACGATGGATACTGACAAGGCTGCAGAATGATGGATACTGACAGGGCTGCAGAATGATGGATACTGACAAGGCTGCAGAATGAGGATACTGACAAGCCTGCAAAATGATGGATACTGACAGGGCTGCAGAATGATGGATACTGACAGGGCTGCAGAATGATGGATACTGACAGGGCTGCAGAATGATGGATACTGACAAGGCTGCAGAATGATGGATACTGACAAGGCTGCAGAATGATGGATACTGACAAGGCTGCAGAATGATGGATACTGACAAGGCTGCAGAATGATGGATACTGACAAGGCTGCAGAATGATGGATACTGACAGGGCTGCAGAATGATGGATACTGACAAGGCTGCAGAATGAGGATACTGACAAGCCTGCAAAATGATGGATACTGACAGGGCTGCAGAATGATGGATACTGACAGGGCTGCAGAACGATGGATACTGACAGGGCTGCAGAACGATGGATACTGACAGGGCTGCAGAACGATGGATACTGACAGGGCTGCAGAACGATGGATACTGACAAGGCTGCAGAATGATGGATACTGACAAGGCTGCAGAATGATGGATACTGACAAGGCTGCAGAATGATGGATACTGACAGGGCTGCAGAATGATGGATACTGACAAGGCTGCAGAATGAGGATACTAACAAGCCTGCAAAATGATGGATACTGACAGGGCTGCAGAACGATGGATACTGACAGGGCTGCAGAACGATGGATACTGACAGGGCTGCAGAATGATGGATACTGACAGGGCTGCAGAACGATGGATACTGACAGGGCTGCAGAATGATGGATACTGACAAGGCTGCAGAACGATGGATACTGACAAGGCTGCAGAATGATGGATACTGACAAGGCTGCAGAATGATGGATACTGACAAGGCTGCAGAATGATGGATACTGACAAGGCTGCAGAATGATGGATACTGACAAGGCTGCAGAATGATGGATACTGACAAGGCTGCAGAATGATGGATACTGACAAGGCTGCAGAATGATGGATACTGACAGGGCTGCAGAATGATGGATACTGACAAGGCTGCAGAATGATGGATACTGACAAGGCTGCAGAATGATGGATACTGACAAGGCTGCAGAATGATGGATACTGACAAGGCTGCAGAATGATGGATACTGACAAGGCTGCAGAATGATGGATACTGACAAGGCTGCAGAATGATGGATACTGACAAGGCTGCAGAATGATGGATACTGACAAGGCTGCAGAATGATGGATACTGACAAGGCTGCAGAATGATGGATACTGACAAGGCTGCAGAATGATGGATACTGACAAGGCTACAGAATGATGGATACTGACAAGGCTGCTGAATGATGGATACTGACAGGGCTGCAGAATGATGGATACTGACAGGGCTGCAGAATGATGGATACTGACAAGGCTGCAGAATGATGGATACTGATAAGGCTGCAGATGGACACTGATAAGGCTGCATTGATGGGCATTTAAATTTTTTTTCCTTAAACTTCCCTCCTAAAAGTTTTTTTCCTTAAAATTCCCTCCTAAACTTGGGGTGCGTGTTATACGCCGATAAATACGGTAATTGTAAACTGATCAGCCAAAGAATTTGTAATTCTGCTCAGCCATTCTTGTGATTACTATACCTCTAACAGACAGCACATCCAGGAGGGTCAGCAGAGCAGCACAGGGAAGTGTCAGTGAGACACTAATGCATTCCAATTTCACAATTCCCCACACCGCACCTGCACTGAGGGGGAGGCACTGTGCCCCCACACATTGTAAAATATGGGAAACATTATTTGGTTCTTTAACTTTGCTGTAGCTGCGATCGTCAGATTTTGTGATGGGGAAATGATTGGGTGCAGTTCTGCTAGGGGGGGGGGGGTGTTCACTGTTTCCAGGAGGAGGAGGACAGTGATTGGCCACTGCTAAAGCCAATTACAGTCCTGCTAGCCCCGCCCACCATCTGGAGGAAGATGACTCGCTTGTTTACCACTTTCAATCTCAGAAAGAAGCGATTTTTCTGTGATTGAGAAAACCACAATCAGGTGACAGTTTGTGGAATTACTGTTGAGCTTTTTGAAACTTTGCTGAAATTATTCCTGAACCTTTACGTCACTTACTACTGAACCCCTGTACTCCTTTTCCCTTTAAGCCACAGTCAGTATTCAGCGCAGTGAAAATCACACCCAACTTTTTCTCAGCTGCGGGGGCCCAACTTATGATCCTGCACACAGGCCCACTGCTTTCAGAAAATGCCCCTGACCTGAGCTCATCATTGCGCATCCATTCCAGATGCTTGTATGTGACATCACATACATCTCATACATCCCATACATCTCATACATCTCATACATCACATACATCTCATACATCCCATACATCCCATACATCTCATACATCACATACATCCCATACAAACATGTGCACTGGATGTGAGAGGTGGATCAGCAGGATGAGTGTGCCAGGACAGGTAGATGTGTCTCATCTCTGCTTCCTTTCACCACTCTGCGTATCACGCATATCATATATGAGAAGAGGGTACAGCGGTGGGGAAAATGAGCAGGAGGGGTTCAGAGGTGGGACAGAAGAGCAGGAGGGTACAACGGTTGGGCAGATGTGCAGGGAGGTACAGTGGTGGAAGAGATGAGAAGGGGGTTCAGCAGTGAGACAGAAGAGCAGGGGGCTACAGTGATGGGGCAGATGAGCAGGGGGGTTCAGTGGTGGGACAGAAACGCAGGGGGGTAGAGCAGTGGGGCAGATGTGAAAGGAGGGGTATTGGAGGGACGGATGAGCAGGGAGTTACAGTGGTGGGGCAGGAGAGCAGGGGGGTACAGAGGTGAGACAGATGTGCAGGAGGTACATTGGTGGGGAAGATAAGAAAGTGGGTTCAGTGTTAGGACAGATGAGAAGGTGATTCAGTAGTGAGACAGAAGAGTATGGAGGATACGGCAGTGGAGCAGATGTGCAGGGAGGTACAGTGGTGGGGCAGAAGAGCAAGGGGGGTACAGTGGTGGGGGAAGATATGCAGGAGGTTACAGTGGTGGGAAAGATGAGCAGGGGGTTACAGTGGTTGGGCAGAAGAGCAGGGGGTACAGACGTGGGGCATATGTACAGGGGGTACAGTGGCGGGGCAGAGCACAGCCGAAAGGAGGTACATTGATGGAACACATGAGCAGGGGGTTTACAGTGGTGGGGCAGAAGAGCAGGGGGAACAGGGGTGGGACAAATGTGCGGGAGGTACTGTGGTGGGGCAGATGAGAAGATAAGTTCAGTTTTAGGACAGATGAGAAGATGGTTCAGTAGTGAGACAGAAGAGCATGGGGGTACGGCGGTGGAGCAGATGTGCAGGGAGGTACAGTGGTGGAGCAGATGTGCAGGGGGGTTATAGGGGTGGGACAGAAGAGCAGGGTGGTACAGTGGTGGGGCAGATATACAGGGGGTTACAGTAGTGGGACAGATGAGCAGGGGGGTACAGTGGTGGGGCAGATGTGCAGGGGGTACAGTGGTGGGGCAGATAAGCAGGGGTACAGTGATCTGAGGTTTGAGAGTGCAGAATTGGGGCTGATCTGAGGCAGGATGTTAATTTCTCACTACTACTCAAGTAGTTTACAGCATTTACTTTATAAAAAATCCTTTTCGTGATTTACTTTTTTTGTAAAATCGCCACGCTCAATTTCTTTGAAAACATTTTTCAGCACACTGTGCTTAAAAGGTTGCCTACCCCTGGTCTAATACCTTCAAAAGCATAAGGTGGAAATCAGTATAGGTTTTATTTTTATAATTTAACCACTTCAGCCCCGGAAGAATTTACCCCCTTCCTGACCAGAGCGATTTTTGCGATTTGGCACTGCGTCGGTTTAACTGACAATTGCACGTCGTGCGATGTTGTACCCAAACAAAATTTACGTCCTTTTTCCTCCAAAAATAAAGCTTTCTTTTTGTGGTATTTGATCGCCTCTGCGTTTTTTATTTTTTGCGCTAGAAACCAAAAGAGCGACAATTTTGAAAAATAACACAATATTTTGTACTTTTTGCTATAATAAATATCCCCATTTTTTTAGGCCGATATGTATTCTTCTGCATATTTTTGGTAAAAAAAAAAAAATCGCAATAAGTGTATATTGATTGGTTTGTGCAAAAGATATAGCGTCTTCAAAATAGGGGATAGATTTAGAGCATTTTTATTATTTTTTTTTTTTTACTAGTAATGGCGGCGATCTGTGTTTTTTTTAACATGACTGCGTCATTATGGCGGACAGATCGGACAATTTTGACACATTTTTGGAACCATTGCCATTAATACAGCGATCAGTGCGATTAAAAATGCATTGATTACTGTAAAAATGTCACTGGCAGTGAATGGGTTAACACTAGGGGCGGTGAAGGGGTTAACTGTGTTCCCTGCTAGGCGATTCTAATTGAAGGGGGAGGGACTAAATAGAGTAAGTGATGGATCGTGGTTCCTAGCTAATAGGAACACACGATCTGTCACTCCTGTCAGAACAGAACAGGGAAGTGTGTGTTTACACACACTCGTTCCTGTTCTGTGTCTCCTGCACACGATCACTCGTGGCCGGCGGTCATCTCGACCGTCGACCACGAGCATGGGCACCCCCGCTGTGCAGCGAGCGCGTGCTCGCGTGCTATCCGGACCCCTCGAGCCAACGTACAGCTACATGGTTTCGCGCAGGGGAGCCAACCTGCCGCAGTATAACTGCGGCGGCTGGTCCGGAAGCGGATAAACAGTATACGGCACTGGCTACATCCGGAAGGTAGAAAAAAAATTACCTTAGCACAGAGAAGAATATCAAGAAAGTCCAAATGTCTCTTCTGATGGATCTTTTCCAGCTCATTTTTTTCCTTGAGTGATTTTTTCCTTTCCTTAATGACTTTATCTGGAAGGAAATACATGAAACACATTATAATTGGTGATGAGGCCTGACAAGAAGAAGAAAGGGGTAACACCTGGTAGCTTGATGGGACCTGGACTAAAACAGTGCTGACTGTTCAGATCTGGGCAGTGAAAGTGCAGTCAGGGCCGCTGATAAGGCAGTACAGCCAGCCGTCCGGTACTGGGCCCGAGCCCCATCAGTTCAGAAGGGGGGCCCGGGCACCTGCTGAGCAGGAGGCCAGGCTGTGCTGTCGTATTGCAGACACTGATCCTCTTCTATCTCCCCCTGCAGTGCTTCCGGCTTCCCTCCTCTCCTGCCAGAAGCTGCTGTTGGCACAAAGGTGGATATGTAATTTACTGGCCCCTTCCTTTCCTAAATGAACACAGTGACCGATCACTACCAATCACAGCTCTGTCCATTCACTGAAGCATAGTAAACTGTGTTTATTATGCTTCAGTTTGTGAATGAGAAGGAAGAATCAGAGCACTTCCTATTTGGTCATCTATGCAACTGAGGCTACAGAGAAGGGGATTGATAAATCAATGTTCTCAGTCACTTTCAGCCAGGAGAAGGGGGCCCTGTTCAGTAGGCTGTATGGGGGCCCGTGAACTCTAACAGCAGCCCTGAGCACAGTATCCAATCAGCCAGGCTGCACATATCATGCAATCACAGACATTTTATAAAGTTTAGTGTTGCAGTTTGTTGCCTGTGTGAACTACCATGTAAAAACAAGACAAGGCAACACAATGTATTTTTTTTTTAACTTTTAACCACTTGTGGACCAGTCGTCGTCATTGTACTGCGGCAGATCGGCTCATTCCCGTAGGTGTAAGTCGGCGCTGCAAAATCACCATACACGTACTTCCTTAAATTCTGTAACACATATTCACTATATCCTGTGAGTAGGCATTGCTGAGACGCACATTTCACAGAGCCTGCTTTCTGAACCACAGAGGTGGTGAGAGGAGGAGTTTCAGGAGGTCAGGGGTCACTACTTCCAGGCAGCCAGGTACCATGGGATATGTAGTCCTTAGAAATTGAAAGTAAACAGCAGAGGAGAAGCTGCAAAGCATGCAGGGAATCAAGGAAATTGTGGAAAGAGACGGGCAGTAGACAGGCAGCATACACTACACTAAAGAGATTTTTAAGTAAGCTTATATTGGATTGCCAAAAATAATTATTGTTTCTATTGTTATTACTATGCTGAAGTTGTAAAATGAAAGTGTATGCTGTGACCATAGAAGTCCTTTAAATAGCAGTGCTGTGTGGATGCTGGAAGAGTAAAATACCCATTGCCTTCCGGTTTTCTAATATCTCTGTGCAGTGGCGGAATTATAAGGGTCGCAACAGTCGCAAGTGCGACTGGGCCCTGTAATTCTCTGCCACTTCAGGGGGCCCACCGGCCGCCCGCTGCCCGCCCGCCGGACTGAGGGGCCCACCCACCTGACTGTCCGGGCCCCGGGGTGTGTGTGGCATGATTCACTGTACAACGGTGGAGTTCGTGCCATGGGGAGGGGGGCTTTCACCCACTGCGAGGGGAGAGACCAGTGAGAGAAGCGCTCTGAGTGTGTGCTCCGCCCCCGCCTATCCAGAACCAGAGACAATGTAAGGGAGGCGGGGCGGACACTAAAAGAAACTCAGACCAATACAGTGAAGGCGGGGGAGGAGCTGAGGCAAGGCATTCTGGAGGAGCCTCGAGGCACGTGGAGGAACTTTGCGACCGCGACGTGAAGGGTACTTACTGAGGGGGAATCGATCGATTGATTGGCGGTAAGTCACCGTTTTGCATTGCAATCGATCGATCCCAACCTCCACCACCTCTGCGGCACTGCCTCTTACTGATCCCACCCCCTCCAGTGCCACCACCCCCCCCTCCAGACTGTGCCACCCCCCCTCCAGACTGTGCCACCCCCCCCCCTCCAGACTGTGCCACCACCCCCCTCCAGACTGTGCCACCACCCCCCCCTCCAGACTGTGCCATCACCCCCCCTCCAGACTGTGCCATCACCCCCCCTCCAGACTGTGCCATCACCCCCCCCCCTCCAGACTGTGCCATCACCCCCCCCCCCTCCAGACTGTGCCATCACCCCCCCTCCAGACTGTGCCACCCCCCCTCCAGACTGTGCCACCCCCCCTCCAGACTGTGCCCCCCCCCCCTCCAGACTGTGCCACCCCCCCCTCCAGACTGTGCCACCACCCCCCCCTCCAGACTGTGCCATCACCCCCCCTCCAGACTGTGCCATCACACCCCCTCCAGACTGTGCCATCACCCCCCCCCCCTCCAGACTGTGCCATCACCCCCCCCCCCCCCTCCAGACTGTGCCATCACCCCCCCTCCAGACTGTGCCACCCCCCCTCCAGACTGTGCCACCCCCCCCCCTCCAGACTGTGCCCACCCCCCCCCTCCAGACTGTGCCACCACCCCCCTCCAGACTGTGTCACCCCCCCCTCCAGTGCCACCACCCCCCTCCAGACTGTGCCACCACCCCCCCTCCAGACTGTGCCATCACCCCCCCTCCAGACTGTGCCATCACCCCCCCCCCTCCAGACTGTGCCATCACCCCCCCTCCAGACTGTGCCACCACCCCCTCCAGACTGTGTCACCCCCCCTCCAGTGCCACCACCCCCCTCCAGACTGTGCCACCACCCCCCCTCCAGACTGTGCCATCACCTCCCCTCCAGACTGTGCCATCACCCCCCTCCAGACTGTGCCACCCCCCCCCTCCAGACTGTGCCATCACCTCCCCTCCAGACTGTGCCATCACCACCCCCTCCAGACTGTGCCATCACCCCCCCTCCAGACTGTGCCACCCCCCCCCCCCCAGTGCCACCACCCCCCCTGCAGACTGTGTCACCACCCCCCT
Organism: Lithobates sylvaticus; assembly: GCA_028564925.1. Classification (NCBI taxonomy): domain Eukaryota; kingdom Metazoa; phylum Chordata; class Amphibia; order Anura; family Ranidae; genus Lithobates; species Lithobates sylvaticus. Next base: position 237,030,928 of record CM053032.1, read on the forward strand.
CCAGTGCCATCACCCCCCCTCCAGACATTGTCACACCCCCCTCCAGACTGTGTCACACCCCCCTCCAGACTGTGCCACCACCCCCCCTCCAGTGCCATCACCCCCCTCCAGACTGTGTCACACCCCCCTCCAGACTGTGCCACCCCCCCTCCAGACTGTGCCACCACCCCCCTCCAGACTGTGTCACCCCCCCTCCAGTGCCACCACCCCCCTCCAGACTGTGCCATCACCCCCCTCCAGACTGTGCCATCACCCCCCCTCCAGACTGTGCCACCCCCCCTCCAGACTGTGCCACCACCCCCCTCCAGACTGTGTCACCCCCCCTCCAGTGCCACCACCCCCCTCCAGACTGTGCCGCCACCCCCCCCCCCCCCCCCCTCCAGACTGTGCCATCACCTCCCCTCCAGACTGTCCCATCACCCCCCCTCCAGACTGTGCCTTCACCCCCCCCTCCAGGCTGTGCCATCACCTCCCCTCCAGACTGTGCCATCACCACCCCCCTCCAGACTGTGCCATCACCACCCCCCCCTCCCAGTGCCACCACCCCCCCCTCCAGACTGTGCCACCACCCCCCCTCCAGTACCATCACCCCCCCCCCCTCCAGACTGTGTCACACCCCCCTCCAGACTGTGTCACACCCCCCTCCAGACTGTGCCATCACCCCCCCTCCAGACTGTGCCACCCCCCCCTCCAGACTGTGTCACCCCCCCTGCAGACTGTGCCACCACCCCCCTCCAGACTGTGCCACCCCCCCCCCCCTCCAGTGCCACCAGCCCACGTGCCCCCCTCCAGTACCACCGCCCCCCTCCAGTGACACCACCCCTCCCCCTCCAGTACCACCACTGCATTGGTGACACTGGCTGCATTGGTGACACAGGCTGCACTTGGGACACAGGCTGCACTTGGGACACAGGCTGCACTTGGTGACACAGGCTGCACTTGGTGACACAGGCTGCACTTGGTGACACAGGCTGCACTTGGTGACACCGGACACAGGCTGCACTGGGCACACAGCTTGCACTGGGGACACAGCTTGCACTGGGGACACAGCTTGCACTGGGGACACAGGCTGCACTGGGGACACAGGCTGCTCTGGGGACACAGGCTGCATTGGTGACACCGGTTGCACTGGGGGACACAGGCTGCATTGGGGGACACAGGCTGCACTGCGGACGCAGGCTACATTAGGGACACCGGTTGCTCTGGGGACACCGGTTGCTCTGGGGACACCGGCTGCTCTGGGGACACCGGCTGCTCTGGGGACACCGGCTGCACTGGGGACAAAGGCTACATTTGGGACACCGGTTGCTCTGGGGACACCGGTTGCACTGGGGACATAGGCTGCACTGGGGACGCAGGCTACATTTGGGACACCGGTTGCACTGGGGACACCGGTTGCACTGGGGACACCGGTTGCACTGGGGACACAGGCTGCACTGGGGACACTGGTTGCACTGGAGACACAGGCTACATTTGGGACACCAGTTGCTCTGGGGACACAGGCTGCATTGGTGACACCGGTTGCACTGGGGACACAGGCTGCATTGGGGGACACAGGCTGCACTGCGGACGCAGGCTACAGTGGGGACACCGGTTGCTCTGGGGACACCGGTTGCTCTGGGGACACCGGTTGCTCTGGGGACACTGGTTGCACTGGGGACACAGGCTACATTTGGGACACCGGTTGCACTGGGGACACAGGCTGCACTGGGGACGCAGGCTACACTGGGGACACCGGTTGCACTGGGGACACCGGTTGCACTGGGGACACCGGTTGCACTGGGGACACAGGCTGCACTGGGGACACAGGCTGCACTGGGGACACAGCTTGCACTGGGGACATAGCTTGAATTGGTGACACAGGTTGCACTGGGGACACAGGTTGCACTGGGGACACAGGCTGCATTGGGGGACACAGGCTGCACTGCGGACGCAGGCTACAGTGGGGACACCGGTTGCTCTGGGGACACCGGTTGCTCTGGGGACACTGGTTGCACTGGGGACACAGGCTACATTTGGGACACCGGTTGCACTGGGGACACAGGCTGCACTGGGGACGCAGGCTACATTTGGGACACCGGTTGCTCTGGGGACACCGGTTGCACTGGGGACACCGGTTGCACTGGGGACACAGGCTGCACTGGGGACACAGGCTGCACTGGGGACACAGGTTGCACTGGGGACACAGGTTGCACTGGGGACACAGGTTGCACTGGGGACATAGCTTGCACTGGGGACATAGCTTGAATTGGTGACACAGGTTGCACTGGGGACACAGGTTGCATTGGTGACACAGGTTGCATTGGTGACACAGGTTGCATTGGTGACACCGGCTGCATTGGTGACACAGGTATTAAAATCATGCTTTTTTTGGGGGGGGGGGCCCTTTCTGATTTCTTGCACCGGGGCCCTGAGGTTTCTAGTTACGCCTCTGTCTCTGTGCTGAAAAGAACTTTCCAGAGCTACTTTGCTGCTGTATTCTCTGTTCATTCACTACAGGGAATGCAGTAGAGAGAATGTGACTTGAAAATGTGCCTTTGTGATGGGAGACTTACAATTGACCTTGCACAACGTTCACATCAGTTTTAGGGTCCATGCACACTGGGCTTAAAAAATGCTGCTTCTACAATAGTTTTGATCCCACCGCTGGGTCTGAGCCAATGAGGGGGGAGAAAGCAGAAAGAGCCCCTGCTCTCGTGCACATTGCTGAATTGAGATTGGGCTCAGGTATGTGGGGGAGCTGCATACTGAAGGTATTTTACCTTAATGAGGAGAATGCATTAACCACTTCCCGACCGCCTAACGCAGATATACTGCGGCAAAATGGCACGGGCAGGCAAAATCACGTACCCGTACGTGATCGTGCATGTGCCTGCCTGTGGGTCGGGCGCGCGCCACCAGCGGCGCGCTCGCGACCCGGTCGGGAGCTCCGTGACCCCGGCCGCAGGACCAGCGGACCCGATCGCCGCTGGTGTCCCGCGATCGGGTTACGGAGCTGAAGAACGGGGAGAGGTTTGTGTAAACAAACCTCTCCCCGCGCTTCCTACACTGAGTGTCAGTGATCGGCTGTTCCCTGTCATCGGGAACGCCGATCAATGATGTCAGACGTACAGCCACGCCCCCTACTGTAAAAAAAACACAACACGTCACACTGACTCCTCCCCGCCCCCTAGTGGTTAACTCTTTCACTACAACTGTTATTTACATAGGAATCAGTGCTATTTAAATAGCATTGATTTCTGTATAAATGACAAATGTCCCAAAAATGTGTCAAAAATGTCCGATGTGTCCGCCATAATGTCGCAGTCACAATAAAAATCGCTGATCGCCGCCATTACTAGTAAAAAAAAAAATATTAATAAAAATTCTATAAAACTATCCCCTATTTTGTAAACGCTATAACTTTTGCGCAAACCAATCAATAATCGCTAATTGCGATTTTTTTTTACCAAAAATATGTAGAAGAATACGTATCGGCCTAAACTGAGGAAAAAAAATGTTTTTTTATATATTTTTTGGGGATATTTATTATAGCAAAAAGCAAAAAATATTGCATTGTTTTCAAAATTGTCGCTCTATTTTTGTTTATAGCGCAAAAAATAAAAACCGCAGGGGCGATCAAATACCACCAAAAGAAAGCTCTATTTGTGGGAAAAAAAGGACGCCAATTTTGTTTTGGAGCCACGTCGCACGACCGCGCAATTGTCAGTTAAAGCGACGCAGTGCCGAATCGAAAAAGGGGCCTGGTCCTTTGGCTGCCAATTGGTCTGGGGCTGAAGTGGTTAAGGTAAAAAACCTTCAGCCTTTAGAACACTGATGGTGAACCTTGGCACCCCAGATGTTTTGGAACTACGTTTCCCATGATGCTTATGCGCTCTGCAGTGTAGTTGAGCATCATGGGAAATGTAGCTCCAAAACATCTGGGGTGCCAAGGTTCGCCATCACTGCTTTAGAACCATTTTATGCAGTAGAGGCACTTACAGACAGTAAGGCTGCATTCACACATGATCGTGGGCTGAATCTCCATGATTCCGCCCTGCGATTTCAAATGGCTGCAAAATGCGGGATGATTGAGTTCCCATTAAAAGTAATGGCATCGCAAACGCATCCCGCGTTTTGCAAACATGTGAAATAGCGTGTCGTAATTGCAGCCCACGATCATGCGTGAATGCAGCCTAAAGGGCAGTAGATCCGTACATGATTGCAAAGATAGGTTCCGAGAACCCAAAACCTTAGTATTCTGAAATTTGCAAGCCCAGTCAGTGACATATTTGAAAACACTAATTTTTGTCTGGCTTCCCCCATGCCTGCACCAAGGTAAAAAAATGTTTAGGTAACATGTTTGGCCCCCTCACCCCTTTTATACTTACCTGAGCCCTCACTCGATCCAGCACTGTGCCTGTCTGTGGTGGTGCTCTCCTCTCACTTCCTGGTCTTACAGGCTTTGCTGGGTCAAGTCCTCTAGCAAGGGAGCAGGTGACAGGGCCGAGCCACACTATCTCAGTGGAATCCCCATAGAAAGCGGCTTAATATGGGGTTCCACTGAGAAGAGGAGGAGCTGAAAGCACAGGAGGAGGACCACAAAGCAAGTAAATATGACGGTTTTGCTATTAAAAAAATATAATCACTTTAATATATTTCACTTTTGTGTGTGATCAGGGAAGATCTGAGTAAGATGTCATATACCACTATGTGTATTAAGGAGAGCATGCGCCTGTATCCACCTGTGCCGGGTGTGTCCCGTCAGCTTACCTCACCCGTCACCTTCCCTGATGGACGGAGCCTGCCTAAAGGTCAGTCATCACAAAAGCTTCACATTTTAGATTGTATATTTTTGTGCCTTTAAAACCTATTTTATTTTTGAATGAATGCTTTTCTGAAATTGCACTTGCAGTATACCATTACAATTTGCCATATTTCTCTGAACACATAATTAGGGTCTCGGCACATGTGCAAGCTTTTTACCCATGGCGCATTTCAAAAATGTGGTTGTCACAAAGTTATGGTGTCATCATGCCAGTGAACACACCAAATTGTGCTAGTGTTATTTGTTACTATGTCCGTCAAATCATTGGAACTAACTGCTCCTAGTATGGTAACAGCATGCTACAATGACTATTTCCTAAATGTGTCCAGACAATGCCTGCTGAATGTGCATAGGCTATTCAAAAGGAAATGCACCACTTTGTAAATTAATTTCCACTTTAGTTTTCATTTCGTATTAACTATGGTGGTATGCTCTAGTACTTTCAAGTTTAGCCCCAAAAAATTTTTTGCCAGAGATTTTTAGTTTTTTTTCATTACCAGCTTCAATTTTTCTACTTCTGATAACATAGTAATTAGGGCTGTTACTGATTTTTTTTAAATCAATTAATCGACTAATTTTGATTAATTATAACGCACATACAGATCCAACTACTTTTAGCTGATCTCCTTGCATTGCAACTCTGCATTAGTCAGTGGTAAATGTGGTATACACTATATACAATCACCCAACACTAGTTAGTTTCCACAATCCATGACTTAACTTCACAGTTCACAAATACTGTATTTTCTGGCGTATAAGACTACCTTTTACACCGAAATTACACAGCCAAAAAGCGGGGGTCGTCTTATACGCCGGGTGAAGAAGCCGCCAGATGGATATCAGTCCGCCGGGCGCTCTGTAAAATTGTAATATGTATACAGTATGCGCCGCTCAGCCAATCCCGGCGGGCGATGCACTCTGATGAATACAGAGCCTGCTAAGCCTGCTCGGATTGGGTAACAACCTCTGCCAATCCGAGCAGGCTACATAAGTCAGAGCGGCGCGGGCTGATGTCACAGCCTCTGCCAATCCAAGCAAGCTTTGTATCCATCAACAGATTAGTAAAATGCAATGCCTGCCTTGATTGGCTCAGTGGTGCACACTGTCTGCACACTGTATTCTGAAGTGTACCTGGCACTACTGTACTAACACAGCATCATATACTGTGTGTACTTGGTGCTCTACATATTAACAAAGCATCCTGTACTGCACATCCAGCTCCAGATCTCCCCTAAAATACAGGTATGATTTATGGTGCTTTGGAGGAGAGGATTCATTGTTGCTGCCTACCAATTGTGGGGTCTCTGGGACTTGTAGTTCACCAGTTTCCTTTTTCTGATGTTAAGTCTGATGCTTTTTTTTTTTTTGTTTCTGATGTTTTTTTGTAAATGGTGTTGCCTCGAAAGGGGGGTAGTCTTATATGGCGAGTATAGCCCCAAACCTAAGTTTTCACTGGAAAAATAGGGGGTCGTCTTATACACCCAGTCGTCTTATATGCCGGCAAATACGGTACGTTTTAAATTCAAACTGTAGCACTGACATAAGTCTTTTTTTTTTCCACAGTAGCGTGACAATCCCTCCACCTCCGGTCTAACTAATCACTCTCACCTTATGGCATGGACCCCTGTGCAAACAGGTGGTCATGCAAGCGGGTATCAAAAGAGTTAACATGGACCATAAACTTCTCTCAGGTCTCCTTAGATCTCAGCAAGGACGCCAGGTCATGGGTAGAAAGAAAAGATCTAAGTGCTCACCGCTTAAGTATAAGATTTAATTTTTGTGTTCAAATACAAACTACTCACATAAAGATGATAAAAACACGTATGTAAAGCCGACAATCGCGTTAGTTCTGTAGGGCAGCAGCGAGTGACGTCATGCATAGCTCCTCCCCCGTACACGTTAATTTCAATCAGAACTTCAACGTCACCGGACTCCTCCTCCATGACGTCACCGGATCTCTGACGGAACTCCCTGAAGACCCGGAAGCCGGTGGAGAGGTGAGTACTGATCAAAAGAATTTTGATTGATAAAAAAGATTTTGATTGATCAAAAATATTAATCGATTAATCGAGGAATTAATCTTTAATTTCCACAGCCCTAATAGTAATACATATTTATTTTTATTTTTTTACAAAACAAAGGTGCTTTATTGTTGTCATGTAGAATGATATACAGTATATCCAACAATGTAGTACAGAACACTTCATAAGAGACCTACATGTGCTAGAAGTGGAACATAGAACAAATTAAATGTCATGTAGTCACAGAGACATCATGCAGGGCATCTGGGTATTTTGCCAGACAATGTTTAGGAATGAATATCATATCCCATACAGTATACAGAGTATTTCAAGGGATGTTTATTTAGCTAGTGGTCCAGGGGACCCAAACTTTATCATATTTCCACCGACATCCCCGGTTAATGTATGTCATTCTATACACGGGCAAAGCCGCTTCAATCTTTGCCTCCCAGGAGGAGAGAGATGGAGGGGTAGGTGAGATCCATTTTAGGAGAATATGTTTTTTTGCATAGAATAATAGGTAGGAGATTAGTAGTTTTGAATGATGGGAGCATTGGACGTCCTCATGGACCCCCCAGTAATACATATTTGTGACTGCTGGAAATTATTGCTGAAGGGACTCTGTCACTACAAAGCCTAAATTAAAATAACTACAGCCTGTAAAAGAAGATGCTGTATACTTACCTTTCCTGGGGCCTGTGTGTTGAAACTTTGCTACGTTGCCAATTTCCAGCCAATGCAGTTATTTGACGCTCATGGGCGTGTGTACCTGTTCCTCCCATAACTACAGGGCATATGAATCGGCAGGAGCAACCACTGCAGGTGACAAGGGAACACGTATTTACACCTGGAAGTGTGGAATACCTGCAACAGCCAAGGATGAGCAACACAGCACACTTTTAACACACAAGTCATCTGAAAGCTAAGCATAGTTTTGTGTTATTTCACCTTTGATCCTGTTGTGACAGGGTCACTTTAAATATAAGCTAAGTTGTATTTTGTGTGAACATGGCCCATAAAATTTTGGAAACGCACACACATATGCTTATCTAAGATTTACAGGCAATTGTATCATGTTTTTGTTCTTTTTTTTTTTATCTGGCAGACTCTATTGTTTTTATGAGTATATATATCATGAACAGATGCCCCAGTGTCTGGGATGATCCAGAGGTAAGTTTGGTGTTTTTGAAACATTGCTGTGCATAATGACCTGTAATTAATTGTTCTATTATTATTGAATTTTAATCAGTGACATCTACAGTAATTTAGAAAAAGCTCTGTGCAAAATCATATTAGAGTCATGTCTTCAATTTATGAAATACATCAATTTTTACATTGTATACTGTGTCCGGCCATGGTGTGCTCTTACTAAAGGCTGATTACATACATAAAGATACATGAAGATTTTCAGCATATCGCAGACTGTACCCTATTTAGTAAATACATTCCTTTACAATGTGGTGCGTTGATCAGCTGTTTCAAACTTTTCAAGTCTAGGATATGTTCCCTCTTACCATCTCTTTTCTTTCTTTTTTCTCTGAATATTCTGATATACATCATCATGTACAGTGTTTCTAGCAAACTTTTGCATAAAAAGAGGAATTAATTGTTTGCATATATTGCAATATACAGTATCTCAGAAAAGTGAGTACACCGCTCACATTTTTTCTATCTATCTATATTGTTCTATATTGTTCTATCTTTTTATGTGACAACACTGAAGAAATTACACTTTGCTACAATGTAAAGTAGTGAGTGTACAGCTTGTATAACAGTGTAAATTTGCTGTCCTCTCAAAATAACTCGACACACAGCCATTAATGTCTAAACCGCTGGCAACAAAAGTGAGTACACCCCTAAGTGAAAATGTCCAAATGGGGCTAAAGTGTCAATATTTTGTGTGGCCACCATTATTTTCCAGCACTGCCTTAACCCTCTTGGGCATGGAGTTCACCAGAGCTTCACAGGTTGCCACTGGAGTCCTCTTCCACTCCTCCATGACAACATCACGGAGCTGGTGGATGTTAGAGACCTTGCGCTTCGGGGCGTGTCCGGATGTAACCAGAGCAGGACGTGTTGCTGTGGAGCTCCGCTGATCCTGACCTAATCCATTACCATCCTGTACTAAAAATACCCCACAAAGACTCCAGACTCCCCCCGGCTGCCCCTGGACACCACCTGCATCAGCCCAGGCGAAAATTGCAGAGCTCGGCCGGTGGATCGGGCTCTCTTTGGGCCGCGGCCTACTCCTTGCTGCATCTCCCCGCCGCCATCTTGAGGCCTGTGAGGCCTAACACATCCCCGGCCCCGGGTGCCGTGATCGGCGAGACGTGGGGCGACTGTTCCATCCACCTCAACAGCGGATGCCCCAGGGAGGTACCTGAACTGGGCAGAGAGCCAGAGGACCGCAGGAGGCCCAATCAGGGCTGATCCAGGACGCCGCGACCGGCCGCCATCTTGAGGCCTGCGGTCCCTCCAGCATCCCCGGTCTCGAGTGCCGCGATCGCCCGAGCGGGAGGCGGCTGTCCCATCCGCATCTGTGGCGGTGATCTCCGGGAGGTGGCTAGCCTGTGCGGGGGCCTGGAAGAGCTGCCAGAGGATCCATATCGGCTGTTACCCTGCTGCTACCACCCTGCGGCCTACAGTGACCGGACCATCCTCCATACACAGGTACTGTGCCCCAGGGTGACTGTGCTGCCATCCCAGTGCCTCCTCCATCCATCCCTACAGCTGCTGTGCCTTAAGGTAAACCCTGACCCTGCCAGTGGAGATATCTGTGCTGCCATCCCAGTGCCTCCTCCATCTATCTCCATAGCTGCAGTACCCTGAGTAAAACCCTGACCCTGCAAGTGGGGACATCTGAGCTGCCATCCCAGTGCCTCCTCCATCCATCCCTACAGCTGCTGTACCCCAAGGAAAGATCCCTGACCCTGTAAGTGGGGATATCTGATCTTCCCTCCTAGTGCCTCCTCCATCCATCCCTATACTAACTGTACCCCGAGGCAAGCCCTGACCCTGCATAGTGGGGATATCTCCACCACACCGCCTATCCTGCCTGAGTCCTGGTGCCTGCCTGCTGTCCCCCAACAAAAGCAAGACCCCATCTTAGAACAAGGCATACGGCGGATGGGCCCCCCCAAGACCCGCTACTCTCATTCAAAAAAAAAAAAGGCTTCCCATCCCGCTCCACCAGTGGTCACATTGTCTGGGCAACGGCCAGCGGCTGAAATGGCGGCGACCACATCAACGGCCGCGGAGTCGGGGGCGGCGGAGTCCCCCACGGGAGCAGAGATCCTGGCGGCCATTACAGCATGCAAGGAAACCCTGACTGCCAAGATTGATTTCCTGACCGTGGATGTCAGCCTCATCCGTCAGGACATGGATAAATTCAGATCCCGTATAGCGGAAGTGGAGGATAGGGTCTCCACGGTAGAAGATGTGGTTCGGTCGGATTCCAGAGAGGTGAGGGCCCTGCAACTACAAGTGAAGGCGCTCCAGGAGAGAGCCATAGACACCGAAAACCGCCTCAGGCGCAACAACATTCGCATACTTGGCCTACCCGAGAGAACAGAGGGCCCCAGACCTGCTGAATTCACAGAACAGTTATTATCCACCCTATTTAATCTGGGCGATACGCCACCCACCTTCGTAGTTGAAAGAGCCCACAGGGTCCCGCCACTCCCTCCCAGACCGGGGGCTCCGCCACGTCCCTTCCTACTACGCTTGTTGAACTACCGTGATCGCGACCGCATCCTGGCGGCGGCCCGAACCATGCCAGACATCAAATATGAAAATGCCAAACTGTCTTTCTTTCCAGATTTCTCCCAAGAGGTGCAGCAGCGCCGTAAGTCGTTCACAGATGTCAGACGTCGACTTCGCGAAAAGGGTATTCGCTTTGGCCTTCTATACCCCAGCAGGCTGAGGGTCACAGATGGGGACAACACCCGTTTCTTCGACACCCCCGAGGCCGCTGCGGCGTGGTTGGATACCCGCTAGTGTCATGGCGCACGCTGGAACTGGGATGGACATGCTGCTTTATGGGACCAGAGACCTTGCGCTTCTCCACCTTCCATTTGAAGATGCCCCACAGATGCTCAATAGGGTTTAGGTCTGGAGACATGCTTGACCAGTCCATCACCCTCACCCTAAGCTTCTTTAGCAAGGTGGTGGTCGTCTTGGAGATGTGTTTAGGGTCGTTATCATGTTGGAATACTGCCCTGTGGCCCAGTCTCTGAAGGGAGGAGATCATGCTTGGCTTCAGTATGTCACAGTACATGTTGACATTCATGATTCCCTCAATGATCTGTAGCTCCCCAGTGTCGGCAGCACTCATGCAGCCCCAGACCATGACACTCCCACCATCATGTTTGACTGTAGGCAAGACACACTTGTCTTTGTACTCCTCACCTGGTTGCCGACACACACGCTTGACACCATCTTAACCCAAAAAGTTTATCTTGGTCTCATCAGACCACAGGACTTGGTTCCAGTAACCCATGTCCTTAGTCTGCTTGTCTTCAACAAACTATTTACGGGCTTTCTTTTGCATCATCTTTAGAAGAGGCTTCCTTCTGGGATGACAGCCATGCAGACCAATATGATGTAGTGTACGGCGTATGGTCAGAGCACTGACAGGCTGATATGTGTATATATATATATATATATATATATATATATATATATATATATATACACAGCGCAATTTTATTTTATTATATTGTGTCACAAGCCATCAAAATATTCCTTCAGACCTGGCAAATAGAAAAATTAGCAGTGAAGAAAGGTTTTGCCATATTGCAAGCATGAAACTGTCTGCTTGCGCCACTCATCTTCTTAGGTCACAGTAATAAAGTCCAAAATATTATTTGTAAGAAGGTAAAAGTTATTTCTTCTGATAATATACATGATGAGCAACATGCAAATGCAAAATGATTTGTCCAGACCTAGAATAGCCAAGAGACTTACTAATAGTTTGTATGGACTCAACTTAGGCCATCCAAGTTGTATTTGAACTCACTGCAACCTGAATGATGTGCTGGTGTCAGAAATCCTAACTCCAACCCAGACATCCAAACTGGTTGGTCCATGCAACCTATAGTCAATGCAGGGGATAAGAACACTTCTCATAGCAGGTAAGATCCAAAGGTGATTGGCCAAAGGAGATACCTCCGTTTAATTCGTATTGGGAGTGTGTTTGAAACACAATGATTACAGAAATTTCCTTGGTGTACTCCCATAGTGCATCCTCAGCATTAAGGTTAAAAACATTCTTGCCACAGAATCCTCCTCTCACCCCCCCCCCCCTTTTTATAATTATCTGAGCCCAATCTGGATCCAGCGCTGTCCATGAAAGCAGAGGCTCTCTCCCTCCTCACATGGCAGGTGGATAGCAGAGGGAGTCATTGACTCCTGTTTCTGTCAATCAAACCCTATGCTGAGGGAGCAGGGGGTGGAGCATAGCCTCACTGTCTGTGTCAATGGATGCACAAGTACCCCCCTTACCAAGCAGCTTGCTGGGGGGGTAATCGAAAGGGGGGGAGCACCGGCAGGGGGGATCAGGGCTGATCTGTGGAAAACTATTGCACAAAGTAGGTAAGTATAACATGTTTTTTATTTAAAAAAATAATAATTATATAAAATTTCAAATTATATGAATGTGGCTTGTGTTTTGACGACCCAACCAAAAAAGAAAATGGAAGTTTACAGTCAAACATTACAATAGCATTTTAAGTGTATGTACTGTATATCCAAAACTATTTCTTTTAGTTTTGGATATAGTTTTGTTAGTTTACTTTTTGTTGTTTGTGCCCTGCACTTTCCGTCATGGACACAAAATAGAAAGCGAGAGGAAATCCCCTTTTAAACAGCTGTCACATGAACATGGAAAATGTGCTCTCACCTTGTAACATTTTTGATTTCCCGTCATTTTCTGTTTTGGTGACAATGGTGACCAGGACAAATAACGAAATAAGGTAACCCTCCTCCCCCCTCAGGACAGCAATAAAGACTGTGATACTGCATAGGCCTCTTAAAGCTATCCCAACTAGTGTTATAAACTTAGTTTTTTTGTTCCATTAGTATTTTATGTTTTATGGAAATAAATGTAAATTGATACACACATTGTGATTCTGCTTTCAGGTTTTTGATCCCTTGAGATTTTCACCAGAGAATTCCTCTGGCCGAAGTTCCCACGCCTTTGTTCCTTTCTCAGCTGGATCAAGGTATATGTCTTAATTTTACAGCGTGGGAAATTTTACATAAATGTTGATCAAGTTTTTCATGTCTTTTTATATATCAACATCTGAAGCAAACATTAAGAAGCAATGAGTTTATCAGCATATTACTGATGACTAATTTCCAAGTTTCGCCCACAATTCACAATTAAGCATCTATTGATAAATGTTTTAACACAAGATTCAAATAACTTTCCGAGAGGATTTATAAATTTTCCCAACTGAATTCAATTAGAAAGATCTGTGACTTGAGTGAAAGCTGTGCATACCTAGTGTGAAAATATTTATAAATAGACCCATAAGCTATAACAACTGTTAATATTATTTACAATATTATTAGGAATGAATGAGATCAATGAATATTTATCTATTGGTGTCAACCAATGCAAAATGCAGTGACTTATATTTGAAATCTGACTGTGGTGAAAATGACTTGCTCAAGCATGTGTTCTAATAATTTAATAATGCATATTTCTCCTTCTCTTAGTAGATTAAATAGATTATACACACAATATGCTTTTGGAATACCACATTGTTTATCTGCTTTTGAATTCATTTATCATTGCTTCTCATTTAGACCCCTGGGGCCCTTTGCAGGCGCTACAGCGCTAAAAATAGCGCCTGCAAAGCGCCCTAAAGAGCCGCTCCTGTCTCTCCAATGTGAAAGCCCCGGAGAGCTTTCACATTGGAGCGGTGCGCTGGCAGGACGCTAAAAAAAGTCCTGCTAGCAGCATCTTTGGAGCGGTGAAGGAGCAGTGTGTATACCGCTCCTGCCTATTGAAATCAATGGGCAGCGCGGCTATACCGCCAGCAAAGTGATGCGCTTTGCGGGTGGATTTAACCCCTTTTCGGCCGCTAGCGGGGGTTAAAAGCGAGAGCGGGGGGCAGTGAGAAAGTGTTGTATCGTCTCCTCGTTGTATACTGTAACCCCCTAAATTACTAACTAATTCTTGCTGTGGTTGCAAAGCAGAGCACTGCAGCCGCAGCATGCACACACCCCTGGCCACTGCCTTACTAGCTAAAAAGGGAGTGGTCGAGCAGCGGTAAAAACGCAGCTTAATCACACGGTTTTACCACCCCCTTTTCCCCTCAGCCGCTAGTGTAAATGAACCCTAACTGAAATTCAATCATTTGTCTGCACTGTGTGCACACAGCTTCTTTTGTTGCCTGAAACTGTTGATGTCAATTGACTATTATCTAGGGGCACCCTCAGACTGCATTCTTGAGAATATTGGCTAATATCACTATATATATATATATATATATATATATATATATATATATATATATATATGTTCTCTATTAAATGAATTGTTCTCCGTTAAATAACTATTGCCCTGTATTCTCCAGAAACTGCATCGGACAGAACTTTGCCATGAATGAGATGAAAGTCGCCCTCGCATTGACGTTACAGAGATTTGAACTGAGCCCAGACCCAGAGAAAGTGCCAAAGAAAATTCCTCAGCTCGTTCTACGATCTGTAAATGGTGTCCACGTATATCTGAAGAAGTTACCACAGAAAAAATAGGACACAGAAAACAGAAGAATATAATTTGTGTGATGTTGCTCTATTTTATGTAATATACAAATATATCAATATGTGTAATTCAGCTATTTTTGTCTGAATAACCTTGTCAGGATAATTCAACTAAAAAATAAATAAATTGCTGGCATTATTAACTTGATGAAAAAGTTCTAAAATATTGTAGCGTTACCCCCGTGAGGGCTGCTGATTGACTCTATACCCCACTGGCTACCCCGACTCTGCAGATCCTCTCTTACCTCTGACACCTTGGGTTCCATTCTGCAATATGATGTTAGCAATGAGTAACTCACACAATGTCACTGAACCACACAGAAAGTATAGTATAGTAAATAATAGAACACAATGAACAGTGTGAATAAACACAAGTGATAATTGACAATTGGTATCACTTAATTCAGATTAATCGCCTTGAGGCGATTCAGTTCGCATTTGCAGCGCTATACAAATCATTCATTCATTCATTCATTCAGATATGCAAAACTGTTAACCTTATAGTCAACTCTGGAAGTATATGTGAACTGGTGTACAGAGGGATAGGTACTCAATATCTTTGAAACATATATTAACCACTTCTATACAGGGCACTTAAACACCTTCCTGCCCAGACCAATTTTGAGCTTTCAGCGCTGTCGCACTTTGAATGACAATTGCGCGGTCATACAACACTGTACCTAAATTTAATTTTTATAATTTTTTTCTCACAAATAGAGCTTTCTTTTGGTGGTATTTAATCACCTCTGCGGTTTTTATTTTTTGCTAAACAAATAAAAAAAGACCGAAAATTTAGAAAAAAAATATGTTTTTTTTGTTTCAGTTTCAAAACTTTGTAAATAAGTACGTTTTCTCCTTCACTGATGGGCACTGATGGGGCTGCACTGATGGGCTCTGATAAGGCGGCACTGATGGGCACCAATGAGGTGGCACCAATGAAGTGGCACTGAGGTGGCATTGATGGGCACTGATAGGCGGCACTGATGGGCACTGATAGGTGGCACAAATTGGCACTGATAGCTGGAATGGATTGGCATGGATAGGCGGCACGGATGGGCATGGATAGGCGGCACGGATGGGCACTGATAGGCGGCATGGATGGGCACTGATAGGTGGCACGGATAGGCACTGATAGGCAGCATTGTTTTGTACTGATGGATGCCAATCAGTGCCAAACAATAATGCATGCCAATCAGTAATGCCCATTGTGGGCACTGATTGGCATCCATTGTGGGCACTGATTGGCATCCATTGTGGGCACTGTGTGTCATCACTGGTGGTCTAGGGTGATGGGCATCCCTGGTGGCATCCCTGATGGTCCAGTGAGGGTATCCTCGCAGTGGCTCAAAATCCTGAGGACGTCAGGATTTTACAACACTTTGCCGACGTCTTTTGCCAATAGGCGGGCGGCAAGTGGTTAAATACCTTCCCACTGAGGCCTCAACACAGAACAAATTGCAATATAATATTCTTTACATTCAAAGACACAGTGTAAAGTCTAACATATACTCAATGGCTCCCCCGAGGTTGTAATTTAGAGTGTAGCAGCAATGCTTAGGAAAAGAGGAAAATTGCAAAAGTCCTTTCACTCCGGATATCTTCAGCTAGCCTGATGTTTAAACTGCAGTATTTGTAATCCACAAAGGAAAAAGGAAAAGAAATGACTGTAGGGTAAAAGATATGAAAAGAAAAATGAGTAGCGCTAAACCAATGGTGCATCAATCATACAGTGCATAAATGATATATAACTTCGTGACTTAGGACCATAAAAAGTAAAGTGAATTTACAAATATAAATACCTAATATAAAAAAGCAAACAAATATAAATGCATAAAGAAAACCATCAAATGCGATAATCGCTCATGAAAATCGCACATTGGAAATTGTGAACAATGTGAACACTAAATGGGTAAAATAGATATATAAAGCAAGTCCAAAAAAATCTTCATGTGAAAAATTCTGCAAAAAAAAAAAATTCCACCCGTGCAGTGCTAATAGAAAATCAATCCATCTCTTTAGATAAATCTTCCAAACTGTTCAAAAGTGCTCCACCACCACAAAGAGAGTTGAGAGTTACTTCTTACCAGAAGTGCATGACACCCCACTACAGGGTGTCAAACATGCCTGTATACAGATGTCCCTCCTCAGATCTCCCTGGAGATGTAGTAAATGCAGCAGCCTAATGACCCACTAAACAGCTCAGCTCCACAGAATGGTTTTCAGGAATAAGTCAGCACATAAAATGAAATAAGAAGGGGGGGGCTCGCATAGTGTAAAAAACTTCAGATATTTATTGGTGAATATAACTGGTTACACTTACAACAAAAACGAGCAGATCAGGCCTTATATGTATGGCGCGCCGGCCGGACACACCAAAACACACCCGTCCTCCCAGAACATCCAATAGTAAAAAGTCGAGGTGACGTCAGCGCGTCGCTCCGCCCTACCGGTTTCGCAATAGAGTTGCGTCGTCCAGGGGCACGGGTGGCGCACTGCGTCACCTCCCTAAGTAGCACCATCGCCTGACCAAGCCTCGCTCTGAGCTCCCAATCCCGAGCGAGTCTCGCCAGGCCATTCAAAATCTCGCGAGACCTGCGGCTCGCAATACAACAGTCATATGAACGCTGGTGTAAGAGCTCAGCTGGGCTGCCAGAAATTTGAAATAGAAATACAAGAGACAATATAAAATAAAAAATGGATATATCCACATCAAATGGGAAAACACTCCAATGTTTCCAAGATCTATTTTTTTATATTTAATAAAACATTTAATAAAAAATTGGATAAAAATAAAAAATAAAAAATATATATAAGGAATATGTATGGCCCACATTAGTTCCGGCGAAACCGGAAGTAATGTTGTAATTTAACATCGGGGACACTAGTCCCATACAAAATGAATGGACAGCAGTTTTGGATTTAAATAGGTTAAATGGGACTATATAACATGTTTCCAATTAAAATTAGAATTACTAGGATTGTGATTATCGCAACAAAGCGATATCGCATATGCCTATGCAGAGAATTATAATATATGTAATCTGAATAGAAAAAAGAGTAGCCCATGAGGAATTAATTGTGAGACACCCCTCATGCAGCTTATATATAGAAAATTCAAAAATTAATTTAAAATGTTCTATTTTCAAGAATATGGTGAATGTCCAAAATAATGCCCCCTAGGGACAGAATAGGGAATGGCATAATTGGATCTTCTGTTTAAAATTGCTGGGACCCCCAGAGCTCAGAACAGCGGACTCAAAGAACAACCGACTGACACCAAAACAATATGCAAATATAAAAGATATGCTGAAGATGACTTAACTGAAACAATATCACCACTTGTAGATTCCTCTTTATATGTGAGTGCAATAACAGTACTGACCTTACAACACAGGGGAACAGACAAGGCCCCAAAGTGCAGCTGTATGATGTCTGTGGAAAAGTAGATTCACCTCCGTGGAACTACAAGTCTCACCAGCAGTCTGTAAAAAAAAACTCACTCAGCAATACTTTACTCTCTACTGGGATGGGCAGGTGCCCTCTCACCACAATATATATAAGAAATTACTAATGCGCTACCTAAAACCAGGTGTATGATTAGTGTACTGATAACAAAATAAGGTGCTGAATATAATAAAGTGCATGATAAAAAGAGCAACGCAGCAGCTAAACTTCTATAGTGTCTCCAAACACCCCAAAATATGTTTATAATAATGAAGTAGCGCTAAATTGATATAACACAACACTAAACTGCTAAATTTAATTATAAATGCTTGAAAACTCTCTCAAATAACTCCATATTGATGCACTATATCATATATAGTGCATCAATATCCAAATAATAAACAAGTAATATGCAACTAAATATAAAATCCATGTGGTAAACAGTTAAATATAAGTGCAATAAGGTGCAATGAAGTCCAATAAAGTGCATAGAATACACATTAAAGTTCAAGTAAAAACATTTTTGAAAATATATGTGAAAATATATAAAAAAACAGCATCCAGGGGAATCTGAAAGTTCAGAGAGATAGTCAGTCTCAATATAGAAATGTAGACCGTAAAATCGCAAGTATTCACCCCCTTGGCTTTTTACCTATTTTGTTACATTACAGCCTTTAGTTCAATGTTTTTTTTTTATCTGAATTATATGTGATGGATCAGAACACAATAGTCTAAGTTGGTGAAGTAAAATTAGAAAATTATACATATAAAACAATTTTTCAGAGATAAAAAAATGATAATTGGCATGTACGTATGTATTCGCCCCCTTTGTTATGAAGCCCATAGAAAGCTCTGGTGCAACCAATTACCTTCAGAAGTAAGTGTCATCTAATCTAAGTGTCAGATGATCTGTCATTACATATACACACCTTTTTGAAAGGCCCCAGAGGCTGCAACACCTAAGCAAGAGGCACCACTAACCAAACACTGCCATGAAGACCAAGGGACAATGTTGTTGAGAAGTACAAGTCAGGGTTAGGTTATAAAAAAATATCCAAATCTTTGATGAGCCCTAGGAGCACCATCAAATCTATCATAACCAAATTGAAAGAACATGGCACAACAGCAAAACTGCCAAGAGACAGCCGCACACCAAAACTCAGCACAGCATAGACACCAAGGGTAACCCTGGAGGAAGGTGCTCTGGTATGATGAGACTAAAATTTTACTTTTTGGCCATCAAAGAAAATGCTATGTCTGGCGCAAACCCAACACATCACATCACCCAAAGAACACCATCCCCACAGTGAAACATGGTGGTGGCAGCATCATGCTGTGGGGATGTTTTTCATTAGCCTGGACTGGGAAACTGGTCAGAGTTGAGGGAAAGGTGGATGGTGCTAAATACAAGGATATTCTTCAGCAAAACCTGTACCACTCTGTGTGTGATTTGAGGCTAGGACAGAGGTTCACCTTCCAGCAGGACAATGACCCCAAACACAATGCTAAAGCAACACTTGAGTGGTTTAAGGGGAAACATGTAAATGTGTTGGAATGGCCTAGTCAAAGCCCAGACCTCAATCCAATAGAAAATCTGTGGTCAGACTTAAAGGTTCATGTTCACATGACCAAACCATCCAACTGTGATAGCCGCAAAAGGTGGCTCTACAAAGTATTGACTTTAGGGGGGTGAATAGTTATGCGCATTGAATTTTTTCTGTTATTTTGTCCTATTTGTTGTTTGCTTCACAATCAAAAAAAACATCTTCAAAGTTGTGGGCATGTTCTGTAAATTAAATGATGCTAATCCTTAAACAATCCATGTTAATTCCAGGTTGTGAGGCAACAAAACATAAAAAATGCCAAGGAGGTGAATACTTTTGCAAGGCACTGTATATGAAATTTGAAAAATTCTGCACTTCACAAAATCCTCTGTAGTCACCGTTTCATAAGCAGGAGTGTCTATCAAATTCAGTACTGCCTGGCTGTATCTAGCTAGTGCTTAATTGATTGATGTTGCTGGTTCTCTTTGTTTTTTTCTAATTCCAGCCCCCTATGAGGGAGTGTTTCTGATATTAGATAGGAGAGAGGCAATAGGGTTGGGATATAACATTTTTTTCCCTTTTCTGGCCAACTATTAGGTTTTATATAGCCCAAGATGCATGCAGGCGAAAGGTAAAATAAAAGTGGTCAACTCCGAGGAGAGGGTCTTTTCCTCTAGGCTTAGGCCTGAGGTGGAGTGCAGTCAGCGTTTCAAACCCTCCTAGGCCTGTTGCTTAGGGAGGGCTATACTTTGAGTGTCAGACCTATGCACAGCCAGCCTGGGCTCACAGTACTCCTGGACAGTGCAGTGCATTACATGAGCGTCATACTGTCCAGGGGGAAAATCCATCATTGCCACTACGGAAGAAGATAAAGAACCTGAAGCAACAGCAGACTGGCCATAGGACTTCAGGATTTTAAGTCAGTATGTACTGAATTTAATTTAAAAGAAGCAAAAGAGGGGTTTTGGAGAGAAGGAGGTAGGGTGGGGGTGGGGACTACACAAAAAGGTGAGTTTGGCTTTAAGTCCTCCCCCCATACCCTGAAAGGGTAGCAATATGCCAGTGGGTAAGTCCACTTTCATGGGAAAAAAAATAGCAAATAAAGAAAAAATTATATAGCGTGTACAATTGCGATACAAGTCATATTGTAATTGAATGTTATTAAAAATTACCTTTTCTTTTCAATCTGAAGCCGCTGTAATTTTCTATAAATGCAATGCAATATGGCTACATGGAGTTGTTCTGTACACAGAATGTGTACTGACCACTCCCCATAAACATAATTTCCTGCTTGTGTGATTGGCTCACCAATTTTCCCAGAAGACTGCCTAAGATACAAGTCAGATTTCAGGCATCCTCGGCAACAAAAATGTAATATTTGGTGAGATATTTCCAATAGGAACACGTCTAGGGATGCAGGCCCAGCAGCTTTCCTCATTAGTGCCCTGCAACTGCCACAGCTGACTGATAATTATGAAAACACTCCTATTAGACCCAGACAAACACACATGGATTTATTCATAATAACAAAAGGTATGAGTCTGCAACAAAGGTTGTTATTATCCATGCAGTATACATAGATAACCCAGAGGGGAATATTTTTTTCTCAACAAAAGTGGAGTTACGCTTTAAGGTAGCATTCCAATAACATACCAACTATACCTAAACCTGCTCAAACCCCCATTCCAAGCCTATTTTAACTAATCTGTAAAGGAAAGATGTTTATACTTACCTATTCTGAAGGTGCTCTGGTTCGATCACATGTTTGGCTCCCAGTACCAGCTTCACTGTGGAAGAGAGAGACGGCTAACAACAGATGCCCCATAGTAAGCCTATTGGTGACATCACTGCCCAGGCTCTGCAACCATTGTCAGCAATCTCTCTTCATCACTGAAGCTGGCCACTGGCCAGACCAGAGCACCAACAGAATAAGTAATTATAGACATCTTCACTTCACAGGGTAGTTAAAATAAGCGTAGAATGCAGTGGGAGCACGTTTAAGTATAGATAGTATTTGACTGAAATTCTACTTTAACTCCAGCCCCACTCCTGGAATATTTACATTGCCTCCCTGCCTGGCAATATATAGCCTTTGAAGTAAAAATTCTGGTCATGAGCAGCAACTACTGCTCAAACCTATTATTTATTATGGGCAGTCTGTACGTATGGTGGTCTGTAGCCAACCAGAGGAGCATTGACGCAGCCACAGGAATGAATGGATCAATCTGACCATATGTGCAAATGTAACTGCACATGACCTGTCTTTTTTTTTTTTTCTGCAAAAGCTGTGCTACCATTACCTAAAACCTTCATCTTTCAGCAATAAAAACTCGACCAGTCCATATCCTTTTAACTGCTTGTGTGTCTCTGTTAGGGATACTTCAATTCACTTACTGGTAACCACTTTCACTGGGACTGGGACTTTTATTGAAGAAATAAGAGGATAGCCCCTCTATGGTGACATATAACATAAAACATGACAGGGGTTCTAACCCTTCTAAAACTTAAAAAATAAAAAATAAATAAAGCATGCCATGTGACAGGTGGATTACATCAGAAACAATATGACAGCTTATTGGAAATACAAACAGATGAACTCATAGTAACATCAGGAAAGCATTACAGCCACTTGCAGTTTGGTTAATCATTGGCCAAGGGATATAGATGCAATAACCTGTCACCTGATTCATAATAAACATACATATAATAAATAAAACCTAAACACCTCATGCCGAAGTTGTCATCCATTTTAAATAATTGATAGATACACTTTTCTTCTACTGCAGTGTACTAAGTGCTATTGATCTCAGGATATAAGCTTAGAATGCGGTGGGAGCCCGTTTAAGTATAGATAGTGCTCTCTAATCGTAATCGCAAAAGATTGAGAGCGGGTCCTTTTCGGTCAGAAAAAGTTCCGATTGGAAATTCCGATCGTCTTTACAAATTCCAACGCGCAAAATTCCTACGCATGCTCGGAAACAATTCGACGCATGCTCGGAAGCATTGGACTTAATTTTCTCGTCTCGTAGTAGTGTTGTACGTAGGGATGGGCCCGGTGTTCGATTCGAACCCATGTTCGAATCGAACATCGGGTGTTCGACCGCTCGTCAAGCCCAGAACTATTTGGGCCGTTCGCATCAAATTCGTGTGATGCGAATGGCCCACAATGCACTGCGCCAGTCGCAGTGCAATGCTGGCTGATGATTGGCCAAGCATGCACTGTGACCCGCATGCTTGGCCAATCATAGAGCCAGCGGTGAGGAGAGCAATAATTGGCCACAGGCAGGATGTGGCCAATTATAGCTCAGGGGGTTTAGTACACGCCCCACACTATAAAAGGCCACCGCGCCGGCGGCCTCGTGTAGTGTGTTCCAGCGTGTCAGTGACATTATCTGCTATGATCCATTCTGCAGTGCTGCTGAGTCTGACATTATCTGTGCTGTGATTATTCTGCTGAGTGCTGCTGACTGCTGACATTATCTGCTGTGATTCTGGGGATTAGTGTGTGCGTGCTGTTAGTACAGCATTGCAGTATCACATTAAACCACCTTTACCCTTCTGGCCTGTTGTGTCATTTAAGGCAGCCATCTGCGGCTAATGAATTGCCGGTTCCCATAACACAGTCATCCAGAACAGTCATCCATTGAAAGTCATTGATTAAAAAAAAAGTCATTGATAAAAAACAAAAACAAAAAAGCGTGGGGGTCCCCCCAAATTCAATTACCAGGCCCTTCAGGTCTACTATGGATATTAAGGGGAACCCCCAACAAAAAAAAAATGGCGTGGGGTCCCCCTCAAAATCCATACCAGACCCTTGAGGTCTGGGATGAATTTTAAGGGGAACCCCGGCCAAATTAAAAAAATAAATAAATGGCGTGGGGTCCCCCTCAAAATCCATACCAGACCCTTATCCGAGCACGCAACCTGGCAGGCCGCAGGAAAAGAGGGGGGGACGAGAGCAGCCCCCCTCCCTCCTGAACCGTACCAGGCCACATGCCTTCAACATTGGGAGGGTGCTTTGGGGGTCTGTGACCCCTCAAAGCACCTTGTCCCCATGTTGATGAGGACAAGGGCCTCTTCCCCCACAACCCTGGCCATTGGTTGTGGGGGTCTGCGGGCGGGGGGCTTATGGGAATCTAGAAGCCCCCTTTAACAAGGGGACCCCCAGATCCCCCCCCCCTGTGTGAAATGGTAAAAAGTACCCCTACCATTTCACCAAAAAAGTGACAAAAATGGTAAAAATGACAGGAGACGGTCTTTGACAATTCCTTTATTAAAATCTTCTTTCATCTTGTTTCTTCTGGTCTTCTTCCTTCTTCCTTTCTTCATCCTTCGGTTTCTTCATTTTCTCCTTCCGGTATCTTCTTCCATCTTCTTCTTCCTCCAAGCCACTTCTTCTTGCTCTGGTCATCTCGTCCGGCATCTTCTTTCACGGCGTCGGCGTCTCTTCTTGGGCCGCTCCACGCAATGGGAGGCTCCCACTGTGTGAGGCTTCGCTGCGTCTGACAGGTCTTTTATAACGGAGGGTGGGGCCACCTGGTGACCCCGCCCCCTCTGACGCATGGGGACGTCATGGGGACTTCCCTATGGCTTTCCCCATGACGCTCTCGTCCCCCTCTCTTTTCCTGCGGCCTGCCAGGTTGCGTGCTCGGATAAGGGTCTGGTATGGATTTTGGGTGGGACCCCACGGCATTTTTTTTTGGCCGGGGTTCCCCTCAAAATCCATCCCAGATCTCAAGGGTCTGGTATGGATGTTGAGGGGGACCCCACACCATTTTTTTTTTTGTCCGGGGTTCCCCTTAATAACTATAGCAGATCTGAAGGGCCTGGTAATTGAATTTTTATCAATGACTTTTTTTTTTATCAATGACTTTCAATGAATGACTGTTCTCTGTGTTACGGGAGCCGACAATTCATTAGCCGCGAGTGATTTTAAATAGCTTTTTTTCCTGCAAAAATGACACTTTGTGCAGGGACAGTTCTAAGCACGGGAAACATGTGCCCCTTCACAGGCATACTATAGACACCCCCAGGTACGAAATTTAAAGGAATATTACACTTTTATGGTTTCACATTAAGCATTATTAAAATCACTCCTCCTGAAAAAACGGCCGTTTTTTAAAAAAAAATTTGCATTGATACATGTCCCCTGGGGAAGGACTCAGGTCCCCAAACACTTTTTATGACAATAACATGCATATTAGCCTTTAAAATGAGCACTTTTGATTTCGAACGTTCGCGTCCATTGTAATTAATAGGGTTCTAATGTTCGCACGAATTTAGGTCCGTTCGCGGGTTCCGGTTGCGAACCGAACCCGGGGGTGTTCGGCTCATCCCTAGTTGTACGTCACCATGTTTTTGACGGTCGAAAGTTCAGAGAACGTTTGTGTGACGTGTGTGCAAGCCAAGCTTAAGCGGAATTCCGTCGGAAAAAACATCCTAAGTTTTTCCAACGGAAATTCCGCTTGTGTGTACGGGGCATAAGAGTCTACTTCATGAAAAATAGATTACAGGGCCATTAAGTAGTGGAGGGGTATGGATTATTTCTTGAGGATATTGTTTAGTGTCACTTTAAAGCTTAGTCACTCTGTGAGAGTTCGTTGAGTTTTCTACTTTGTTTCTAAAGGTCAGTCAGTGAGAGTTCATTGAGACTTCTGTCTTCTATGTCTATGTCTAACACAACCGGAAAAACTCAATTGACTTCTAGGGTTATGAACGCGTGTGAAGAGGCTCACAGGTGGAACCTCCCAAGTCACTGTGTGAGAGTTCATTGAGTTTTCTACTTTGCTTCTGAAGGTCAGTCAGTGAGAGTTCATTGAGACTTCTGTCTTCTTTGTCTAACACAACCGGAAAAACTCAAATGACTTCTAGGGTTTTGAACGCGTGTGAAGAGGCTCACAGGTGGAACCTCCCAAGTCACTGTGTGAGAGTTCATTGGAGTTTTCTATTTTCCTTCTACGTCTAACGCATTAGCTTTAGATTAAAAAATAGCTATATGAATCATGCAAGTACAAAAAAAAAAGGCTAAACTCATTTAACCCAGCTATAGTAATCTGATACAGGTAAGAATAATGGGGGGTTGATGGGAGACCTGTGAAACAGAAGTTTTTTTTATCTTAACTGCTTAAGGACCAGCCACCGTCATTATACTGCGGCAGGTTGGCTCTCCTGGGCGAATCGCAGTAGGTGTACGTCGGCTGCTTTAATAGGGTGCACACGTGTGCCTGAACCGATGTACATGGCCGCGATGTCCGTCAACCACCTGCGATCGCTCCACAGAGAGCCAGAGCCGGGATCTGTCAATGTAAACAGACAGATCTCCGTTCTGACTAGTGATTAGGAACAGCGATCTCTCTCCTACTCCAGTCAGTCCCATCCCCCCACAGTTAGAAACCCTTCCCAGTGAACACATTTTACCCCTTGATCACCCCCTAATGTTAACCCCTTCCCTGCCAGTGACATTTACACAGTAATCAGTGAGTTTTTATAGCACTGATCCCTGTATAAATGTCAATGGTCCCAAAAATCTGTCAAAAGTGTCCGATCTGTCCGCCGTAATGTTGCAGTCCTGTTAAAAATCGCTGATCACCGCCTTTACTAGTAAAAAAAAATGCCATAAATCTATCCCCTATTTTGTAGACGCTATAACCTTTGCACAAACCAATCAATATACGCTTATTGCGTTTTTTTTTTTTTTTTTTTTTTTTTACCAAAAATATGTAGAAGAATACATATTGGCCTAAACTGATAAAGACATTTTTATAATTTTTTTTTGGAATATTTATTATAGCGAAATGTCGCTCTTTTTTTGTTTAGCGCAAAAAATAAAAACCGCAGGGGTGATCAAATACCACCGCCGTATCGCAAAAAATGGCCTGGTCATTAAGGGGGAAAATCCTTCCGGTCCTTAAGTGGTTAAAGATAAGTTTACCTTTCAAAAAAATAATAAATGCACATCTTTTTGCAGGTAAAAAAGCAGCAGATCACGGGTGCAATCCCAGGCTCCTGCAGACTGTCAGTGTAGTTGTCTGCTTGTACAGGCAGTTACAGAATGCAGGAAGCATCAATTAACTACCTACAGAGCTCATCAGTGCCCTGATAGTTGATTGAGTACTACAAGCCGTCAGCCACAATTGCTGATTAAATTTTCTGACTAAAGTTCCACTTTAAGTATTAAAGTGATTGTAAAGTTAGAAGGTTTTTAATCTTAATGCATTCTATGCATTAAGGGAAAAAACCTTCTGTGTGCAGCAGCCCCCCTCAGCCCCCTAACTTACCTGAGCCATCTCGATGCAGCGATGTTGCAGAAGTGTCTTGGCTGCCCAGGACTCCTCTCCTCATTGACTGAGAAGGCAGCCATTGACTCCTGCTGCTGTCAATCAAAGTCAGTGAGCCAATGAGGAGATAAAGGGGGCAGGGCGATATCGTGGCTCCGTGTCTAAATGGACACACAGAGCAGCGGCTCGGCTCAGGTGCCCCCATAGCAAGCTGCTTGCTGTGGGGGCACTTGGCAGAGGGGAGGGGACCTGATAAGAGAAGGATCTGGGCTGCTCTGTGCAAAAACCATTACACAGAGCAGGTAAGTATAGCATGTTTGTTATTTTTAAAGAAAAAAAACTGAGACTTTAGTATTACTTTAAAGAACCTATGCCAAAAATTAGACCATAGTAATAAAATCACAGTGGGAAGTCCAATATCGGTAAGGTGATCTATATGTAACAACATGAAGAAATGTTTCATTTTTCAAAGAGGTTCACACAGAGGTTAAATGGTGAAGTTTGAAGACATTTTTGTTATCTGTCAGCACTCTCCAAATGCCAGCTAGCTTAAAGTATATCTCAACCCAAAACTTTTTTTCTTTCATTTTGGGTCCCATTTGAGAGATTTCACTTCCTGTCCTGTAGATACAACAGGAAGTGAGAAGAAATATATCTAAAGTGAGGTATATCTGCTCTTAGATAGATGTCACCAGAACAAACGTCTCCTTTGGAAGATTTCCCCTCTTTCCTTGTTCTGGTAATAATTCAATGGTCACCATGACAAATAGAGAGGTTAACTCTCCCCAGCAGTAACACATACAGCAATAAAAACCTGAATGGGAGTCCATCATTTCCATATTCTATCTGAAACTAGAAAATAAAATTTTCGGATTAGATACACTTTAAGGCATTTGCTCTGCATTGTGTAACGCAGTACCACATTTATAAGTTGCTTGTCCATGCTAAGTTTAAACTTCAATGGCCTGGGGCCCTCTGGTGGAGAATTAGCAGTACAGCATGAATGTTGACCAAAAAAATGCAACGCACAATACAATTTACAGCCAGCAGGTGTATGAAAGGTTTTTTTTTTTTTTGACTGACATTAACCTGCTGGGTTGAATGAAAAAAAACTCATAGTGTGTTCCAGGCTTTAGATTGATAATGTATCCCATATGGGGTAATGCTGTCAATGTAACAGGGACAGTTCCTGAGATCTGTGACCAGTGGCTTCGCTAGGGGGTGGCTTTTGGGGCTATAGCCCGGAATCTGAGGCCCATAGCCCCAAGTCTCTCAGAGACGGTCGTGGCCTCTCTGCATCCAGGCCGCAAGTGGGGCGGGCAGCACCAGAGAGCAGGGCGGGCGAGAGAGCAGAGAGATGACACCATCTCTCACTGCCCGCCCTGCATCACCGCTGTTC
Source organism: Lithobates sylvaticus (assembly GCA_028564925.1). Lineage (NCBI taxonomy): Eukaryota > Metazoa > Chordata > Amphibia > Anura > Ranidae > Lithobates > Lithobates sylvaticus. Next base: position 237,059,190 of record CM053032.1, read on the forward strand.
CGCTCTCACTGTCCAGCCATGGGCAGCAGAGAGATGACATCATCTCTCACTGCCTGCCCTCTCTCTGGTGACCCTGATGTAAGGAGCGGCTCTCTGGGGACTCTGAGGTAAGAGGGGCTCTCTGGGGACCCTGATGTAAGTGGGGGGGGGGCTCTCTGGGGACCCTGATGCAAGGAGACGGCTCTCTGGGGACTCTGATGTAAGTGGGGGGGGGCTCTCTGGGGACCCTGATGCAAGGAGGCGGCTCTCTGGGGACTCTGATGTAAGGGGGAGGCTCTCTGTGGACCCTGACATAAGTGGGGGGGGCTCTCTGGGGACCCTGATGTAAGGGGGAGGCTCTCTGGGGACCCTGATGTAAGTGGGGGGCTCTCTGGGGACCTTGATGTAAGGGGGGCTCTCTGGGGACCCTGATGTAATGATAATATATATATATATATATATATATATATATATATATATATAAAAATAAAATATGACTTTCTTTACTTTACTGCTATGGGCTCTAGCCCTAGATCTTTTGTAGACCTATCAATGTCCCTGCCTGTGACATTAACGGAACCTGCTAAGCTTGGTTTTGGAAGAGGGGACTTAGCAGCCCCCTAAGAAAACAGCATAAAGTATTTAGAGTGTTTGTTAAATTATTTTCACCTACAAGGGATATTTAGTGTTTAAGCTTTGGAATTTTGTATTTACTGTGTATGTTAATGTAAAATTGATTAAAAAAAACATTTAGGTGTCCGTTTAATATATTGAGAAATTTCAGATCTCAGGAGTTCTCGGCACTTCTCTGAGATATCTGTTCTCCCTCTTGTAGCAGCTTAATATACATTGTAGATCGCTTCTCTCACTGAGAATAGAAGTGATCTACAAATGCTTTGAGAATCCCAAACGGCTTCTGTTTCTGTAATCTCACGATAGCTCGGGAGATTTCAGTATCAGAACCCCAAAGTGAAACACGAAGCACTCCACATACACTGCACATATTAACTTAATAATAAAGATATATTCCCCCTACCCAATAAACAGACACCCCATAACAGTAAAACATTATAATGATTAATACATAAGCATAACACATGTGCATATTTGTCTGTAGCCACAACACTGCCTTTGCATGGGTGTACACTGTAATACACAAATGTGAAGGACTCGGATGATATATATATATACATATATCTATATCTATCTATCTATTTATATATTTTTTTTTTTTTATATCTGTGTGTGTATATATTTTCATCTGTATATATATATATATACACACACACACATACAGATGAAAATATATACACACACAGATATAAAATATATATATATATATACATATATATATATATATATATATATATATATATATATATATATATATATAATGTGTGTGTAATTGTATAGTTAATGAAATTTTAACATGCTGTTGTTGTATTTTCCACTGCTGTAGAAAGTTTTTACTTTCACTGTTGGCAGATGGATGAAGGAAGAAGCTATTCACTGCCCGAGATCTCCTCTTTTTTGCTGCTAACTCCACCTCTGGGCTTGAGAAGCCAGAAAGGAGAACTCAAAAGAGAAGCAGAGTGATAAAGTGAGATCACTGTATATTAAACAGGCCGTTTCTATTGCAGTCAATGCAGCCGTTTTGTGTACTGAGATGAGAAGAGAAGAATAAGTTCTCCAGTACTCATCTCAGTATATTAAACCGGCAATGCTCTGAGATAAGCTGAGATCACCATGATCTCGGCTTATCACAGTTTATTAAACGTACACCTTAGTACATCACTGGAATACGTGTACATTGCCTCACGTTTTATCCCTTTAAACACACTGCAAGTAGGGGTGCACCAAATGGTAATTTTGGTGCCGAATCCGATACCGAAAATGAAAGATGCACTAGGCCGAAAACTGAAGCTGATACCAAAAATTACAGTTTTTAAAAAAAAAAAAAACAGCGGGAGGGACCGAGGGATTTGGTTCCAAAAGAAGAATATTTCTAAATGAGGTACAGCTGGGAGCTATGAGTTCATGTCTGGTGTTCATTGTATGTAATTTATAGTATCACCATAATATGCTGGTTAGCAGGAAACACTGACACCAAGTTAGATTATCTGTTTCCCATTATAGCAAGATTTCTATAGAGCCTCTGGTGCATTGCAAAGTGCAATATATATATATATACACACACACATACCGATCAGCCATAACGTTATGACCACTAACAAGTTAACAGAATAACATTGATTATCTTGTTACAATTTCATCTGAAGGTGGGTGAGATATATTAGCAGCAAGTAAATATGTTGTCCCTGAAGCTGTGTTGAGAGCTGAAAAAATGGACATCACAGTTTGTTGTGTATAGAGCTGTGTAGCCAAATCAATCAGGAAGACCATGCTGACCCATATCCTCGGACAAATGCTCCTACAGAGGATATGTGAGCATTAGAACTGGACCATGGAGAAACGGTAGAAGGTGGCCTGTTCTGATGAACCATATTTTCTTTTACATCATGTGGAAGGTCGTGTGTGTGTGTATCACTTACCTGGGGAAGAGATGGCAACAGGATGCAGTATGGGAGGAAGGTCAGCTGGCAGAGGCAGTGTGATGCTTTGGGCAATGTTCTACTGAGAAACCTTGGTCCTGCCATTCATGTGGATGTTACTTTGACACATACAACCTACCTAAATATTGTTGCTGGCCAAGTACACCCCTTCACAGAAATAGTATTCCCTCATGACATTGGTCTCTTTCGGCAGGATAATGTGCCCTGTCACACTGCAAAAAACGTTCAAAAATGGTTTGAGGAACCCAACAATGAGTTTGAGGTGTTGACTATGCCTCCAGATCATGCAGATCTCAATCCAATCAAGCATCTGTGGGATTTGCTGGAAAAACAAGTTTGACCCATGGAGACCCACCTCGCAATTTACAGGACTTGTAAACCTTTTTTGTTTGTATTAAAATAACAAACATGTCTATACTTACCTGCTCTGTACAGCCCCGATCCTCTTCTTCTGGGGTCCCCCATGGAAAGCCGCTTTCCATGGGGGCACCCGTGTGGGCTCGCTCCTGAGTCCCGCTGTTGTGTCCATTGACACAGACAGCGGGACTCAGCCCAGCCCCCCGTGTCACAGGATTGCTATCAATTAGAGCTGCACGATTCTGGCTAAAATGAGAATCACTATTTTTTATTTGTGCTTAGAAGATAGATCACGATTCTCTCACGATTCTCGTGGCGTAACATCATCTTTCACATTAAAACAAAAAAAAATTGGGCTAACTTTACTGTTTCGTTTTTTTTTTTTATTCATTAAAGTGTATTTTTTCCCCAAAAATTGCGTTTGAAAGACCGCTGGGCAAATACAGTGCGACATAAAATATTGCAGCAATTGACATTTTATTTCCTAGGGTCTCTGTTAAAATATATATAATATTTGGGGGTTCCAAGTCATTTTCTAGCAAAAATATTGATTTTAACTTAAGAAACAAGTGTCAGAAAAAGATTTAGACTTTAAGTGGTTAATCTTCCTGCATTTACAGGTTGTTAAAAACTTGGCAGACTGATTGGATTTTTTCTTTACACACAGAAGTTTCCCTTTGATCTAAGAAGGAAGAGTTAGTTACAATATTTATGTTAAAACTTGGCAGGATGTTTTCTTTAGACAGCTGAGTGAGCAGATAAGTCTCTCCACTTGTTATATGAAAGAATCAGAAAATAGAAGGGTTGAATCGAGATCACGATTTTTTAACGATTTATTGTGCAGCTCTACTATCAATCTGTCCAATGAGGAGAGAGGCAGCGGCTGGAGCTGCTGCATTCGTGCACATCGATGGATCCAATTTGGCTCAGGTAAGAAAAAGGGGGGTCTGGGGGGGCGCTGGAGCACAGAAGGTTTTTCATCTTAATGCATAGAATGCTTTACAATCACTTTAACCCCATTTTTTCCGATACGGCACTGCGTTGCTTTAACTGACAATTGCGCAGTTGTGCGACGATGTACCCAAATAAAATTGATGTCCTATTTTTTCTCACAAATGAAGTGTTCTTTTTGTGGTATTTGATCACCTCTGCGGTTTTTACTTTTTGCGCTATAAACCAAAAAAAGAGCGTAAATTTTGAAAAAAAAATATATTTTTTACTTTGTGCTATAAAACACATTCAATAAAAAAGTATTCTGCTACATGTTTTTGGTAAGAAAAAATCCCAATAAGCATATATTGATTGGTTTGCGCAAAAGTTATAGCGTCTACAAACTATGGTATATATTTATGGAATTTTTATATTTTATTTTTTTTTACTAGTAATGGCAGTGATCAGCAATTTTTAGCAGGACTGCAACATTGCGGCAGACACATCTGACCCTAAGTGACACTTTTTGGGGACCAGTGACACCAATACAGTGATCAGTGCTGTCACTACACTAATGACACTGACAGGGAAGGGGTTAACATCAGGAGCAATCAAGGGGTTAATTGCGTTCCCTGGGAGTGCTTGCTAACTGTGGGGGTGATGCTTCGACTGGGAGAAGACAGAGAACCGTGTTCCTGCTTAGCAGAAACACAAGATTTCCATCTTCCCCTCTGACAGAACAATGATCTGCCTTGTTTGACCGCCGTTCTGTCTGCCACAGGAATGATCTGCAGGTCCTGACGGACATCAGGTCCACCGCACCTGCTGATTTGCTCTTGCTGTGTCCAATCACAGCAGGAGTGGGTTACCAGCGGCGCGCCCCCCAGTCCCAAAGAAAAAAATAATGTACAGGTATGTGATTTTGCGCTTAGGGGCCGCCCTGCCGCAGTACCTGGGGCAGTCCTTAAGCGGTTAAAAGAAACTGCTACTAATGGCTTGGTGCCAAATTCCACATTATACCTTCAGTGGTCTAGTGGCACCCATTCTTCAAGGGGTCAGGGCTGTTTTGGTGGCAAAAAGGGGACCTACTCAATATCAGGTGGGTGGTCATAACGTTATGTCTGATTGGTGTATTTAGCACTATAGGTTTGAAAAGATGGAATCCTTGAAACCTTTCCTTTTGTTTAACAAAATACATGTTTTCACCTTTTGCATTTTGGTCCAGCTTATATACTTCAGCCTCTTTGCAGCCACTTCATGTCTAAATGCACTCCAGTGAAAGCTGCATGGAATTTCTCAGGACAGGTTTCCTGATAGTAACAGCAGTGAATTATAGCTGGGTAATGTGTGGTGAAAAAGCCACTTGAAGTCTACGTTGGATGATGGGTGACAGCTCAGGAGCACAATTGGGATTCAAGGACATAGTATTGTCACCCTATAACAGGAAGTGACTGAGTAGGGCTCTCAAATTCTTCCTGTATTGAATTGTATTGTAACTGTACTGTCTCCACTCACATTGTAGAGCACTGTGAAAACCGTTGGCGCTGTATATATCCTGTATAATAATAATAATAATAACAAGGAACTTCATGGCAGGATTAACAGGTATAATCACATGAATGAAAGCTGAAGAAAAAAATTACAACAATTACTTCAAATGCTTTTATTGATTGAGTTTACATATACATTAATGTGAATTCAAGAGCAACCCAGCGCTAGTTGGAAGCAGCCGCTTGAGAAATGCCAAGGCAAACTGAAGCAACTCAAAAACAAGTCAAAACAACGCAAATGTTTCTCAGAACATACTGTATTTGACTTACATCTGTGCCTGAAGGATTTGTTCATTAGTGTTTGGCACAATCCTTTATAAATGAACAATGTCCAAATAAAACATTACAAATAAAAAAGCAGTTTGTGTTGCAAAATGCAGCAAAGTGTATGGAATGGCATCTGGGATATCTGGTGTTAATGAGCCCTCAGCAGAAAGTGTATGAACCATCATTCCTGCCCACAAAAGGTAAAACACGCCTGCAGAATCATTTCAGTTGAAAACAAAGTTCAGCATTTCAAATCTCATGCCTTCAAAGGGCACAGATTGTGAAATCGCTTAAACCACTCGCCGACCGCCTAACTGGGAATGTGCGTCAAATTTGAACGCAGGGTTTAGGCTGCAGCTAGATGACATAACCCCAGTATCATTCCATTCTTTCCCTTAAGCGGATTCGCTGTGGGATCACTTTTAGAAGCAGTGGAAGAGGTGCTCCCGCCACTTCCTGATGGTTCCTGGGCTAACGTGACCGATCGCTGAGCCCGGGAAACATCCGGCGTCAGCAGGATTTTTACATAGAGATGAGTGATGGCAAGTTGGCCACTGCTCATCTCTATGCCCTTGGAGGACCCTAGCGACTTCAACGTCTCTCCCAGTTCTCCAGCAATGTAAACATTGTTTTTTACTTTTTCTTAAAGCAAAAGTTCAGAATTTTTTTTTTATTTTTTTTGATCTTTTGCTTTTAAAGGGGTTGTAATCCTTCGTGTTTTTTCCAATTACCAATTATTATTTTCTAATTACCCAACTGCTCTTGCACAATAAATCCAACCCTGAGTGAGGGCGATTTGTGTATGATCCCTGAAATTTGTTGTCTGACAACTTTTGATAGACCTTTTTATGGTGACAAAAAAAGAAATTATACCTATAACAATTCCTATGGTTTGGCACATTCATACTTTCACTCCATGCAAGCCGATTCATCTGGGAACCCCACTTGGGCACTACCATTCAGTAGAGAGATGCCACACTAAAACAATTACTTGACTTAATTACCGTAGATGTTTTAGGGCTTCAATGCCTCAATACCTTCAAGCACCTTGGACCGATTTGCAAAAAAAAGAGCAAACAAAACTATCTAGTAAATAATACATGTAAACCAGTCAGATTTCAGTTTACTGAAACGGGTGCACTTTTTTTATCATATTGGTGAGAGATAACTATTCAATACAGTAATTTTCCTTGTGTTTTCATTTAATTTTTAAGAAATTTACAAAAATGTTTACCAGTTTAAAAAAATTACACATCCTTCTTTTTAGAGGGATCTATTTTCTTCAGGTTCAGGTGTATTCCATTTAAGGACCGTAGGACTAACTGAGGAAGTATTAAGGGTTCCTTTTCTTTATCTGGGTATAATTCAAACCTCTGTAATGTCAGTGCAAGGGCCACCTTCATCTCATTCATAGCAAAATTCTGTCCAATACAGTTTCTGAAAAGAGGAATAAATAGGTGTTAGATTTTTCTAATACTGTGGTACTATTGAAGTATTGTGTGTGCTGTTTGTACTACTGTACATCTTAAAAAGTCCCAATTATGAATATTTTATTCAATTAAGCCCTCCAACAGTGCTGCTGTATCCCATACGGCCATGTAAATAGCAACCTATGAAAGTCTTGATTTGCACAGTCTTAAGGCTCGTACACACGATATGAAAATCAGATGGGAAAATTTGTAAGACGAGCTGTCTGCCGATTTTCGGATCGTTAGTACGGTGCTTTCGACAGCCGATTTCGCTTTTTCGTCAGACAAAAGTTGGATGTGCAGACGATAAAATTTGTCGGATGTGAACTTATCGTCTAGTTGAGTCTTCGTTTCATTAGTACGGTTTTCGTATGAAAAAAATCGTAAGAGCAAGACTACGCATGCTCAGAAACGAAAGAACACATACAAAACTATTCAACACATTACTTCACTTCTGATGTTGTATTCTGTCGTACAAAAATTGTTGTATTGTGAGTAACCTCTTCATTTTCGACATGAGACTAGCATGCCACAAAAAACAGACGTTTGGTCGTCCGAAAATCTAAGCGTGTGTACGAGGCTTTAGTCACACCTCCTCACCACATCACATGTGGCAGTGCTTGGGCCTGGTGATTTGACACTCAGGTACTCGATATTGTCACATAAAGAAGGAGTCCACCTCCTAAATCCCAGAAGTCTTCTGAAGTTTTTTTCTAAAGGGCAGGGTGGCACTGCCACAGAGGATAGGAAGGTCAGTACAATGTGGCCTCTTCTACACCGGCCAGCTGATCAGGTCCACCTGTCAGTTTTTCAGGCAGACCTGATCAAAGGTCCATTCATCCCTATACACAGGCAGGGGAAACGGACATGTGTCAGTTTACACCCAACTACCTCTGGGTCTGATCTGGTCCACTAAAATAAAAACAGAAGGGTCCTCTTCTATTTAGGCAGATCAGATTGCAGGGTAGTCGGTTGTAAATAGATGGCAAAGTCTGTTTACTCCTGGCCGCCCATAGAGCAGAGTGAGCTCTGTCAATGTCCGCTTTGCAGAAACTGAGCAGATACAGATGTGTCATCCACCCGCTCTGCTCTGATCAGCAGGGGTTGCTGCCAAACAAGCTGCTGAATAGGCCTGTGCTTTGAATTCCCACTGGAAAAAATACCATTGTAGGTCCAAGTCACTTCTGGTTTGTTCACTCTGTTGCCAGTCAAGCCTTGATGAAGGGGCCACTTAGACCCCCAAAACACTTTGGCTACTTTTTGAATTGTACCCCTGACTTTAACGGAATAAAGTTGTATCTGGACCTCTTAGCAGTGGTGTGTCACTTCAATTTCAACTCTTTTTACATTACACTACAAACCAAGGAGACTGTGAAGAACCCCTAGGCACCAGATCATTTACACCAACAGTAATACCTTATGATAAAAACACCAGTAAAAAAAACCTACGAGTCCAGCACTATCTTTCCACTTTCCTCAACTGATCAGCAGAGGATCTGTGAGTGGAATCTGCCCCGTGTGAAGGGGGTCTTAGGCCCCTTTCACACTGTCGGACCATTCAGGTCTGCCTCTCAGTTTTGACGGCGGACCTGAACGGGCGCTCCATTCTGGTCTATGGAGCGACGGATGTCAGCAGTGACATGTCCGCTGACATCCGACCCAGTCCGATCTGCTAAAAGCAGACGGATGGCCCTACGTCCGGATTCATCACTGGCAGATCGGATCGGGTGAGATCAGATGAAAACGGACATGCTGTCCGTTTTCATCCGATCTCTCCATAGAATCCAGCGGTGCTCGACAAGCCCCTCCCCGCTCAGTGAGCAGAGAGGGACCTGTCATCCGCCGGCTCAGCGGAGATCAACGGAGAGATCTCCAACTAGCCAGGAATAAGCAGTGTATGCAGATGGGGATTTCTGTCTCGTCAGCTGGCCAACCACTGCTGAGTTTTATAAAACATTTGAGCTTTGTTCTAAAAGGATCCATTAATCCTCCCCTTGCGAAGAAGAAGAGCAATTGGACTAGGTTTTCTAATGTGGTAGACCGACTGTCCCCTCCCCCCAGAACAGTCAGCTAGGTTGGGCAACAGTCATGTGCATGAGCAGCTTATGTGATAAAAGCATATATTTCAGATAGAGTTTGCCGTAGCAGCAATACCTTGATCCAGCTGAGAAGGGGAGGAAAGCATGAGAATGTCTCTTGGAGGCATTTTCTGGTGAAAACCTCAATGGATCAAATACCTGAAAACAAGAAAGACAGTTATTGTCCCCAGAAAGACAGATGTGTTGCCAATAGAAAAGCAGTTCCACAACTTTCTTATATATAAAAACAAACAATTGTCTGCAGTCATTTTCACCCATGAAATATGAACCAAAGTCTTCTATTTTTTGGCCACTGGGTGGCGCTGTTCTGTTTGAGTATGACATAAGATACCATAAAAATGATAAGTACCTCTGGATCATCCCACAAGCTAGAGCATCTGTTGATAGCGTATAAACTAAGCAGAATATTAATACCTGTGGAGACAGTAAGGACATAAATAATTTTTCAGGTATTACGGATTCAAGCTGAAATATTGTGGAGAAACGAAAAACAGTTGCTGACCTTTAGGCAGGCTCCGACCATCACAGAATGTGATTGGTGAGGTAAGTTCACGAGCTATTCCTGGCACAGGTGGATACAGTCGCATGCTCTCCTTAATACACATAGTGGTGTACGGCATCTTACCCAGATCATCCCTGATCACATACACAAAGCATGCACTTTTTATGGCAAATAAAAACTCTTTACTTATGAAAATACATACCTCTTAACACACACACTCTCTCTCTCTCTCTCTCTCTCTCTCTCTCTCTCTCTCTCTCTCTCTCTATATATATATATATATGGGGCGTAACATGTGTTGGGCCCCTAATCTACTGCTGTGTGCCCCAGGTCCCAACACCACCCTCAAATGTTTTCTATTCCCTGGAAGGAAGAGAGAAAAGATCCCCCTAGTGCCGCACATCCATGGAGTCCTATGGTGGTATAAGAGAGGCAACCTCAGCCTGGGCTCCCGCCAGGCCACACCCCCAACCAAATGTTTTCTATTCCGTTACCTATCAGACCTGCAGCATAGAGACCAGGAAAGTGCTCTGAACTCCTCCCCAGCTCTGTATTGCAAGTCCAACAGGCAGTAGACAACGGCCAGCAGTTGCGTGTGCCCACCAAGACTCCAATCTTCCCCTGGCATGCAGTGTGATCATGCACACCAAGTTTGTTGGGGGGTTGAGATTGCAGCGATTTAAAATGACTGCTTGCTGACTCTGGAGGGGGTTGTGTGGGTACTGCCCACTATCTGCAGATCCAAATTACAGGCTGCTGCTGTCAAGATAGTGTGTTGCAGTTACATACATTTTTAACCGCTTAAGGACCAGCCGCTGCAGTTATACTGTGGCAGGTTAGCTCCCCTGCGCAAATCGGCGCTATTGCATGGCGGCTTGCACAGGCGCAGTTGCGGGGGAGGTGTGCTCTCGCGCCCACTGCATGCTGCTGGAGCTTGCTTGCGCGTCGGGCAGACTCGATGTCCGCCGGCGGCCGGCAATCGCCTAATACAGAGGCAGAATGGGGATCTGCCTTTGTAAACAAGGCGGATCCCCATTCTAACAGAACATGTCAGAGATCTACTGTTCCCAGTGATTGGGAACAGCGATCTCCGTCATGTCCCAGGCAGCCCATCCCCCCCACAATTAGAACACCCCCAGGGAACACAGTTAACCCCTTGATCGCCCCCGAGTGTTAACACCTTCCCTGCCAGTGTAATTTTTACATTGATCAGTGTATTTTTATAGCAATGATCAATGTAATAATGTCGCTGGTCCCCAAAAAGTGTCATATGGGGTCAGATTTGTCCGCCGCAATGTCACAGTCTTGCAAAAAAATGCAGATCGCCGCTATTACCAGTAAAAACAATAAAAATAAATAAAAGTCCATAAATCTATTCCATAGTTTGTAGACGCAATAACTTTTGCGCAAACCAATCAATATATATGCTTATTGCAATTTTTTTAACCAAATGTATGTAGAAGAATATATATTGGCCTAAACTGATGAATACATTTGTTTTTTATATATTTTTTTGGATAGGTATTATAGCAAAAAGTAAAAAAAATTATATTTTTTTTCAAAACTGTCGCTTTGTTTGTTTATAGAGCAGAGGTGAACAAATACCACCAAAAAAAAAATCTCTATTTGTGGGGAAAAAAGGTTGTCAATTTTGTTTGGGTAAAGCGTCGCAATTGTCAGTTAAAGCGACGCAGTGCCGTATCGCAAAAAATGGCCTGGTCATTAAGGGGCAAATCCTTCCGGTCCTTAAGATGTTAGTTGCACCCTAATGTACCTTGGAAACATACCCAAAAGCATATGTGTTAACCATCTGTGCCTTGCAGTGCATCACAAACAAGGTCATTGTCCAGTTTTAGGTGCATGTTGGTGCATTGGTAGACCATTCAAAATAAATGGGCTGCCTTAATAAAAAATGTTAACCTCCAACATACTTAACATTAATGTGCATGCAGTAAAGCACCACACAAGGGTGAAGGCACCCTAAACATTTTTGGTACCTCTCCCTTGCCTGTATTGTTGTCTGTGGCTCTGTTGGGAAGATATCCCCCCTCTTCTTTCAATAATCCTGGTTTAGTGCTACACAAGATAAAAATATAAAGAAAATTCTCACCATTCCACAGTCTTCCGGTCTCCCAGGACCTCTCTGATTTCCTCTCGACATTTCTCTTGGTGTTCAGGGTATTTGGCCATACAATATAATGCCCAGGAGATCCCACTGGCCGTTGTATCATGTCCTTCAAACATGAATGTATCCACCTCTGCACGCATATCCTCATCAGATAACCCCTGACCTTTCTCGTCCTACAAAAAAAAAATATCTTATATAATAAGGATAGATGATTTGTATCACACAACAGACTTCCGGTTAGCAATGCAGCTGCAAGATAAAGCTAGTCACCACCGATCTTTTTTGGTTCACATGGTTCTACTCACACACCACAGCAAGATAATAACAAGTTTTAACATATACATTTTAGTAATGCCTCTCTACATTAGACAAGTGCAAATAATAAAATAGGTCCCCTAAAATACCTTAGCACAGAGAAGAATGTCAAGAAAATCCAGATGTCTCTTCTGAAGTATCTTCTCCAGCTCTTTCTCCTCCTTGAGAGATTCTTTCCTTTCCTTAATGACTTCATCTAGTAAGAAAAGAACCATATATAAGGAAATATTGCAGAATACAAAGCTAACTGAAAGCAACCATCCACCAACTATGCACCAATGTAGTGTGATATTCATCTCTTGCTGTTTGAAAGTCTTGGGTCCTTTGGCTTGCATTGCTAAACCCTTGAAGTTTGAGATTTCTTATAAATGGGATCCTGCAGACACGGAGAAGACATGATGAAGAAAGTAGTGGAGTAATAAAACAGCCCCTCTCCTACATTATAAAATTCCATGTATTAAAATGTTCCAATCCATGCACAGAAACAACTAAGTGGTCAATCTCAAGTGTGGCCCCTGACATCACCAAACATTTGCAAATAATGTTCAGTATAGATAATGCTGTAGAGGAGTGTTAGAGATTTTAGACATGATATAGAAAATGGTAAGAGGCTGCAGACATACTACTGTAAAGGAGTGGTTGGTGACTGAGGGCATGCTGCTCTAGAGATGTTGCTAAAGATGACTGCCATCACAGTCCACTTACAAATCCATGTTCCCACATTTGTGCTATCTACATCTCTCTCTGTTGCCTCTCTCTTAGATTTCTATGTTTTTGCCGGCAATTGACCGATTTAAAGTCTATTGTGTCTTGTGTATTTTTATTGCTGTGCACACTATATTGTTTCGCAACCGATATTGATACATGATTATCTCTGTATCCCTGTTAAGCCTTTTTTTTTTTTTAAACGAATAAAATAAAATAAACTGTATTAAGCCTAATGTTTGTATGTATGTTAGCCTGCTTGTAGCACTGAAAAAAAGCATGTGTAAAAGAAATACACCAACCCAGTCTAATAAATATATAGGTTAAGACGCTACTAAAAACTGACCCAGTGCTTCAGATGTGGATATGGCTGTGTATGGCCTAAGCCATTGCTGCTCCAGCAACATCTCCTGACATGTTTCGCCCTGCCTACTGGAGCTTGGTCTCAGCTTGGTTCCTCTGTGAACAAGCCCCGGTAGACAAGGCGAAACATGTCAGGACTTGGCCGAAGCAGCACTGGCTGAGTCATACAGTGCCTTGAAAAAGTATTCATACAATACTATACAATACAATAACTAAAAACGTAAATGTATTTTATTGGGATTTTATGTGATAGACCAACACAAAGTGACACATAATTGTGAAGTGGAAGGAAAATGATAAATGCTTTTCAACATTTTTTACAAATAAATATCTGCAAAGTGTGGCGTGTATTTGTATTCAGCCCCCCTGAGTCAATACTTTGTAGAACCACCTTTCGCTGCAATTATAGCTGCAAGTCTTTTTGAGAATGTCTCTACCAGCTTTGCACATCCAGAGAGGGACATTTTTGCTCATTCTTCTATGCAAAATAGTTCAAGCCCTTTAAGATTGGATGGAGAGCGTTTGTGAACAGCAATTTTCAAGTCTTGCTACAGATTCTCAAATGGATTTAGGTCTGGACTTTGACTGGGTCATTCTAACACATGAATATTTTTTGATCTAAGCCAAGGATCTACAAATGATGGCCCTCCAACTGTTGCGGAACTATGTGTCCCATGAGGCATTGTAAAACTCTGATTATAAATCCTGAACTGGAGGGCCATAGTTTGGAGACCCCTGATCTAAACCATTCTATTGTAGCTCTGGCTGTATGGTTAGGGTTGTTGTCTTGCTGGAAGACGAACCTCCACCCCAGTCTCAAGTCTTTTGCAGACTCTAACTGGTTTTCTTCTAAGATTGCCCTGTATTTGGCTCCATCCATCATCCCCTCAACTCTGACCAGCTTTCCTGTCCCTGCTGATGAAAAGCACCCCCACATGATGCTGCCACCCACATGTGCCATGGTGGGGATGGTGTGTTCAGGGTGATGCCCTCTGTTCAATTTTGGTCTCATCTGACCAGAGCACCTTCTTCCACATGTTTGCTGTGTCCCCCACGTGGCAAATGGGATTTCTTATGTCTTTCTTTCAACAATGGCTTTCTTCTTGCCACTCTTCCATAAAGGCCAGATTTGTGGAGTTTACGGCTAATAGTTGTCCTGTGGACTGATTCTCCCACCTGAGGTGTGGATCTCTGCAGCTCCTCCAGAGTTACCATGGGCCTCTTGGCTGCTTCTCTGATTAATGCTCTCCTTGCCCGGCCTGTCAGTTTAGGTGGACGCCCATGTATTGGTAGGCTTGCAGTTGTGCCATATTCTTTTCATTTTTGGATGATGAATTGAACAGTGCTCTGTGAGATGTTCAAAGTTTGGGATATTTTTTTATAACCTAACCCTGCTTTAACTTCTCAACAACTTTATTTCCTGACCTGTCTGGTGTGTTCTTTGGCCTTCATGATGCTGTTTGTTCACTAAGGTTCTCTAACAAACCTCTGAGGGCTTTGCAGAACAGCTGTATTTATCCTGTGATTAAATTACACACAGGTGGACTCTATTTACTAATACTAGTAATTCACCACTAGGTGGCTTCTGAAGGCAATTGGTTCCACTAGATTTTAGTTAGGGGTATCAGAGTAAAGGGGGCTGAATACAAAATGCACGCCACCCTTTTCACATATTTATGTATATGTATATATATATTTGTAAAAAAAAATTGAAAACCATTTATCATTTTCCTTCCACTTCACAATTATGTGCCACTTTGTGTTGGTCTATCACATACAATTCCAATAAAATACCTTTATGTTTTTGGTTGTAACATGACAAAATGTGTAAAATTTCAAGGAGTATGGATACTTTTTCAAGGCACTGTATCCACATCTGAAGCACTGACCAGCATCTTACACCACATATGTCCACACTTCAGAATTAGTGCCTGATGCCTGCTCCCACTTTCTGAATACCGGTGGGGACACCTGTTATCTCCTAGCTTTGAGCCATGCTCCAAGACTACACGTGAGCACAGTTTAATAAATATGTTTCATTCACTGGCCCTAAGTATTCACCTAGGCATAGAAAAATACTCAAGGGCCACACTTGAGTTCCCTTATATTAAGTAAGTTGAACACGGCTGGCTATGTTTCTGTTACTTATGTGATTTCTAGCTGCTGGGGCCTGAGGGCTACACAATAAGTACCAAGTAGCTGTATTCAGCCCTAGGGCCACAGGTTGAGAACCAAGACACCAAGCACATCTTAATGTTTATTCACAGATACCAAGCAGGGATAACCAAGCACACAGATCATGTTAGCACTGAAATCTACTTTATCATAACAACACCTATCAAAAGTACCCCCTAAGTGCACAGGAGTACAAGAGATTTGCTGCCCATGACAACATTGGTTCACTGCAGAGATGAATGGAAATTTCAAATTTTGCAACATGCATCAATGACAATGTGCACATGCACTTTGTCAGCACAGGGTGACACTAGAAAGTGTGGAAAACTTGCAGAGGCAGGGCAGCAGCAAAGCATGGCATTTCAGGACGGAGTAAAGGTAAGTAAGTAGAGTAAGGCCTCTTCTTTTCACATGTACTTTTTGAATCCAGGTGACACTGTGCTGACATGGCCTTGGATGAATACACAACCAACTGGTGTTTCCATGGCAGGGACAGAGCTAAAAAAAACTGTATCACACAAAATGTGTTGTGGTGCTGCAGTGATTTGTGGCCATAGTGAAAAGCAGGTGTCTTAAAGCACATGGTGTATTGTAGCACACCTTTTAACATACATATGCGCATAGGTGTGTGCAGCCTATTGCATTAGGGTGTGCACCCCAAAGCTTAAACACACATGCGCAGTAGTGCAGTGGATGGTGTCGGCAGAGCTGTGGATGGTGACAGTAGTTTTTTGTTTTTATTATTTTATTTTGTTATTATTGTTTACAGTTTTATTTTTTTATTATTTCTTTATAATATTATTTTATTTATTATAATTTTTTTACAATTTGTTAGGAGCCCCATCAAGGGGCTTTGGTGAAATAGAAGAAAGGGACTGAGGACAGAGATTCCCCAGTTTCTTTCTCTGTAGCCTCAGCTGCCATGGGGGTAGGAGTGTTCAGCAGGGGGGATCTGAATCACACAGGATGATTACGGTGTGCCCTGGCACACCCAGCACACCCAGCGTGCATGCCTAATGCATATGCGATAAACAGGGACTGTAAAGGATGAATTGTAAGTACAGAAGTACTTTAAAAGTTGAATAAGAAAACTGCTGCTCTTTGAAAAATTACATAGACAACACTAAACAATTCAGCAGTCTTCTAGTAGTGACTTCCTTTGCATCTCAGCATTTGGTTGCATAACATTTCACAGCTATAACAAAAGTGAATGAAGGAAGACTTCTCTCTTCTAGGTGCTGGGATTGCAGTTCTGAGCAGGGTGCCGATTAGAGTTACCACCTCATCCCTTTAAAACCAAACACGTATTAATTACACAGGTTATGTGGCTGATTAAGGTGGTAATTTAACTCACTTGGTGCCTTATCTGCATTAAATTACCCTCAGAACCTGTGCAATTCATATGTGTTCGGGTTTAAAGGGATGAGGTGGCAACTCTAGTGCCGATAGCCAACCACCCAGCAGCCTTCATTCACTGTCGGTCCACTTTGATTAAGGACTGAATAGTGAATTATCTCCACTTAGGGCCACCAGTCCGATATATCATTATTTGTACTGGCCTGCCCTGGGCAGGATGAATTTAACAATTTAGTCTTCTATCCATACAAAACAGTAAGGTAAATGTTATCCAATAACTATCCAGTGCAATTGCAAACTGACCTGTGTGCTGATGCGCCGTCTTTAGAGCTCTTCTGAAGCGAAATCCATGTGGACTCAGATGGAACAGGAAATCGCTGTGGTAGGGTAGGCAGGTGAATCTATAATCCACCAGGTAGGAGAGGTCATATACTGCCTTGATGTAGGCACTTTCACTAGGGAGAAAATAAGTACACATAGATGAAAGCTCAGATTTAAATGCTTCACATTTTAATGAGCTTCTCTATTGCTGAATGACATAAAATGTATATCTTGTCTTACTTATAAATAAATACCCACTGACCATGCATAGTATATGCATTATATGAGAGAGGGTCATAATATTTAGCCTCTGGTTTTGTGCAAGCTAAGCGCATTTACAAGACTCTGCAGCTTGGGCTCCTGATTGTTGAATTGTACATTGCATTTCTACAACAGATCCCTAGTTTGATGAAACCACACTAAGGGCTCTTTCACACGGACGGACCGTATGTCCGTTTTTCATCCTTCCATTTTCGAATGAAAAACGGACATACAGGTATCCCTATGGGATAGCGGGTGTCAGCGGATGAGCATCCGCTGACACCCGCTCTCGTCCGTGCCCGCTCTGCTCCGTTTCTGCAGACGGAGGAAAACCCCATTTTTTCATCCGTCTGCAGAGCGGATCGGGTGACGACGGACTCTACGGTCCGTCGTCACCCGATCTCCCATAGGGGAGATCGGCGCTCTGACAGGTCCGTCCCTGCACAGAGTGCAGAGACAGACCTGTCATCTTCCTGCTCAGCGGAGATCGCTCCGGCGATCCCTGCTGAGCAAGCGGCTATCCACGGGGGGGATCTGCACTGATCCGCCCCGTGTAAAAGAGCCCTAAAGCCTCGTACACCGATCAGATTATCGTACCAATATTCATCCATTTTTTGTTTCATGCTAGTCTCATATCGAAAGTGAAGAGGTTACTCAACAAATGAAAATTTTCGTATGACAAAATTCAACTTCAGAAGTGATGTAATGTGTTAAATTGTTTTAAATGTATTCTTTCGTTTCCGAGCGTAGTCTTGCCCTTACTATTTTTTTCGGATGAAAACTGTACTAATTAAACGAAAATTGGACATTATGTTCAAGTACGATAAAAAATGTATAGCATGCACCTTCAGCTTTTGTTGTTCGAAAAGTCAGAATCGGCTGTCGAAAAGCACTATACTAACGATAAGAAAATCGGCAGATCGTTCGTCGTACGAAATTATACTTCTGATTTTCTTATCGTGTGTACGGGCCTTTACCCTGTCCATGTTCATTTGTTGTTGGTTGTCATTTTTGATTATTGTTGATAATTAGTATGCATCAGTCTGAGGACAACTAACACATGCTTGCCATTAAAGTATAACGAAAGGTAAAACTTTTTTTTTTTTTGTTGGATAGAGTGGAGAGGGATTAGAACACATACAGGTAGTTACATAGTTACATAGTAGGTGAGGTTGAAAAAAGACACAAGTCCATCAAGTCTAATCTGTGTGTGATTATATGTCAGTCTTACATTGTATATCCCTGTATGTTGCGGTCGTTTAGGGACTTATCTAATAGTTTTTTGAAACTATCGATGCTCCCTGCTGAAACCACCGCCTGTGGAAGGAATTCCACATCCTAACCACTCTTATGCCCCGTACATACGGTCGGATTTTCCGACGGAAAATGTCCTATCGGACAATGTTGTCGGAAATTCCGACCGTGTGTAGGCTCCATCGGACTTTTTCCGTTGGATTTTCCGACGGACAAAGTTTTATCTCCTGCTCTCAAATTTTCCGACAACAAAGTCCGATCGGACTTTTTCCGATCGTGTGTAGCGAATTCCGACGGACAAAGTGCCACGCATGCTCAGATCAAATTACAAGACCAAAGCTATTGGCTACTAGCCTCTACATAGTTCCGTCGTACGCAATGAACGTCACCACGTTCAGAATGATCGGATTTTCTGACAACTTTGTCCGACCGTGTGTATGCAACACCAGTGTCGGACAAAATCCGTCGAAAAAAATCTGACGGATTTTTGTGGTCGGAATTTCCGACCGTGTGTATGGGGCATTACAGTAAAGAACCCTCTATGCAGTTTAAGGTTAAACCTCTTTTCTTCTAATTTTATTTAGTGGCCACGTATCTTATTAAACTCCCTTCTGTGAAAAAGTTTTATCCCTATTGTGGGGTCACCAGTACAGTATTTGTAAATTGAAATCATATCCCCTCTCAATCGTTTCTTCTCCAGAGAGTTCAGTGCTCGTAACCTTTCTTCATAACTAATATCCTCTAGTCCCTTTATTAGCTTTGTTGCCCTTCTTTGTACTCGTTTCATTTCCAGTACATCCTTCCTGAGGACTGGTCCCCAGAACTGGACAGCATGCTCAGGGTGAGGCCGGACTGGAGTCTTCTAGAGTGGGAGAATTACCATTTTAGCTCTGGAGTTGATCCCATTTTTTTCATCCTTGATTCCCCCAGAGGTTCTCCCCCCACTGAGTAGATTGCATTCATATTTTTGCCACCCAAATGCATTATTTTACATTTTTCCACATTAAACCTCATTTGCCATGTAGTTGCCCACCCCATTAATTTGTTCAGATCTTCTTGCAAGGTTTCCACATCCTGCGGAGAAGTTATTGCCCTGCTTAGCTTAGTATCGTCCGCAAATACAGAGATTGAACTGTTTACCCCATCCACCAGGTCGTTTATGAACAAATTAAATAGGATTGGTCCCAGCACAGAACCCTTGGGGACCCACTACCCACCCCTGACCATTCCGAGCACTCCCCATTTATCACCACCCTCTGAACTCGCCCTTGTAGCCAGTTTTCAATCCATGTACTCACCCTATGATCCATGCCAACGAACCTTACTTTGTACAGTAAACGTTTATGGGGAACTGTGTCAAATGCTTTTGCAAAATCCAGATACACCACGTCTACAGGCCTTCCTTTATCTAGATGGCAGCTCACCTCCTCATAGGTTAATAGATTGGTTTGGCAAGAACAATTGTTCATGAATCCATGCTGATTACTGCTAATGATACCATTTCCATTACTAAAATATTGTATATGGTCCCTTATCATCCCTTCCAAGAGCTTGCATACTATTGATGTTAGGCTAACTGGTCTTTAATTCCCAGGGATGTATTTTGGTCCTTTTTTAAATATTGGTGCTACATTGGCTTTTTTACAATCAGCTGGTACCATTCCAGTCAGTAGACTGTGAGTAAAAATTAGGATCAATGGTCTGGCAATTACTTGACCAAGTTCCCTAAGGACCCTCTGGTACAAGCCATCTGGTCCCGGTGACTTATTAATGTAAAGTTTTCCAAGTCTATTTCTAATTCTGTCCTCTGTTAGCCATGAGGGTGCTTCCTGAGATGTGTCATGAGGATAAACACTGCAGTTTTGGTTACTGAAACCCCCGGATTCCCTTGTGAAGACTAAGGAGAAGAATAAATTCAAAACCTTAGCCATCTCTCCATCCCTAGCAACCAGGTTCCCTTCATCATGCTTTATGGGGCCAATATGGTCTGTGCTCCCTCTACACCTGTCAGTTTGTATTGCTGTCTGTGCCCCCCGTTTACCATTATCATTGAATGTGAAAGTAAATGAAAATCCCACATTTTGAGGAAAATATTCCAATGGGGACATTAGTTCTGGTAACCTGGTGGGCCCCAAGGAATTTCCTTAAATTTCAAGAATTTCCTCTCACTGCCTGGCTATGGGACAGGAAGTGAAGGAAAATCTCCGCAATGGGACACAGATTGCAAACAAAATCTGACAGGGGTTATAACCTACCTTACTCTAGCCAAAATGAAAAAAATAAAAGTTTTACCTATAGTTCTACTTTAACCACTTCCCGACCGCCCCCTGTATATATACGTCGGCAGAATGGCACGTACAGGCAGAATCACGTACCTGTACGTGACATTCTTCCGGCGGTTGGGGGGTCCGATCGGACCCCCCTCCGCCGGCGGGGACGGTCGGGATCGCTTCAGGAGCGATCCGGGACGAGGGGACGGCCAGTGGTTTCTGGCCACCCCCTCGCGATCGCTCCTGGCCAATGAAAAGCTTCCCCTTCCTGTCTATTGTATAGACAGGAAGGCGGAAGTGATGTCACGCTCGGTGCGCCGGTCTATGTGACCGGAGACGCCGAGCGGCGAACATGTACAGGTTAGTGCACAACACTACACTGACACCAGTACAGTTAGGCACATATTCCACCCCCCTGTCACCCCCCTGATCACCCCCCAGATCACCCCCTCCCCCCCCAGTCACAGTGTCACTAATTGCAGTGATCATTTTTTTACTGATCACTGCATTTAGTGTCAGTGTGACTGTAATAACTGTCAGGGCAGTTAGTTTTAGGTCCAAGGTAGCCCCCTACCCCCCCCCTAATAAAGGTTTAACCCCTTGATTGCCCCCCAGGTAACCCTTTCACCCCCTTTTGCCAGTGTCACTAAGCGATCGTTTTTCTGATCGCTGTATTAGTGTCACTGCTGTCGCTAGGTAACCATTTTTTTTTTTTTTAGGTAACCGCCATGTTTATATAGGTTCATAAATAGTTTTATAGGTCAGGTACCCCCATATTACAACCTAAATAAAGGTTTTAACCCCCTGATTGCCCCTAGAGTTAACCCTTTCACCAGTGATCACTGTATAACTGTCACTGGTGACGCTGGTTAGCCAGTTAGTTATTTCGTTATTTAGGTTCCCCGTCAGGTTTTTATATAGCGTCAGGTACCCCCATATATTACCTAATAAAGGTTTTAACCCCCTGATTGCCCCTAGTTAACCCTTTCACCCCCTTTTGCCAGTGTCACTAAGCGATCGTTTTTCTGATCGCTGCATTAGTGTCGCTAGGTAACCATTTTTTTTTTTTAGGTAACCGCCATGTTTATATAGGTTCATAAATAGGTTTATAGGTCAGGTACCCCCATATTACAACCTAAATAAAGGTTTTAACCCCCTGATTGCCCCTAGAGTTAACCCTTTCACCAGTGATCACTGTATAACTGTCACTGGTGACGCTGGTTAGCCAGTTAGTTATTTCGTTATTTAGGTTCCCCGTCAGGTTTTTATATAGCGTCAGGTACCCCCATATATTACCTAATAAAGGTTTAACCCCCTGATTGCCCCTAGTTAACCCTTTTCACCCCCTTTTGCCAGTGTCACTAAGCGATCGTTTTTCTGATCGCTGCATTAGTGTCGCTAGGTAACCAGTTTTTTTTTGTATTACTGTTACGGGTGACGCTGGTTAGTTAGCTTGTTTTTTATACTGTCAGGGCACCCGCCATTTATTACCCAATAACGGTTTAACCCCCTGATCGCCCGGCGGGTGATATCAATTAGGTTTTAGGGTCAAATAAGGTCTGCGTCGCCCCAGGTTAGTGCCAGTACCGCAAACACCCACGCACAAAGCATACACCTCCCTTAGTGGCACAGTATCTGAACAGATCAATATCTGATCTGATCAGATCTATACTAGCGTCCCAGCAGTTTAGGGTTCCAAAAAAAAACGCATTGTTAGCGGGATCAGCCCAGATACCTGCTAGCACCTGCGTTTTCCCCCTCCGCCCAGCCCAGCCCACCCAAGTGCAGTATCGATCGATCACTGTCACTTACAAAACACTAAGCACACATAACTGCAGCGTTCGCAGAGTCAGGCCTGATCCCTGCGATCGCTAACAGTTTTTTTGTGGTAGCGTTTTGATTCAGTCGCTTCAGTCAGGAGCTTTTTTACCTGTGAATCTCAAAAAAATAAAAAAAAATAAAATAGTTGTCGTTTTATTGTTCTCTCTCTCACTCTATTCTCTCTCTATTGTTGCTCTTTTTTTACTCCATTCTATTCTGCAATGTTTTATTATGTTTTATCATGTTTTATCATGCTTGCTTTTCAGGTATGTAATTTTGTTTACTGTGTTTTAGTGTTAAGCATTTTTTTGTTTTCAGGTGCGCCATTCAGTTGCAACGCGGATTTATTTATCTTGACAGCAACAGCGTTTGCTCCCACGATACATAAAGACGCGACTCCAACACTGTAGGAGGTGATTTCACCACCACAGTTAAAAAAAAGAGCATATATGCCGAAGCATGGGGGCAGCAGGGGGGGGGAGGAGCGATTGGCTCCTAATGCCACGTACATACGGTCGAAATTCCGACCGTGTGTACACGGCATAACTTTTGCGGGAGGATGCCCCCATGCATCGGCATATATAAATGGTGCATGTATGCCCATCATTAGAAGTGGGTGGATGAAGGGAGGTATTCTAATGGTGGGCATACCCACCAATCAATCTCTTTTTTTCGTTCAGCCAAGAGGCTGCATGAAAAAAAAAAGATTACAATATATGTCCAGTATGTTGCTGGACTTTGAATGGTTATACCAGAATGATGCCTGCAGGTTTAGGTATCATCTTGGTATCATTCTTTTCAGCCAGTGATCGGCTTTCATGTAAAAGCAATTCTAGCGGGTAATTAGCCTCTAGACTGCTTTTACAAGCAGTGGGAGGGAATGTCCCCCCTCCCGGATATAAACCGCGCCATTGGGAAATTGGGAAAGCATTTTATCACACCAATCTTGGTGTGGTCAGATGCTTTGAGGGCAGAGGAAAGATCTAGGGTCTAATAGACCCCAATTTTTTCAAAAAAAGAGTACCTGTCACTGCCTATTGCTATCATAGGGGATATTTACATTCCCTGAGATAACAATAAAAATCATAACAAAGAAAAAAAATGGAAGGAACATTTTAAAAATAAAATAAAAAAGCTAAATAAATAAAAAAAAAAACAAAAAACAAAAAAAAAAAGCACCCCTGCCCCCCCTTCTCTTGCGCAAAGGCGTACACAAGCGTTGGTCTGGCGTCATATGTAAACAGCAATTGCACCATGCATGTGAGGTATCACCGCGAAGGTCAGATCGAGGGCAGTAATTTTAGCAGTAGACCTCCTCCGTGAATCTAATGTGGTATCATGTAAAGGCTTTTAAAGGCTTTTAAAAATGTATGTAGTTTGTCGCCACTGCGTGTTTGTGCGCAATTTTAAAGCATGTCGTGTTTGGTATCCATGTACTCGGCCTAAGATCATATTTTTTATTTCATCAAAAATTTGAGCAATATAGTGTGTTTTAGTGCATTAAAATAAAAAAAAGTGTATTTTTTTTCCACAAAAAATGCGTTTGAAAAATCGCTGCGCAAATACTGTGTGGAAAAAAAAAATGCAACACCCACCATTTTAATCTGTAGGGCCTTTGCTTTAACAATATATATAGTGTTTGGGGGTTCAACGTAATTTTCTTGCAAAAAAAAAATATGTTTTCATGTAAACAAAAAGTGTCAGAAAGGGCTTTGTCTACAAGTGGTTAGAAGAGTGGGTGACGTGTGACATAGGCTTCTAAATGTTGTGCATAAAATGCCAGGACAGTTCAAACCCCCCCCAAATGACCCCATTTTGGAAAGTAGACACCCCAAGCTATTTGATGAGAGCAATGTTGAGCCCATTAAATATTTTTTTTTTTTGTCCCAAGAGATTGAATAATGAAAAAAAAAAAATATATATATTTTTTTTACAAAAAGTTGTCACTAAATGATATATTGCTCAAACATGTCATGGGCATATGTAGAAATACACCCCAAAATACATTCTGTTGCTTCTCCTGAGTACGGGGATACCACATGTGTGGGACTTTTTGGGAGCCTAGCTGCGTACGGAACCCCAAAAACCAATCACCGCCTTCAGGCTTTCTAAGGGTGTAATTTTTTTATTTCACTTCTCACTGCCAATCACAGTTTCGGAGGCCATGGAATGCCCAGATGGCATAAAACCCCCCAAAATGACCCCATTTTGGAAAGTAGACACCCCAAGCTATTTGCTGAGAGGTATTGTGAGTATTTTGCAGATGTCGCTTTTTGTCACAAAGTTTTGAAAATTGAAAAAAGAAAAAAAATTTTTTTTTTTCTTTACTTTCTTCATTTTCAAAAACAAATGAGAGCTGTAAAATACTCACCATGCCTCTCAACAAATAGCTTGGGGTGTCTACTTTCCAAAATGGGGTCATTTGGGGGGGTTTTGTGCTATTTTGGCATTTTATGGCCTTCGAAACTGTGATAGGTAGTGAGGAGTGAAATCAAAAATTTGCACCCTTAGAAATCCTGAAGGCGGTGCTTGGGTTTCGGGGCCCCGTACGCGGCTAGGCTCCCAAAAAGTCCCACACATGTGGTATCCCCATACTCAGGAGAAGCAGCAAAATGTATTTTGGGGTGCAATTCCACATATAACTATGGCATGTGTGAGCAATATATCATTTAGTGACAACTTTTTGAAAAAAAAAAAAAAATCTTTTTTATTTTTGTCTTTATTCAATCACTTGGGACTAAAAAAAAAAATATTCAATGGGCTCAACATGCCTCTCAGCAAATAGCTTGGGGTGTCTACTTTCCAAAATGGGGTCATTTGGGGGGGTTTTGTACTTCTCTGCCATTTTAGCACCTCAAGAAATGAAATAGGCAGTCATAAATTAAAAGCGGTGTAAATTCCAGAAAATGTACTCTAGTTTGTAGACGCTATAACTTTTGCGCAAACCAATAAATATACGCTTATTGGCATTTTTTTTTTACTAAAGACATGTGGCTGAATACATTTTGGCCCAAATGTTTGACTAAAATTGAGTTTATTAGATTTTTTTTATAACAAAAAGTAGAAAATCTCTTTTTTTTTTTTCAAAATTTTCGCTCTTTTTCCGTTTATATCGCAAAAAATAAAAATCACAGAGGCAATCAAATACCATCAAAAGAAAGCTCTATTTGTGGGAAGAAAAGGACGCAAATTTCGTTTGGTTACAAAATTGCATGACCGCGCAATTACCAGTTAAAGTAGTGCAGTGCGAAATTGAAAAAAGACCTCTGGTCCTTTGGCTGCCAAATGGTCCGGGGCTGAAGTGGTTAAATTGTCTAAAATGTATTAGAACAGTGAATACCTGAAAAGACCAAGGGACTTGTATAATAAATTGATATAAAGTAGACACATCTGGGCCAACTTACAGAGACAAAGTTTGCACCGCAACACAAAGAGAGAGGGGAAACCTAACATTTTTCAGTTGCCACCTGAAAGGAAGTAGAGTAGAAATCTCAAAGTGAAGACTCCTGTTCCTTTGACAACTCAGGTTTACTTCCTATCATGTCTCTGGTGCAGGACTTGAGGGTAAACCTGCCCTTTGGGGACACAAAGAGCAATAAAGTCTGGCAGAGATTTACCAGACAGTGCCATCAACAGATTTTGTTGCACTTAACTTGACTTTCTATATTGTAATTATCCCTCCACAGAGTAAACATTTCTAGTTGTGAGGGAGTTCCCATCACTAACTGGAAATGCATTTTTTGCAATAGCTAATATACCTAAATTAGGCTTTAATTTCTACAGGCCCAAACACTGACCGACTTTAGAGCCCATAGTAGTCATTATTAATTGCTATATCCAGCCCTCAAAAATTCCACTCGCCTGTTCGCATTTTGCGAGTGGAATTAACTGCAGGAGCAGACCAAAAAGACCCCCTAAGTGGGACTTTGACAGACCACCAACACTTGCAGCAATACTATGAAATATAGTATTTATTAGTACAAAAAATGATAAAAACAGACGACTAGCGTCTGGATGGTAACAATACGCAATACAGTACAGAAAAAGAGACAAAAAAAAAACATAAAACAATAAGATAACACTGAAACTCTCATAGGGGATTGGATATCCCCAACCCGACGCGTTTCCAGTTACTCTTGTTAACTTTCATCAGGGGTGGAGAGTGAGGTGAGGTACAGTATAATCACTTGCGATGAAGCCAATATTCAACGAAAGATAGAGATATCAAATAGCAATGGGTACAGCTGGACCTTAGCATTGGACCTTCAGTGTCAGCCATACAGGTTGGCACATATATCCATAGAGGGTGCGAAATGATGTAGATACTGCCAAATGCAGCTATGTAGCCACCCACGTTATGATTAGGATCCTCAGGGTAAAAAGGTCTAGGCACAGGTCCAATGCAGTGTGGTGTCCGGGTTACAGTGCTGTCCAGACTGCATAATTACCCTGAGGATCCTAATCATACAGGGGATCTCCTGTGGGTCATACTTAGGGCTTGGATCCTTTTGGGCCGTTTTGATAAGGGCTTATTCTACCCCCTTTAATACGTGGGTGGCTACATAGCTGCATTTGGCAGTATCTACATCATTTCGCACCCTCTATGGATATATGTGCCAACCTGTATGGCTGACACTGAAGGTCCAATGCTAATGTCCAGCTGTACCCATGGCTATTTGATATCTCTATCTTTCGTTGAATATTGGCTTCATCGCAAGTGATTATACTGTGCCTCACCTCACTCTCCACCCCTGATGAAAGTTCACAAGAGTAACTGGAAACGCGTCAGATTGGGGATATCCAATCCCCTATGAGAGTTTCAGTGTTATCTTATTGTTTTATGTTTTTTTGTCTCTTTTTCTGTATTGTATTGCGTATTGTTACCATCCAACTAAAATTATGGGCAAAATCAAACATTATGCAGCCTTTCACTGTTAATACTATTATGTTGACAGTTGATCCTGCCAGTGAACTCTATTCATTCAGCAGTGTAATCACACAAAATTGTCACCCCATGGGTAGGATAGTCTTCAAGGGATATGTAGTTTTAAATTAATATTACAGGGGGGAACAAAAACTGATGTGTCAAAGTTATTCAAAGAATGCATTAAATAAATAATTGATTTTGCCCATAGTTCTATTACAATGGGTTTTATTGGGTTAGATGTCTTAAATAATGGAAGCTGTCAATGGAATTCCTTAATACTGACCTGTCATTCTGGCAGTTGCTATGGTAACTGAAGGCACATTTCATGATGGAGTCCAGAGTCATGAGACTGACGTGATGGAAGAGTTCCACTGTCTTCTTATCTGGGATGATATGCTCCCATTTATCCTGAAATAACAAAAGACTATGAAAAGAGCATACAATTCATAAAAATACAATTATATAAGAAAATATTACAGCAGTTGGTCATTCTGTAGAAATTATAAGCCTTGTTTCAATAATGATGGGCAATGCAGACACTGTGAGGCTGATTTACTAAAGGAGCTGAGAATCTTCACACATGATAAACAACAGATATCCAATTATGTAAAAACAAATTCCTGCTTACTTATTTCATTTGCAGAAGACGGGATGTACTAAACTGCATAATGGGATGATTGGAATATTGGCTGCAATACTGAGAACCCTCACTAGATGTCAGTGTACTTTATACACATATATATGGTAATGAATGTTGTTTCTCAAAAAATGTTATTCTTTCTTGCAATGCTTGATACAATGTTGCAAGAAGCAGTTGCTAATGTTTAAGGCCCCTTTCACACGAGGCGGACTCTGCTTCCATGGAGTCCGCCTCTGTCCGCCGGCTCAGCAGGAGATCTCTCTATTGATCTCTGCTGAGCCGGCGGATGACAGGTCCCTCTCTGCTCACTGAGCGGGGAGGGGCTTGTCCAGCGCCGCTGGTCTCGTATGAAAACGGACAGCGTGTCCTTTTTCATCAGACCTCACCCGATCCGATAGCGACGGATCTGGACGTAGAGACATATGTCTGCTTTTGGCGGATCGGACCGGGTCGGATGTCAGCGGACATGTCTCCGCTGACATCCGACGCTCCATAGACTAGCATGGAGCGCCCGTTCAGGTCCGCCGTCAAAACTGACAGGCGGATCTGAACAGTCCGATCGTGTGAAAGGGGCCTAACTGTTCACTTGCTAATGGAAAAATTACATTTGACCTGTTTTTGATGGGAAAATGGGTAGGATTATTATTTCTCATGGGGTTTATGGGAGGTGTATCATGTTAACACCTGACAATTAACATATTTAACCCATTACTGATAATAATATGCATATCATTATTTTTCTACATGGGGATTATGGGTGGAATATTGTAGTTAAACATACATAGGAATAGATTAAACCTTTTTCTGATATGAATTTGCATATAATTATTTTTCTACATGGGGATGATGGGTGGAATATTGTAGTTAAACATACATAGGAATATATTAAACCTATTTCTGATATGAATATGCATATAATAATTTTAACACCTGACAATGAACATATTTAACCCATTACTGATACGTCCCTTCTGCTGTCATAGTGCAGGGCAGGGAGGGTTCTGTAGGAGCTGCCAGGAGAGGTGCGCTGTCACTTATAAACACAGAAGATGGGCTTCTGCATTTACAAATGACAGCAGTAAGCTGTAAGAACAGGGCCAGTGCCAGAATTGGCAGAATTGAGTTCCATCACATTCCGACGGAAAAAAGCCCTTGTTATTTTTTATAAGTATACATATTCAATACCTGTCCAATCCCTATGTAAGCAGAGAATTGCTGTAGTAGCCTCTGCTAAAAAAAAAAAAAAAAAAGAGATCCTCGCTATTCTACGGGTCCTATGCCAAGGGGCTGCCCTGCGATATAGTAATGACAAGGAGTTGCCCGCTTAGCACAGGTGCCATTAAGAAAACGTCTTCTACTTTTCTCAATAAACACAAAGCATTCTTGAATTGAATGAGGTGAAGTCTGTGACGTCATTGTCCCTCCTCCCCACCTCATCCAGTTAGAAAATGCTTTGAATTCACAGAGAAAAATAGAAGGCGGTAAAAGGTGTGTTTTACCACGTGTTACTACAATGCACAGCAATGCAGGGCACTGCCATTGCAACTGTAATTTGGGGTTCCATTTATTTAGTATGGCACCCCAATGCACACTACAATAGATTCGGATGGACTCACATTGAAGTAGATTGCAAAGAAAATATGCTACTGTGTGTTATGGTGCACTATATGAAAGAAAAAGGGTCAGGCCTGAATTTCACTCCATCGCCATGTGTTGGCAGCTCATTCTAAATTAATAAGCTCCCTTAATGCAAGACACATTAACAATACAAATACCACATGTTAATGTTTGCGCAGTAACACACCACAATGGAACATGCAGGTGTACGTAAATGTTATCAAAATAGGACAATTGACATTAGCGGGAAATATAATTGAATTCAACCAAACCCATCTTTCTTTAGTTTTAGAGAACATTGATTTTCA
Organism: Lithobates sylvaticus; assembly: GCA_028564925.1. Classification (NCBI taxonomy): domain Eukaryota; kingdom Metazoa; phylum Chordata; class Amphibia; order Anura; family Ranidae; genus Lithobates; species Lithobates sylvaticus. Next base: position 237,089,377 of record CM053032.1, read on the forward strand.
AACAGATGACTGAAATGGTGGATTCTATCTGTGATTACTGTTTATTGTTATGTGTATCATCAGCATTAGACACAACTTCAGCATGCTTTTTATTGCAAGATGTGTAATTACCAGCATGACATTCACACAGTCCGACATGAGCCTGACGTACGGCTTCAATACATCATAATGGAAGGCGGGAGTCAGAAGCCTGCGGTGCTGGAACCACTTCTGGCCAGATAACACCAGCAGTCCTTTACCTGAGTGATAAAAAGATTATCAAAGATTTTGAAATAAAAAATAATTTTAGAAGTCATTGAATGACATTTATAGAGTTGTGCCAGGATTTATGTTCCCCCATTACTTTTCCCTTTATTAAGCACTTAATTGCAATAATCAATTCATATGTATTTTATATTTTGTGCATCATTAATTTGAACATACTTTGCAAAGGTCCTCCCCCACTGCGCTCAGCTATTCTCTTACTTATAGGCCTATATAGGCCTAGTCTGATCTCTTTATCAAAACCTCATATTCTGGCACTGGTATCCTAGAGTACAGAGGGGTTAGTTATTGACCTAGTGGTGTGAGGGTTGGGCTTAGGGTTAGACTTACAGGGAGGGTTAACATGAGTCTTACTATTAGACTTACAGGGATGGTGTGAGCCTTAGGGTAGATGTACTGGAAGAATTGGTATTGGGGTTGCAGGGAAGACTAGCGTTAAGGTTACAAAACGGAGTAAGCATAAAGCCCCATACACACGCTCGGATTATCCGAGGACCAGGTCCGTCGGATCATGTCCGTCATACTTTGTCCGATGTTGGTTTTGCGTACACACGGTCGGACAAAGTTGTCGGAAAATCCGATCATTCTGAACGTGGTGACGTTTGTTGCCTACGACGGGACTACGTAGAGGCTAGTAGCCATAGCTTTGGTCTTGTAATGTGATCTGAGCATGCGTAGCACTTTGTCCGTCGGACAACCGTACACACGATCGGATTTGGTGTGATCGGACCGTGTTGTCGGCAAATCTATCCAGCAGGAGATAGGACTTTGTCCGTCGGACAATCCGACGTACACTGTCCGATGGTGCATACACACGGTCTGATTTTTCAACAACATTGTCCGATCGGACAGAATCCATGAAAAAATCTGACCGTGTGTATGGGGCTTTAGAGTTACAAGAAGGGTTAGTGTTATAGGTAAGGTTTTTGTTAGGGTTATAGGGATGGTTAGTGTTACATGAAGGGTTAGTGTTAGAGTTACTGTTAAGCTACAGGGTGGATTAGTGTTATAGTTGGAGGAATGGATGCTGTTATTTTTACAGGTCAGGTTAGTGTTACAGGGTAAGTTAGTGTTAGGGTTGCAGAGATTATTGATTATTAATGTTTTTGGAACAGGGAGGATTGGGCCACTAAAAAGGCAATACAGCCAGCCCTCCTGTAGTGGGCCCGGGCCCTGTCACTTCAAAAATGAGGCCTAGGCACCTACTGAGCAGAAGGGCCAGCTGTAATGCCTTACTGCAGACACTGATCCTCTTCAGCTTCCCCCTGCTGCCTCCTCCGCTTCCTCCCTCCAGCTGTGCTGATTTGCTTTGTGTGTATTCAAATTATGTTACTTGCCAATCCACGGAGTAATGAAGTAATAGCCAAAATTATCCTTTGGATCTGCCAGGAAAAAGACACTACTATAAGAAGGCAGCATTGAAGTGAATATAACGTAATTCATTGAGTGTAGTGAATAGGAGCTCTTACCCTGTCTGGACAGAATGGCCTTCGCATAATCAGAGTGACAGATAGTCAATGATGCAAAGAAATTCCCCAGCCATAATGGATAGGCGTAAGGGTACTGTTCGGCGTAACGCATGATGATGTCCATGTCTTTTCCATCACCATGGAACTAAGGTTAATAAAAATACACAGCAGACCATAAATTCTGAGTATACTCATTCACATAAGAAACATGTGATAATCCATAACCAATTAATGTTAATGCAAATAAAATGTATGATTTAAATGCCCTCTGTCATTCAGTAATAGTCGAAAAATCTGTAACTTCTCACGTTGTTCAGCTCTGTGTGTTCGGGGACAGTTGGTGTAACTAGGGGGGTTATAGGAGCAACAGAGCTCAGAGTGGGCTACATCACTGTGGATCACTAGTTGTCCAACTAGTCAGGGGGTGGGGCAATGGCACGGAGTGTACAGAATTACAAGCTCTGAATTGTTGTCACCCCACCATACTATGTTTCCATATGAAGTTAGAAGTGGGTGGGTCACAAGAGTATGTCCTTTATTTTGCAAATCGTTTGACAAGTCAGTCAGATCCTGTATATTTGTTTCAGCTATGCAGTGTTCTGTTTGTTCAGTAAGAAGAAATATCCATGGTAAAATGGATATATAGGGAATCAGAAAACTGTAGTGGAAATTTCAGGCACACTGAAGACGCTATTCAGTCATGACCTTGTAGGAAGGTGCAGTCTCCTGTCTCCACTGCAGGTGACAGTCAACCACAGTGGCTATGCAGGGGGAGAGGAAGTCATGGGGAACCAGGGTATTGCTATGGTTTCCTGAGTCACTGGACCACATCTTATGTGTGGCCAAGTCTTTTGACGGCCCGTGTCCATGGGTTTGGTGTGCTCTTTGCGAGTTGGTAGAGTAGGGAATGGTACCCCATCTAATAGGGACAGTACTAGCGAAATGGAAAGCATGGGGTCGCATCTCTCTGAATACATTTCTGGTTTGGTACTCGAAGGCCAGGCCGCATTCTTTGCCCTCTCAACAGACGCTGTTGGTTTGGCTGTTGGTTTGGCTGGAACCTACTTCTTCACGTTATTGGAAACTGTAATGCCGCGTACACACGAGCGGATTTTCCGTCTGAAAAATCTTTTCGCTCAAGCTTGGCTTGCATACACAAGTTCGCTGAACTTTCGACCGTCAAGAACGCAGTGACGTACAGCACTACGACGAGTCGAGAAAATGAAGTTCAATGCTTCTGAGCATGCGTCTAATTGTTTACAGGCATGCGTAGGAACTTTGCGCGTCGGAATTGGTACAGACGATCGGAATTTTCAACCAAAACTTTTTCCTACCGAAAAATTGAGAACCTGCTCTCAATCTTTTGCTGGCTGGAATTCTGCCAGCAAAAGTCCGATGGAGCATACACACGGTCGCATTTTCCGACCAAAAGCTCTCATCGGACTTTTGCTGGCAGAATTTCCAATCGTTTGTACGCGGAATTAGTGTGCCCGGCTGGTTAGCTGTCCCACCAGGTTTGTTGTTAACTGTTGCTGCAATACTTACAAGTTTTATATTGCACCTTACTGTTTGAATTATTGCCGCGCTGCACCACACTTACAACCTTAACCACTTCAGCCCCGGAAGGATTTACCCCCTTCCTGACCAGAGCATTTTTTGCGATTCTGTACTGCGCCGTTTTAGCTGACAATTGCGCAGTCGTGCAATGTTGTACCCAAACAAAATTGATGTCCTTTTTTGCCCACAAATAGAGCTTTATTTTGGTGGTATTTGATCACCTCTGTGGTTTTTATTTTTTGCGCTATAAACAAAAAAAAGGTGACAATTTTGAAAAAAAAGCTATATTTTTTACATTTTGCTAGAATAAATATCCCCCAAAAATATATAAAAAAACAAATTTCCCCTCCATCTCTGGACCCTATATAAAGACAGGTTCGGCCTGTCCTCTAAACCTGCCCCCCTACATTCTTTCTTGGGCGATCCAGACTTTCCAGGAGCATTTGGAAATAGCCTGGAGTTTTTACACTGGTCCTCTCGGGATCTAGTAACCCTACGATCCTTGACCAGGGGGACAGTCTTCCGATCCTTTGAGGATTTGAGTCAGACCCGGGGTATTCCCCGCTCTGAATTTTATAAATATTTGCAGATTCGCCACTTCTTCCAATCAGCCAGTACACTCTGGAGAGCAGCCCCTAAAACTAGTTTTGAGTCCCTGTGTCTCGAGGGGTCCAGAGATGGAGGGGTGATTTCTGCCCTTTACAGTCATCTGAATGGCTACGATTCAGAACCTAAGTCCAGGGCTATGCTAGCATGGGAAACGGATCTGGAGGAGTCGATCCCCATGGAGGACTGGGGTGATATGATAACTAATATGCATAAGTGTACCCGCTCGGTGGCAATCAAGGAAACAGTGGTTAAGTTACACACGAGATGGTACCTCACCCCGACCAAAATTCATAGGATGTTCCCCCTGGTCTCGGACACCTGCTTCAGGGGTTGTGGGGAGAGAGGTTCTCTTCTCCACACCTTCTGGAGCTGCGGGGCACTGGGCCCGCTGTGGCGGCATGTATCTGATAAGATGCGACAGATGACGGGGAACACCATCACTCTAACAGCAAAGATATGCCTCCTTTTTGCCGATATCCCAGGGACCACTCCAAATGAACAAAAACTCCTTCATACCCTATGTAGTGCAGTGTTATGGGCGATAGCCTTAAACTGGCGCAAGGTGTCAGTCCCCTGGGCACAGGTCCTCCACCGCATGGAGTCCATTAAATTAATGGAACGAATCCACCATACGCTTATAGACTCCATGGTGATTTTCGAAAAGAAATGGGACCCCTGGCCAGTGTCCATACAGTCTGGCACTTTCCCCCAAAACTGCGGCCCACCCTCTCTTTTGCCCTACAGATAGACTTTGATATACCTTTAAGATCTGAACAAATTGCATTATGCTCTTGAGTGATACGGTATCGCAGTACACCTCATACTTTTTGTTTTTACTTTTGGTTTTCGTTCCTTATGTTCTAATTTAGACTCTGTTATGTTTTCCTTTGTTTTTGTAATGGAATTTGGATCTTCGGGCTAATTGCACTGTTTATATTACCTACCACTGCAATAAGTTCACACCCACTCTTGTCGCCAATGATCCACAGACTCTTTGTGCCTCGTACGCTCTTTATTGTATGCCTAGCTGAATGGAGAGTCTGCGACTCCCTAGACATGTGGTTCTGTTGTTGATTGCACTGTTCTTATTGTATGCCTTTGTACGATCCTTTAATAAAAGTTGGTAAACAAAAAAAAAACAAACAAATTTCTTTCACAGTTTAGGCGGATATGTATTCTTCTACATATTTTTGTTAAAAATAAAATTGCAATAAGTGTATAGTGATTGCTTTGCGCAAAAGTTATAGCGTCTACAAAATAGGGGAAAGATTTATGGCATTTTTATTATTAATTTTTTTTTTTTTTACTAGTAATGGCGGCGATCTGCGATTTTTATCATGACTGCGACATTATGGCGGACACTATTTTGGGACCATTGTCATTTATACAGCGATCAGAGCTACAAATAGCCACTGATTACTGTATAAATGACACTGGCAGGGAAGGGGTTAAACACTAGCGGGCGATCAAGGGGTTAAGTGTGTCCTAGGGAGTGACTACAACATGACAGAGATCACTGCTTCCGATGACAGGGGGCAGTAGATCCATGCCATGTTGCTAGGCAGAATCAGGAAATGCCTTGTTTACATAGGAATCCCCCCGTTCTGCCTCTTCTCGCCACAATTGCGGGCCGCCGTCAAACATCGCGTACAGGTACACCCATTTGCCTGCCTGTGCCATTCTGCTGACGTATATGTGTGTGCGGCAGTCGGCAAGTGCTTAAAACAGAGAATGTGGTTTTTGCTAACATGTTCAAGGTAATGTTGTGGTGATTTATTATGCCTTATTAACCACTTCCCGACCGCCCCATGTATATATACGTCAACAGAATGGCACGTACAGGCAGAATCACGTACCTGTACGTGACATTCTTCAGGCGGTTGGGGGGTCCGATCGGACCCCCCTCCGCCGGCGGGGACGGTCGGGATGGCTTCAGAAGCGATGCGGGACGAGGGGACGGCCAGTCGTTTCTGGCCACCCCCTCGCGATCGCTCCTGGCCAATGAAAAGCTTCCCCTTCCTGTCTATTGTATAGACAGGAAGGCGGAAGTGATGTCACGCTCGGTGCGCCAGTCTATGTGACCGGGGACGCCGAGCTGTGAACATATTCCACCCCCCTGTCACCCCCAGATCACCCCCTGCCCCCCCAGTCACAGTGTCACTAATTGCAGTGATCATTTATTTACTGATCACTGCATTTAGTGTCAGTGTGACTGTAATAACTGTCAGGGCAGTTAGTTTTAGGTCCAAGGTAGCCCCCTACCCCCCCCCTAATAAAGGTTTAACCCCCTGATTGCCCCTAGTTAACCCCTTCACCCCCTTTTGCCAGTGTCACTAAGCGATCGGTTTTCTGATCGCTGCATTAGTGTCGCTAGGTAACCATTTTTTTTTTTTTTTTAACCGCCATGTTTATATAGGTTCATAAATAGGTTTATAGGTCAGGTACCCCCATATTACAACCTAAATAAAGGTTTTAACCCCCTGATTGCCCCTAGAGTTAACCCTTTCACCAGTGATCACTGTATAAATGTCACTGGTGACGCTGGTTAGCCAGTTAGTTATTTCGTTATTTAGGTTCCCCGTCAGGTTTTTATATAGCGTCAGGTACCCCCATATATTACCTAATAAAGGTTTTAACCCCCTGATTGCCCCTAGTTAACCCTTTCACCCCCTTTTGCCAGTGTCACTAAGCGATCGTTTTTCTGATCGCTGCATTAGTGTCGCTAGGTAACCAGTTTTTTTTTTGTATTACTGTTACGGGTGACGCTGGTTAGTTAGCTTGTTTTTTATACTGTCAGGGCACCCGCCATTTATTACCCAATAACGGTTTAACCCCCTGATCGCCCGGCGGGTGATATCAATTAGGTTTTAGGGTCAAATAAGGTCTGCGTCGCCCCAGGTTAGTGCCAGTACCGCAAACACCCACGCGCAAAGCATACACCTCCCTTAGTGGCACAGTATCTGAACAGATCAATATCTGATCTGATCAGATCTATACTAGCGTCCCAGCAGTTTAGGGTTCCAAAAAAAAACGCATTGTTAGCGGGATCAGCCCAGATACCTGCTAGCACCTGCGTTTTCCCCCTCCGCCCAGCCCCGCCCAGCCCACCCCAGTGCAGTATCGATCGATCACTGTCACTTACAAAACACTAAGCACACATAACTGCAGCGTTCGCAGAGTCAGGCCTGATCCCTGCGATCGCTAACATTTTTTTTGTGGTAGCGTTTTGATTCAGTCGCTTCAGTCAGGAGCTTTTTTACCTGTGAATCTCAAAAAAATAAAAAAATAAAAAAATAGTTGTCGTTTTATTGTTCTCTCTCTCACTCTATTCTCTCTCTATTGTTGCTCTTTTTTTACTCCATTCTATTCTGCAATGTTTTTATTATGTTTTATCATGCTTGCTTTTCAGGTATGTAATTTTGTTTACTGTGTTTTAGTGTTAAGCATTTTTTTTTGTTTTCAGGTGCGCCATTCAGTTGCAACGCGGATTTATTTATCTTGACAGCAACAGCGTTTGCTCCCACGATACATAAAGCCGCGACTCCAACGCTGTAGGAGGTGATTTCACCACCACAGTTAAAAAAAAGAGCATATATGCCGAAGCATGGGGGCAGCAGGGGACGGGGAGGAGCGATTGGCTCCTAATGCCACGTACATACGGTCGAAATTCCGACCGTGTGTACACGGCATAACTTTTGCGGGAGGATGCCCCCATGCATCGGCATATATAAATGGTGCATGTATGCCCATCATTAGAAGTGGGTGGATGAAGGGAGGTATTCTAATGGTGGGCATACCCACCAATCAATCTCTTTTTTTCGTTCAGCCAAGAGGCTGCATGAAAAAAAAAAGATTACAATATATGTCCAGTATGTTGCTGGACTTTGAATGGTTATACCAGAATGATGCCTGCAGGTTTAGGTATCATCTTGGTATCATTCTTTTCAGCCAGTGATCGGCTTTCATGTAAAAGCAATTCTAGCGGGTAATTAGCCTCTAGACTGCTTTTACAAGCAGTGGGAGGGAATGTCCCCCCTCACGGATATAAACCGCGCCATTGGGAAATTGGGAAAGCATTTTATCACACCAATCTTGGTGTGGTCAGATGCTTTGAGGGCAGAGGAAAGATCTAGGGTCTAATAGACCCCAATTTTTTCAAAAAAAGAGTACCTGTCACTGCCTATTGCTATCATAGGGGATATTTACATTCCCTGAGATAACAATAAAAATCATAACAAAGAAAAAAAATGGAAGGAACAGTTTAAAAATTAAATAAAAAAGCTAAATAAAAAAAAAAAAAAAAAAAAAAAAAAAAAAAAGCACCCCTGCCCCCCCCTTCTCTTGCGCAAAGGCGTACACAAGCGTTGGTCTGGCGTCATATGTAAACAGCAATTGCACCATGCATGTGAGGTATCACCGCGAAGGTCAGATCGAGGGCAGTAATTTTAGCAGTAGACCTCCTCCGTGAATCTAATGTGGTATCATGTAAAGGCTTTTAAAGGCTTTTAAAAATGTATGTAGTTTGTCGCCACTGCGTGTTTGTGCGCAATTTTAAAGCATGTCGTGTTTGGTATCCATGTACTCGGCCTAAGATCATATTTTTTATTTCATCAAAAATTTGAGCAATATAGTGTGTTTTAGTGCATTAAAATAAAAAAAGTGTATTTTTTCTACAAAAAATGCGTTTGAAAAATCGCTGCGCAAATACTGTGTGGAAAAAAAAATGCAACACCCACCATTTTAATCTGTAGGGCCTTTGCTTTAACAATATATATAGTGTTTGGGGGTTCAACGTAATTTTCTTGCAAAAAAAAAAATATGTTTTCATGTAAACAAAAAGTGTCAGAAAGGGCTTTGTCTTCAAGTGGTTAGAAGAGTGGGTGACGTGTGACATAGGCTTCTAAATGTTGTGCATAAAATGCCAGGACAGTTCAACCCCCCCCCAAATGACCCCATTTTGGAAAGTAGACACCCCAAGCTATTTGATGAGAGCAATGTTGAGCCCATTAAATATTTTTTTTTTTTGTCCCAAGAGATTGAATAATGAAAAAAAAAAAATATATATATATTTTTTTTTACAAAAAATTGTCACTAAATGATATATTGCTCAAACATGTCATGGGCATATGTGGAAATACACCCCAAAATACATTCTGTTGCTTCTCCTGAGTACGGGGATACCACATGTGTGGGACTTTTTGGGAGCCTAGCTGCGTACGGAACCCCAAAAACCAATCACCGCCTTCAGGCTTTCTAAGGGTGTAATTTTTTTATTTCACTTCTCACTGCCAATCACAGTTTCGGAGGCCATGGAATGCCCAGATGGCATAAAACCCCCCAAAATGACCCCATTTTGGAAAGTAGACACCCCAAGCTATTTGCTGAGAGGTATGGTGAGTATTTTGCAGATCTCGCTTTTTGTCACAAAGTTTTGAAAATTGAAAAAAAGAAAAAAAAAATGTTTTTTTCTTTACTTTCTTCATTTTCAAAAACAAATGAGAGCTGTAAAATACTCACCATGCCTCTCAACAAATAGCTTGGGGTGTCTACTTTCCAAAATGGGGTCATTTGGGGGGGTTTTGTGCTATTTTGGCATTTTATGGCCTTCGAAACGGTGATAGGTAGTGAGGAGTGAAATCAAAAATTTGCACCCTCATGCCTCGTACACACGTACGGACTTTTGCCGGCGGACCTAAGTCCAGCGAACAATCCGCTGGACTTTCCCGCTAGGTACGCCGGACTAAAAAGCGAACGGACTTGACCACACACGATCACGCAAAAAGTCCGGCGGTTCACGCGATGACGTACGCACGTACGACGGGACTAGAAAAAGGAAGCTCGAGATCCCAAACGACACCCTTTGGGCCCCGTCAGCTAATCTCGTGTATATCGCGTGTTAGTTGACGTTTGGTTAGAGACGATTCGCGCTTCTCAGACTTCTGCTTAATTCGTTCGCTTCTGCCGTTCAGTTTGTGCTTGTGAGGTTTGTATCTGGCTTTCAGTGCGTGTGGATCAGTTCCTACCTGTTCTCAGGCCGTTCTGGTCCGCTCGTTCCTGTTTTTCAGGTCGTTCTTCATAGGCCTTGCTGTTCTTCAGTGCGTTCTGTTAAGTTGTTTGTTTGATCAGCCGACCGTTTTGAAGCCATGGAGTGTGGACGTACTCGGGAACGAGTTCGTGCTGTGCAGGGGCTCGGTGTTGCGGTTAGCACCTTGGCACGAGCCCGGTCCATGAACAGGGTGAGGAGGAGTTCATGGACCAAGAATTGGTTGCGCCAGCGTGACCAATTCTCGCATATGCCTTTGCTCCGTGAGATCCGTGAGAATAATCCTGATGATTTCAGGAATTATCTCCGGATGACGGACCCCATTTTTCACCGTCTGTTGGCTTCGCTGTCCCCTTATATTAGCAGGCAGAATACCTGCATGCGGCAAGCCATCAGTGCGGAGCAGAGGCTAGTCGCCACGTTGCGTTACTTGGCGACGGGGAGAAGCTTGCAGGACCTCAAGTTCACGACAGGCATCTCCCCCCAGGCTCTGGGGCTCATTATTCCAGAGACCTGTTCTGCCATTATCCACGTCCTGCAGGAGGAATACATTAAGGTAAGTCTTCTCTTTTAAAATTACCTATGTCTTGTATGTTTGTTAATGTAGTGCATCAATGTCATCATTAGCTAATTACCATGATAGGACTATTCTATGAATGTCGCCTATTCCTTTTTTTTTTGGATTTTGTTTTTTTGTCTAGTATTTTATGTTTGACTTATCGAAATAGTTTTAAGAATGTATTATTTAGTGGGTCACATGCATATTTGCTTGCACCAACCTCCCCAGCATGGAAGCTTGGCCCCCTAAACACCCCTAGCCTAGTCACTTTCTTTGGTTAAAAATGTATATTACCAGCTCCATTGTACAGCTTTACTCACCCCCCCTTTCACCCCCCTTGACCCTCATTTTTAAATTGATTGCATGTGTTTTTGGTCAGCTTGTAATTATCCCCACCCCCCCACACACCCCCTGATAATTAATATCATGTGTTTTTGGTCAGCTTGTAATTATCCCCCACCCCCCCCACACCCCCTTATAATTAATATCATGTGTTTTTGGTCAGCTTGTAATTATCCCCACCCCCCCCCACACCCCCTTATAATTAATATCATGTGTTTTTGGTCAGCTTGTAATTATCCCCACCCCCCCCCACACCCCCTTATAATTAATATCATGTGTTTTTGGTCAGCTTGTAATTATCCCCACCCCCCCCACACCCCCTGATAATTAATATCATGTGTTTTTGGTCTGCTTGTAATTATCCCCACCCCCCCCACACCCCCTTATAATTAATATCATGTGTTTTTGGTCAGCTTGTAATTATCCCCACCCCCCCACACACCCCCTGATAATTAATATCATGTGTTTTTAGTCAGCTTGTAATTATCCCCACCCCCCCACACACACCTTTAATTAATTGCATGTGTATTGTGTGACCTTACCATTATTTACTCCCCACCCACATCCCCATTATTATCTTCTCTGGTCCATCAGAGGGGTCATCAATCAGAGATTTGTCCCTTTTATCCTTAATCTTTTGGCTTTATTTCAAGGATTTACAAAATAAATACATATGTTCTTCCAAATTGTTTTTTAATTTGTTGCATTTAGTTTGGTGTTTTGGCTGGTTTATAATTTCAATTGTATCTTTCTGTTTGACTTCACAGTGTCCCTCCACGCCACAGGAATGGCAGACTGTGGCTTCCCAGTTTGCTGCCCGTTGGGACTTTCCCAACTGCGGAGGGGCGATTGACGGCAAACACGTGCGAATTGTGCCCCCACCCCATTCGGGGTCATACTATTGGAATTATAAGGGGTTCCATAGTATCGTGTTGATGGCGGTGGTGTCGGCACACTATGAATTTCTGTATGTGGATGTGGGGAAAAACGGCCGGATGTCGGACGGAGGAGTCTTCAACCACACGGAGTTCGGTCATCGTCTCCAAACTGGTGGGCTGGAGCTGCCACCAGATGAAGATAATGTGGAGGGACTCCCGTTCGTCTTCATTGCCGACGAGGCGTTCGGTCTGGGTGACCATCTGATGAGGCCATTTCCCCAACGATCCCTCACCCCTGAGAGGAGGATTTTTAATTATCGGTTGGCCAGAGCAAGAAGGGTGGTGGAAAATGCCTTTGGTATTATGGCCAACCGTTTCAGATTGCTCCTTACATCGCTACATCTGGCAGAGTACAAACTCAATACTATTATTCTTGCATGCTGTGTCATGCACAATTATTTACGGAAACATTCAGGAACATACTCCTTACCAATTGGCCCTGAGGCCGGAGTGGAAGGCAACATGACAGGGCTGGATAATCGCCCTCTTGGTTCCGCACCACAATCAGCCCAGCAAGTGCGGGACCTTTATTTACAGTATTTTAATGGTAGGGGGGCCATTGAAATGGCAGCAGACCCTTAAACCATCTTTTTCATTTACAATGAATAAATACAGTTATTTATGTTTGAAATATTGGTCGTTTCGTATTGTTTGGCTTTTAATTTGGCCTGTTTTATATGTTGTCCTAGTGCACATCTTAATAGTGGCAAACTTGTTTAGCGTTTAGTAAATAAGCCCCTTTGTCAATGAACCACAACATGTTTTTGTCAAACTGGTAGTATTTAAAAAGAAGAAGCCACACATTTTTGAGTTTGTGCAAACATTATTTTTTTTATTATAGTGCACATCCAAAACTTTTTTTTTTTTTTTTTTTTTATTTTTTTTTTTTTTTTGTTTTTTTTTTTTTTTTGGTATTTTTTTTTTTTTTTGGAACTTGAATTTTTTTTTTTTTTTTTTTATGTTATCTTTTTGACATTTTTTTGGTGTTTTTCTCACAACATATTTTTTTTTTTTTTGGGATTGATTTTTTAAAACAAACATAAAAACATGTTTAAAATTTTTAAAAAATTTTGGCTTAGCATTTGAAATTATTTACACAATGTAAAAGTCCAGAACTTACAAAGTTCAACAGGTAACCCATGAACAGAAGAAGCCAAATTTTGAATATGCACACTAATTTAACTGGAAAATGGGTAATGTCAACATGTGCTATGTTCCATCATGGGGAATCAATGGACGTGTTTTGTGTGTGAAACCCCTTCCCTCTCACCTACTAGCATTAGGGGTTGCAAACACAAAATGCGTCCATTGAGATCCCCTGATGGCACATAGCACATGTTGACATACCGTGTGCATATTTAAAATTTGGCCTCTAAAATTAGTTAAACAGCGCTTCAAAAGGGGAATGAAGGACATGATTGATGTTAAGAAATGTAAAAGGGGTCTTTAGATTCTCCCCAAAACATCAATCATGTCCTTCATTCCCTGCTGCATGGTGGCCATCTCCTTCTGCATGTTTTCCAGCTGCAGATTCCAGGCCATGATCTGCCCAATAAGCCTGTGGGCACTGTCAGTGGTAAATGGCTCCGCAGCTTGTCGTTCCACAAACAGATCAGCATCACCTAAAAGTTGGGTAGAGAAAACACAAGAAAAAAAGTGTCAAAAACATGCAGACCTTAATTTATTAGCTCAATCTGTGTTCTGAGACACTCACTTGGTGGGGTGCAGATTTGATCGACTTCAACGACCTGTTCCGCCACATCCACGCGTGGGCTTGGGCTAACTGCCCAATTAGTCTGGTGAGGCCGGGAGGTCCTCGTAGGTTCGGACTGACGTCTGAGTCTTTTGCCCCCTATGGTAATGGAACACAAAAAGGTACACTTTTGAATCACACTGATATTTGAGTGCCAAAATAGGATTAGTAAACATTGTTTAAAAGTCTTGCCAATTATTAGCAGTTTGTTAGAAGATCCTACTTGAAGACAGAATTGAAATGTCTATCTAATGAAACTCCAATACTTAAAGCGCCCTTCAACCCTAAATTTGAACTTCCGCTCATTGGATCCCTGCACCCCTGTGGTGTCTTATTTTGAACGTTTTAGGGGGGATGGGTTGCAGATACCTGTGTAAGGCAGGTATTTGCACACACATCCGGCCCTAGACTCCCACAGAAGTATACGCCACATCCCGTCCCACCGTGCTGTCTGCTGGGACACACAGGGGTCCCCGAGCTCGCGCGGACCAGTCCTATTGCATTGCGCAACTGGCGCATGCCCAATAGTGACCCGGGAAGTGAAGCCGCAAACATTAATTTCATGATTGCAAGATCAGAGATTGTAGCTGCACCATCCAAGGGACAGGTGAGTGTACTTCTTTGAAAAGTCACCACCTACAGTATTTAGAGATGATGAGCATTTTTTGGGAATTGTGAGCATGAGACCCTGCTTAACATATTTATCCCCCCCCCCCCAAAACAGCCTCTGGAGTCCCTGTGTAAGTTACCCCTAAAACCCTTACTACAGCAGTAATTGTATAGATAGTGACAATAATAAACAACCTTACAACTCCAACAACCCAAAGCCAGGTAAACTCAATAAACGTTATGAAGACAAACGGAACTTTCATCAAATATGCGCAAGTTTCAGGTACGAATGGTAATAACATCTGCGCAAGTTTCACGAACGAATGGTAATAACATCTGCGCAAGTTTCACGGACGAATGGTAATTACATCTGCGCAAGTTTCAGGTACGAATGGTAATAACATCTGCGCAAGTTTCAGGTACGAATGGTAATAACATCTGCGCAAGTTTCACGAACGAATGGTAATAACATCTGCGCAAGTTTCACGGACGAATGGTAATTACATCTGCGCAAGTTTCACGAACGAATGGTAATAACATCTGCGCAAGTTTCACGACGAATGGTAATTACATCTGCGCAAGATTAGACATATCAAGTATAACCATAGTAGCGCACGTGCTTGACTTACTTTTTTTGATGGCTTTTCGAATTCTCCTGTATTGATCGTGCTCCCTGGATTTGATGTCGGACCATCGTTTGCGCAGTTGATCCTTGCCCCTTCGTACGCCGAATTTCTGCTCCAGGGTGCTGACGATTGTAGTGAGAATCTTGTCCTTGCGCAAGTTGGGTCGAGGGTACGGGCCATTTTCCCCGTCGTAATCTTCCCTTTGGAGGATGTCCACCATCTCCACCATCTCTTCAAAGGCCATATTGGTGGCCTTATATCTGCTGCTGGATGCAGATGTGTTGGCTTCTTGGCTTTCCTCCGCGCTACTGGCTGAGAATGTGTCCGCCATATTCATGAATTAATTCACCAACAATGCAACGAGGGGAAGCGGGGCGGGGAATACTCGTCATGAGGAACGTCATGGGCGGGCGACGCGGAGGACGCAGGCGGACTTCGACGCGTGCGCAGTGTATATAAGGCTGTTTGAGGGGCCCACGTGTTGCCGAACGGAAGTAGCGAGCGCTCTGTACGAAGGTAAGTGTTTTCTAGGATGCATTACTGTGTTTTTTTTTGGGTTTTGGGCCAGCATTTTTTAAGGATATGTGTGTGTTGCTGCCTGTGTGTAGGGGTTGCTGCCTGTGTGGATGTGTTGCTGCCTGTGTGTAGGGGTTGCTGCCTGTGTGTAGGGGTTGCTGCCTGTGTGTAGGGGTTGCTGCCTGTGTGTAGGGGTTGCTGCCTGTGTGGATGTGTTGCTGCCTGTGTGTAGGGGTTGCTGCCTGTGTGTAGGGGTTGCTGCCTGTGTGTAGGGGTTGCTGCCTGTGTGGATGTGTTGCTGCCTGTGTGTAGGGGTTGCTGCCTGTGTGTAGGGGTTGCTGCCTGTGTGTAGGGGTTGCTGCCTGTGTGTAGGGGTTGCTGCCTGTGTGGATGTGTTGCTGCCTGTGTGTAGGGGTTGCTGCCTGTGTGTAGGGGTTGCTGCCTGTGTGTAGGGGTTGCTGCCTGTGTGTAGGGGTTGCTGCCTGTGTGGATGTGTTGCTGCCTGTGTGTGGGTGTGTTGTGTAATGTTTGTTAAGAAAAACTGGTTGTGCGTTTTAAGTAACATTTGTGTTTTTGGTCTTTTGTATTGCCATTACTAACAAAACAGAAACAAACATGTCATCACCCCAGTTGAATCCATTCAAGGACCAGCAGTTCATGTCCGAATTCATTGCCCTGTACAGAAAAAATACCAACCTGTGGCAGCTCAAGAACCCTTTGTATGGCAATAGGGATGTCCGGAAGGCAACACTGGGGCCACTTGTGGCTTTTGTGAAGACTAAAGTCCCCAACGCAAACACCAAGTTTGTGGAAGCCAGAATTGCAAGTTTAAGGCACATGTACAAGCGGGAGCGCAAGAAGATTGAGGAATCAGTCAGATCAGGAGCAGCAGCAGAGAATGTTTATGTACCCAAGCTGTGGTACTACAACCAACTGACTTTTATAGGTGACCAGATGGAACCCAGGGAATCACTGTCGACTCTTCCCTCCACCCTTCCCTCCACTCTTCCCTCCACTCTTCCCTCCACCCCAGCTGAGGCTTCCACGGAAGGAGAAGACCCCTCCACCTTGGAGCAGGCTGATGCGCCCAGCTGGAGCCAGGTATATATTTAGTAGCCTAAATTGTGATTGTGTGAATATTAATGCTGTCAACGTTAAAATGTGAAACAATTAACACCCTGAACTCAGAATTGTGAAAAAAACTGACAAAAATTATGCACACTTCTAAAAAGTGTTGGTGCAACATATCGATACATATATAGTGTATACATACATCCAGTAGTGGCAAAAAAAGCGTTAGACAACATTGGTGATCTGCTTGGAAAATGCAGGGGTCCAAATGATAGCCTTTTGGATCTTTTGGAAAATTTAGATGCCCGTTCCTAAGTTTACAATTGGATGATTGAGTAGGCCAGAAACCACAAAACAGGTGTTTGATTTTTGTTTTTATTTGCACACAGGATGAGCTGACCCAGGATGATGCCGGGACAAGTGGTATGGAGGAGGAGGAGGACATGCCCAGCGAGAGCCAGGAGGTGGCTGGGCCCAGCACGAGCCAGAGTGACAGCCAGACCCAATTAAGAAGTCTACCTCGACCCCTGCCCTTACCCCCAAGAAGGCCCAGGAGGATGACCATTGTGGAGGAGGAATCACTGGAACTGATTCGGAAGGCGAGTGCGATTCTCGACAAACCCCCCCTTCCAGAAGAGGGCTATGCCAGCTACGTGTCCAGCAGGTTGCTGGAAATGGAGAGGGGCCAACGGCACCTGTGTGAGGGCCTAATTTCTGAGGCAATTAGGGGGGGTTTGAGGGTGAATTACGAGAATCCACCCGCCTGACCCATGAAGGCCCGACACCAACTTCTCCTCCTCCTCCTCCTCGTCTTCCTTCTCCTCCTCCTCCTCCTCCTCCTCCTCCTACTCCTCCTCCTACCACAAGTCAGCCTCCAAGGAAGCGTGCAGGGAAGACTGCAGGGAAGAGTGCAGGGAAGCGTGGTGCGAAGAGTCGGAAGTGATTGCCTGGCTTCAGTCTGGTCTCACAGAAGACACAGGCTGTTGTAGTGCCACAGCTTGGGGACATAGATGTCATCTGCTGCTGTTCCTGGTCTGTCTGATTCCTGGTCAATCTTCTTGTGCTCCCTATATTGTATGAAATGTGCCCAAGCTTAATTTTTGGCTTCACAAACTTGGTGTCTGCCGTTGGGGCAAAAAGTCTTGACAAAATCTACAAGTGGCTCCAGTGTTGCCTTCCTATTTTGTTTTGCCTTGTTTGTTTTAACCAGAATAAATGGTCATTTAATTTTCATCAAATAATGATATACGTGCTTGTTATTCAAAAACATAGTTTCTTTAGGAGTAGGCAGGTACATGTCTAAACATTCATTTGACAATACAAGTGTAAAGTGCAACTTCAATGGAACTGCAAGTGCAGTCGCTGGAAAGGTGAGGTTTAACATCGGAATTAAGGGCAAGCTCTGCTGACTCCACAATTGTATCATGTGTAATAACTAATCCTTTTGATAACCAACAAATAATAAAAAATATCTATATAGAGATATATGTACATATATAATATATAGATATAATATATATATATATATATATATATATAATTTTATTTTTATACACGTATAGATCTATATATCTATATATATTTATATATATATATATATATATATGTAGATATCGATATATATTTTTTGGCGCTTATTGAGAAATATAGATATATTTTTCATTTGGTGATTTGGATATCTATATCTATATCTATATCTATATCTATATATATATATATATAAATATATATATATATATATATATATATATATATATATATATAATATATATATATATATATATATATATATATATAACTTCACTAAAGAATGCTGAAGAAAAAACGTTCGGGAGTACTCTGCGTGAATATACAAGCAGCAAGGCAAAATCATTCTTCAAGTACGATACCATACAAATCCCGCTGTCAGAAAAAAAAAAAAAAAAAAATTTCAACAGCGTGACGATTGTGCGAGCTTCAAAACGAAGGCTAGTTTTACCAGACCGAGCGAGTCCGTGACATAATAGCTACTGAGCATGCGTCCTTTTGGTACGCCGGACCATACTACACACGACCGGATTATCCGCTGGACTGCCAAGTCCAGCGGATAATTTGAGAACAAAACCTGAAACTTTAGTCCGCCGTACTTTGGCCAAAAAAAGTCCGCCGGCGCCCACACACGAGGGGATTATCCGCTGGACTTCGGTCCAGCGGATAATCCCGCGGGATAGTCCCTTCGTGTGTACGCGGCATCAGAAATCCTGAAGGCGGTGCTTGGGTTTCGGGGCCCCGTACGCGGCTAGGCTCCCAAAAAGTCCCACACATGTGGTATCCCCATACTCAGGAGAAGCAGCAAAATGTATTTTGGGGTGCAATTCCACATATAACTATGGCATGTGTGAGCAATATATCATTTAGTGACAACTTTTTGAAAAAAAAAAAATCTTTTTTATTTTTGTTT
The DNA here is from genome assembly GCA_028564925.1 of Lithobates sylvaticus. Classification (NCBI taxonomy): domain Eukaryota; kingdom Metazoa; phylum Chordata; class Amphibia; order Anura; family Ranidae; genus Lithobates; species Lithobates sylvaticus. The sequence goes on from CM053032.1 coordinate 237,108,173, forward strand.
TTATTCAATCACTTGGGACTAAAAAAAAAAATATTCAATGGGCTCAACATGCCTCTCAGCAAATAGCTTGGGGTGTCTACTTTCCAAAATGGGGTCATTTGGGGGGGTTTTGTACTTCCCTGCCATTTTAGCACCTCAAGAAATGAGATAGGCAGTCATAAATTAAAAGCGGTGTAAATTACAGAAAATGTACTCTAGTTTGTAGACGCTATAACTTTTGCGCAAACCAATAAATATACGCTTATTGGCATTTTTTTTACTAATGACATGTGGCTGAATACATTTTGGCCCAAATGTTTGACTAAAATTGAGTTTATTGGATTTTTCTTATAACAAAAAGTAGAAAATATCTTTTTTTTTTTCAAAATTTGCGGTCTTTTTTTTTTTTTTCCGTTTTATAGCGCAAAAAAATAAAAATCACAGAGGCAATCAAATACCATCAAAAGAAAGCTCTATTTGTGGGAAGAAAAGGACGCAAATTTCGTTTGGTTACAACATTGCATGACCGCGCAATTACCAGTTAAAGCAGTGCAGTGCGAAATTGAAAAAAGACCTCTGGTCCTTTGGCTGCCAAATGGTCCGGGGCTGAAGTGGTTAAAATACATGTGATAGAGTTATAGACCATACAGAGTACAACAACAACAGATAACAAGGACACATTATCAGATTGAAGACATCCCTGAAATCATAAGCAGAGTTCAAACTCCAGACCCCTGATAAGTGTATAGATTACAAATATTACTGCTCTCAATGTAAAGTCTAGTACACACTATATTTTTTTTCGTTCAACCCAGTGGGCTGAACGAAAAAATACTGAAGAGCTCAGCAAGAGCCGCTGTACTAACAATCAAATGTTAGTACAACGATCTACCCCATTGAGCTATTGTTTTCCCACCAGAACACACTGGCCTATGGCTGAGAGTGTTGATTGGGTGCCAATCTTTTTTTGGTCATGCCCCTTCAACAGAAGCCAGGCGATGCAGACTGGCTGCCGTACACATGGGCCGAATGTCAATAGAAACCAGCCGATGCAGTTAACCAATAAAGATCAAGTGCCTATAGATGCCAAGAGCCCCATGCGCAGCCCAATTTACATTCTGGCACAGATCCTATTTGCTGGGATGACAGAACCCCTGCGCATGCACCGGAGGGACAGAACTCCATGTTGGCCAATCAAGATGGTTGCAGGCTGGCCCCTGAAAAAGCTGTGTAGAAGATGCTTGCACCGGTGAGGGACCTCGGACTGTTGAAGCAGAGGTAAGTATTGCTGACTTGAGTTCTGCTTTAAGAAGACTGTAAACAGTGAGGCATGATGCTAAACATACTGAAAATTAGATTTTAGAAACACATACACTTTAAAGCATAAGTTCACCTTTGGATTATGTTACATGTTCCACCCGTTTTTAGGGTGGAACATGAAACATGTTCCAGCATCTGCACCTTCTCCCTTATCCCTGTGACAGAGGGTGGGGTATCTTCTTCTCACACCCACTGTCACAATTTGAAAATAAAACAGCACAGCCATGTGGGACTCTGTCCACGTGGCCGCATCATTCATTTACAGTTTCTTGTGAATGAATAGACTACAGTTACCGTCATCCATTGGAGTTGGCGACTTGTAGTTCCTAATGAACTACCAGGGTGCTGGTGAGAGCTCTCGTAGTCCATTGAGCTTCCTGCGCTAAAGTAACTGCCTGCCTGTATTGTAGGAATGGGCAGACAGACATTCTGAGAGTCTGCAGGACATTACACCTGTGATCTGCTGACTCTCTGCAGGGTCCTTAGCAAAGAAAATTATAAATGCACATTCTTTTGCCACGTACACACGAGCAGACTTTTCGTCAGCAAAGGTCCGACGGTTGGACAATTCGATCAAGTGTGGGCTCCATCGGACTTTTGCTGTTGAAAAATCTGACGGACTTTAAAAATAGAACATGTTTCAAATTTTTCCGCCGAGAAAATTGTTCCTATCGAGAAATCCGCTCGTCTGTATGCTAGTCCGACGGACAAACAACGACGCTAGGGCAGCTATTGGCTACTGGCTACGAACTTCCTTATTCTAGTCCGGTCGTACATCATCACGTTTGAATCCATCGGACTTTAGTGTGATTGTGTGTGGCCAAGTCTGTTCATTCGGAAAGTCAGACGGAACTTCGTTGAAAGTCCGTCGGGAAAGACCATCGGACCTAGTCTGTCGAAAAGTCCGGTCTTGTGTATGCGGCATTTGCCTGCATTTTTATTTATTTTTTCAAAGGGTGAACTTAGCCTTTAAGTCACCAGCTTAAAAAATGCAGATAAAACCTTGAAAAATCAAGTATTTAAAATAATTACTTTAGTGTTTTACTTATACATGATTTTTTATACACTTGCAACGTGCCTTGCTAGAAAATTTGACTACTCTAAGAAGAGTCCATTTCCTCTTTATACATCATAGCCCAAACCTTTTCTGGGAGTGCCAATTTCTGCTGACCCAGCTCCTTTGCCCCTGCCTCTTTTTATATAGCTGCTAGGGGAGGAGTGAAGAGGAATACTAGCAGTGATGGCGAACCCTGGCACCCCAGATGTTTTGGAACTACATTTCCCATGATGCTCCACTACACTGCAGAGTGCATGAGCATCATGGGAAATGTAGTTCCAAAACATCTGGGGTGTCAAGGTTTGCCATCACTGCTATAGAGCAGGGATATGCAATTAGCGGACCTCCAGCTGTTGCAAAACTACAAGTCCCATCATGCCTCTGCCTCTGGGTGTCATGCTTGAGGATATCAGAGTCTTGCTATGCATCATGGGACTTGGAGGTGGCAACAGCTGGAGGTCCACTAATTGCATATCCCTGCTATAGAGTGTCACTTGAGTGACAGATCTGAGTCTGCCACAGACATTACATCTACGATGGCGGCACCCAACAGCAGTCTGATGGATTTTGGATGTCTACACAAGGGAAGTTTGTATTGAAATAAATTATATGGCAATAAGGTCTCTTTAACTGTGCTGGAAAAAAAAAAAAAAAACATTCAGAAAAATGCAATGAATTATGCCAGACATGCATACATACATTTTCCTTGTTGTACATTTACACACATAACGTCTTACCTCGTGAGCATTGCCAAACAACCAGTGACGTTTAGGACCTGGAAAAGAGCTAAATGCTCTGTTCAGCTCCCTCCATGTCACATACAGCTTGGAGGCTTTGAACAGAACATAGAGGAGGCAGAGCCAGGCAGTCCAATGGCACAGATCATTGAAGCTCAGAGACGGAAAGCCAAACAGTCCAGTGATAGCCATGACACATTCCCTGACAGGTTCAAACTGGAAGGTGAATGTGACAGCAGGAAGCTCCTGACATCAGGGACAAAGGACAGTGTACATAGGAGGAGAGAGGATCAGAAGGCAGAGAGGTGGAGCTGAGCAATGTGTAATACTGTACAGCAGCTGGGAAGACCTCACCCGTAAACACTAATGCACTTTATGGTCAATTACGGAGACTGCGCAATCTGGCACCAACATCCCTGATATATATGAACTAAGCACATACCAAAAAAACAGTAACGCATTCGTAATATGTACTGTCACATTTAAATAAAATATCATCAGAATATTTATATACAGTATCTCACAAAAGTGAGTACACCCCTCACATTTTGTAAATATTTTATTCTATCTTTTCAAGTGACAACACTGAAGAAATGACACACTTTGCTACAATGTAAAAGTATTGAGTGTACAGCTTGTATAACAGTGTAAATTTGCTGTCCTCTCAAAATAACTCAACACACAGCCATTAATGTCTAAACCACTGGCAACAAAAGTGAGTACACCCCTAAGTAAAAATGTCCAAATTGGGTCCAATTAGCCATTTCCCCTCCCCGGTGTCATGTGACAAAGTTAGTGTTACAAGGTCTCAGGTGTGAATGAGGAGCAGGTGTGTTAAATTTGGTGTTATCGCTCTCACTCTCTCATACTGGTCACTGGAAGTTTAACGTGGTAAATCATGGCAAAGAACTCTCTGAGGATCTGAAAAAAAAGAATTGTTGCTCTACATAAAGATGTCCTAGGCTATAAGAAGATTACAAAGACCCTGAAACTGAGCTGCAGCATGGTGCCAAGACCATACAGCAGTTTAGTAGGACAGGTTCCACTCAGAACAGACCTCGCCATGGTCGACCAAAGAAGTTGAGTGCATGTGCTCAGCGTCATATACAGAGGTTGTCTTTGGGAAATAGATTTAAAGAAGACAAGCAGACTAAGGACATGGATTACTGAAACCATGTCCTGTGGTCTGATGAAACCATGATAAACTTATTTAGTTCAGATGGTGTCAAGCGTGTGTGGCGGCAACCAGGTGAGAAGTACAAAGACAAGTGTGTCTTGCTTACAGTCAAGCATGGTGGTGGGAGTGTCATGGTCTGGGGCTGCATGAGTGCTGTTGGCACTGGGGAGCTACAGTTCATTGAGGGAACCATGAATGCCAACATGTACTGTGACATACTGAAGCAGAGCATGATCCACTCCCTTAAGAGACTGGACCGCAGGGCAGTATTCCAACATGATAATGACCCCAAACACACCTCCAAGACAACACTGCCTTGCTAAAGAAGCTGAGGGTAAAGGTGATGGACTGGCCAAGCATGTCTCCAAACCTAAACCCTATTGAGCATTTATGGGGCATCCTCAATTGGAAGGTAGAGGAGCGCAAGGTCTCTAACATCCACCAGCTGTGTGATGTCGTCATGGAGGAGTGGAAGAGGACTCCAGTGGCAACCTGTGAAGCTCTGGTGAACTCCATGCCCAAGAGGGTTAAGGCAGTGCTGGAAAATAATGGTGGCCACACAAAATATTGGCACTTTGGGCCCAATTTGGACATATTCACTTATGGGGTGTACTCACTTTTGTTGCCAGCGGTTTAATTGCTATGTGTTGAGTGATTTTGAGGGGACAGCAAATTTACACTGTTACACAATCTGTAAACTCACTACTTTACATTGTAAAAAAGTGTAATTTCATCAGTGTTGTCACATGAAAAGATATAATAAAATATTTACAAAAATGTGAGGGGTGTACTCACTTTTGTGAGATACTGTATACGAGGGGACTTCAAGTCAAACCAGGACTTTTACGTTTATATAATAAAAGAACAAATTTCAAGGAGTGGAAACTGCATTTATTTTCCAACATACTCACTTGCTACATTTATACACTTATCCCAGCCTTTAAAACCCCTTTGCGTCGGCTCCCACTGTTTGTCATTCCGGGAGGCAGTGGCGAGGCTTGTGACAAGTGACCGCTGTAATTGGCTGTCACATGACTGGAAAACTCCCAATCGTAAGAAGCGATCGGGAGCTTTTTGTGAGCTGCCGGTCGGTGGCGGGAGAGTGCTCTCGGCACAGCTCTATCGGCGCTAATGCACGCAAATAAGCTGCGCCAAGGCCTGGCTGCCGAGAGGCCGAAAAGCTTTGTCACAGAAAGACTTGTCAGTACACCATCCTAGGACAGCCTGCTTCACTTCGTCATCAGTGCCCCACAGAAAGCATAATCGCTTGTGCAATTTCATGACAGGTTATGCGTCAATTAACCAAGATCAGGTGTTCCACGCGCTGAATGTTCACAATAATGACTGCTGTGGGCTGGAAACTACCATCACTGACAGATGTACGGCCATCTTTGAAACATTTACACCATTCAAATGTCTTACTGCGCCTGAACGTATCATCACCGTATTGTGCTTGAAGTCTTCTGAAGAAATCTGTGGGTTTTACATCTCCGTTTGCAAGAAACTTCATCCCCACAAGGTACTCCATGAATGCACTTGTTGTCTGCCATCTTGATTAACAGTCTCTGGCCTGGACCGCAACATGTGCGCTGCCTATAAGTAATAGGACACACTTGTCACTTACTACCAGGGGTCAAGTCTGGGGAAAAAAGTGTGGGAACTCCCACCCAAGATCCACCACCAAAAAAAAAAAAAAAAAATGATACGCTCATATGCACAAACGCTTCAAAAGTGGTATTTTCATCCAATTTTCGTATTGTGTGTATGAAGCTTAACTAATCCTCAATAAACATAAATACGGTATTTCTCTGAATAATCAGCATTCATTCAATTGTGCTTCCATGCAAATGTGAACATCATGTTCTGATCTTTATTTAGGAATTTTATTTTGTATATAGAGTGTTTATGTGGTGAGTTTACACTTTTCATTGAACAGAGTTTGGATAACACAGGGTTAAACGGAAAGGTCATAAATTAACTGCACATTATCTGGACAGAATGCTTAGGGAGATAGTGATGTGTTCCTGCTTAGGAGATGTATGTTAGCTTGGGGGGCTGCAAACTCTGCAGGGCTCCAACACACACACTCGCTGCTATTCCAACCCTTCACATATTTCCACATAAACTTCCCTCCTGGCATTAAACTTTGCCAGGTATTGTGCTCAGCTTTACCACCCCAAACTGATGTTCCTCCCTCAGCTCACCTCTCTCCCTGCATGTCCTGTGAGCAGAATAGCTGTGCTCCTCCTCTGGGTTCTCTCATCATATGGCACTGAAGATAGAGTCGGGGGGATTCAGCGGGACACACAGAGCAAGTATGCAGGAGACTGGGGGGGGGGAGATGAGGAGACAGAAAATCAGGAGGGGCCGACGGGGAGGAGCGCATCACGAGAGGTCTGACTAAATGCAATCTCTTAGCAGCAGGGACCTGATCTACCTAGCTGTGATTGACAGGTAGATCGAAGTGGAAGCTGTCATTGGGCCCTACTGGCAATGCCTGAATGGTCAGGTGTGCGGCACTTACTATTGCGAGCTGTGTCGGCAGCTGCTGGTGTAGCACCTGCCACACAGCTTGCATACTTCAAAGTCTTGCAGGACACGGCTGCTAATAGGAACTGAGTTCCTGTTGTGGAAAAAGTACAGGAACTCCGTTCCCATGCGTTCCTGCAGGACTTGAGCCCTGCTTACTACTGCATGTAGTACCGCCACACTAGAACCACATTTTTACTAAATAAGAGGAGGTTTGGGACATTAAATGAGGCGCACACGGACATGTGCCTCCATCCCTGTGGCGTAGTCAAAAATGAGGGAAAGGGTGGGAGGAGGGGTGCTACAAAACCCAATTTTTATACCTGTAAAATTAAAAGTCCCGGTTTGACTTGAATGCTCCTCGTAGAAGCTCAGCTCATTGTTTGGATCACAGTGTCCTAAGTGTGATTGGTGTTTACAAACTATCTGCAGGTTAATAGCTGATGATTTTCTCAACCCAAAGCCCATGAGACTATACATTAGAGAAATCATTGCTGTTCCCAGAGGGATCATGGTTCGTTGTTACAGTTTGTGCTTGATGCAAAAGAAAAGCCATTCTGCTCTAAGCCTTTCTGTGCAGCTGTCCCACACCAAAATCACAAAAAGGAATTTATTTCTTTTAAATCTAATTTTTCTTAATTCCTTTTTGAAAGTATCAGAGGACAAAATGGTAACAGGGCTGTCAGCTGCCCCTTAAATTGGAAGTAAATTCTGCAGACTGCCACCAGAAAAACAACCTAATTTCAAAAGTTCTTAGTAAATACCACAACCATCATTGTTAATAAGCATACTTTTAATTTTTTATTTTTTTGTACAACTCTGTTTCTATTTTTATATATATATATATATATGTGTGTAAATATATATATATATTGGAAGGCCGGGTACCGGCCTTAAGTTATGGGAGGAGCCCGGAGGGTATTTAAGCAGCCCAAAGGCCGCCGGTCTTTGTCGGTTTCCTGTGCGTGATATCTGATACGTCAGACATCTAGGACCGACTCGTTCGAGACAAGCGCTGTTGGTGCCGGTTCGTGAGCTCCGTTTCGTCTGTCCGTCTCCTTTTGTTGCAGTCCCGCGTTCCATGTTCGTAAGTCGTGTTGTCCCTTCGTGTCGCACTCGTGTCGCCGAGTCGCAGTTCCGTACAAAGAGTCTGGTTCGGCTGTCGCAGGTAGGGCTTCGGCTCCCATGTTTTACGTTCTCATGCACTGCTTATCATGTCACTAAACTGTGGTCTGCGTAGCTCACGAACCACGCACTGCTTTTCTCGAAAACCTAAACACTTACTCGCACGTTTTGGTTGTACACGATCGGGAGCCACCTAGCGGCACGCACATTCAGGGCCGCCCGCCATGACACTCCGACCGATGCCGCATCCGGCACTCAAGGGTTCCCCTTACGCGGTCGTATTACGCAGTCTTTGAATCGTTCAAACATGGCTCACGCACGGGTGCCGTTCGCACTCACACGCATCATTCATGTCCTGTCATATTATTCAAATCGGTTGCGCCAGCAAGCGTGCCGAATCGCTATTTGCATTCCGAATCGCTGTTGGCTTGTTAATTGTACGAATCACTTCGACCGTGTCGAAACATTTCACGTATTAGCATGGCAATCATTTTGTCATTTCAAACATGGTTAACGTATCAGGCCATTCGGTCATGCTAAGTCATTTCGCATCAGTTAAACAGGGCGTTCATGCCATCATTTCGATCCTGGCCGCACTCAGATTCAAGTCATGTCGCACTTAGGCACGGATTTGTCTCGGGGTACCCAGGTTACGGCCGTATTACCATACATGTTTCAGAGATTGGCCCACCGCTCGTACGGATGCGGGCTCGAGTCCAGTCTTTGGCATGATATCGGTCATTGGCCACGTATCGGTCTGAATCCGGTCGCATCCGGCATGCATCGATTCGCACTGATTCGCCTAGCCGCTCGGCCTCATTTCGATACATGCTCCAGAGATTAGATTCGGTTACAAATTGCTCGGTTTGTTGTAATCTAGTCTTTGTCATGGTTTCATTTCGGTCACCATACCTCTGGGTAGGTCCGGTCGCATCCATAGATGCTCCGATCGGGGCGATCCAGACGCACGACTACCCGGCCTCATTTCGATACATGCGCCAAGGGCGGAATCGCATCACAGGTTGCGTACATTCTTGATTCTTGCCCCTGTCATGGTATGTCATTTCTGTCACCTTACCACGCCCGTCATGAATGCAGTCACTTCCCCGCACTAATTCGCGTCGGCGTGCCCTAGGCCGGCCTCATTTCAATACATGCGCCAGGGGCGGAATCGCAAAAAAAAAAAGGAAAAAAAAAAAAAAAAAGAGAGACTTTGATTCTTGTCCTTGTCATGTTATATCATTTCTATGTCACCTTACCACGCCCCGGCGTTAATTGGTCACCTCCCTGTACGAATTCGCGCCGGCGTGCCCTAGGCCGGCCGCATTTCTATACAAAAAAAAAGAGAGAGAGAAAGGGGTTCAGTCACTAGACAGTGGCATGATGATCGAGGTCGCTGGCACACGAGTGCTTGCGTTCCAAATGCATACTGTAGCACTTGGAGTCGGACCCGGTGGCAGCTGGATGTCACAGTTCGGCCTCAGCGTACCCAGGCAGTTGGCCTCATTTCACGGTTGCCTCATTTCTGTACGTGCTCCAGAGTCCGGCTCACAGTCACCCCCATACGGTACGAACGGGCCGGGCCCTGTCACGGGAAGTTCATTTCAGTTAAGGCAACATGTCATGTCAGTCATTCGTGTTGTTATCTGTCATTTGATTCCACAGCTGTCTCGGCAGTCGACTTAAGTCACTATCGCCTGTTGTTATCATCTACGTTGGGTTCCGTTGATCTGGACGGCAGCAGTTTCAGGCTCTTAAATAGGTACTTTCTCTCACACTCTCTCAGGTCAGTCGGATTCAGTAGGTCCACCTGCACCAGCTTGATCAGGGTTCCAGCAGGTAAAAAAAAACAAAAAAAAAAAAACGCAGGGGCACGGGGGGGCTCCTGCTTTCTCATGGCAGGTACGTATACCGTAGGTGACACGTCCAAACTCATTTCTTGTCACCTCTTTATAGGCCCAGCCTGCAGACACGTGACCAGTCTACTAAGTAACGGGTCTTGGCTGATCGCTCTACCTCTGCTGTCGTGGCTTCTGCGAACAAGGATGCACATATGGTGGAATTGTTCTATTATACAAAACTTTTGGAAAAACGTTTTTCTACTTGCCTCAGAGATGTTCAAAAATGGAATTATACCAGATCTGGTAATAGAACTTTTAAATTTAAAACCTGATTTTATGACTCAAACAATTCACCCTATTCACACAACTCTTGACAGCCGCAAAACAGACAATAGCTAAAGCGTGGAAAACACCTTTACTGAATATAGCAGAAACCAAACACAGAATGAATCGATCATTATTACACACAAAAATGGCAGCTTTGGATAAAGATCATTTAACTGAGTTCGAGGTTATGTGGAGACCATGGGTCATACACGGTCTACCCACTAATTTTGAAAATCAAGTACTTATATCATGGTAACAAATGCTCTTCCATACCACTACAAACATAATTTTTGGAAAAGGTTATGCCTTCAGAATCCCCATACACCCTTTAGCCTTTTAACTTCCCTACCTCTTTATTTTTTATCTTTTTTTTTTCTTTCTAAGATTCTCTCTTTAATATTAATGCATATGATAATTGACACTTATAGATGATTCTACAGTGCCTTGCAAAAATATTCACCCCCTTGGCTTTTTACCTATTTTGTTACATTACAGCCTTTAGTTCAATGTTTTTTTAATTTGAATTATATGTGATGGATCAGAACACAATAGTCTAAGCTGAGTAAGTAAAATTTGAAAAATATATACCGTACTTAAAACTATTTTTCAGAAAACAAAAAAAATGATAATTGGCACGTGGGTATGTATTTACCCCCTTTGTTATGAAGCCCATAAAAAGCTCTGGTGCAACCAATTACCTTCAGAAGTCACATAATTAGTGAAATGATGTTCACCTGTGTGCGATCTAAGTGTCACATGATCTGTCATTACATATACACACCTTTTGGGAAGGCCCCAGAGGCTGCAACACCTAAGAAAGAGGCACCACTAACCAAACACTGCCATGAAGACCAAGGAACTCTCCAAACAAGTAAGGGACAATGTTGTTGAGAAGTACAAGTCAGGGTTAGGTTATACAAAACCTGCCAAGAGACGGCCGCACACCAAAACTCATGGACCGGGGCAAGGAGGGCATTAATCAGAGAGGCAGCAGAGAGACCTAAGATAACCCTGGAGGAGCTGCAAAGTTCCGCAGCAGAGACTGGAGTATCTGTACATAGGACGACAATAAGCCATACGCTCCATAGAGTTGGGCTTTATGGCAGAGTGGCCAGAAGAAAGCCATTACTTTCAGCAAAAAACAAAACGGCACTTTTGAGTTTGCGAAAAGGCATGTGGGAGACTCCCAAAATGTATGGAGGAATGTGCTCTGGTCTGATGAGACTAAAATTTAACTTTTTGGCCATCAAACAAAATGCTATGTCTGGCGCAAACACAACACATCACATCACCCAAAGAACACCATCAGTGAAAGATGGTGGTGGCAGCATCATGCTGTGGGGATGTTTTTCAGCAGTCAGGACTGGGAAACTGGTCAGAGTTGAGGGAAAGATGGATGGTGCTAAATACAGGGATATTCTTGAGCAAAACCTGTACCACTCTGTGTGTGATTTGAGGCTAGGATGGAGGTTCACCTTCCAGCAAGACAACGACCCCAAACACACTGCTAAAGCAACACTTGAGTGGTTTAAGGGGAAACATGTAAATGTGTTGGAATGGCCTAGTCAAAGCCCAGACCTCAATCCAATAGAAAATCTGTGGTCAGACTTAAAAAATTGCTGTTCACAAGTTCAAACCATCCAACTTGAAGAAGCTGGAGCAGTTTTGCAAGGAGTGGGCAAAAATCCCAGTGGTAAGCTCATAGAGACTTATCCAAAGCAACTTGGAGCTGTGATAGCCGCAAAAGGTGGCTCTACAAAGTATTGACTTTAGGGGGGGTGAATAGTTATGTACATTGACTTTTTCTGTTATTTAGTCCTATTTTTTATTTGTTATTGTGAAGCAAACAACAAACTTGTTTGTTGTGGGCATGTCCTGTAAATTAAATGATGCAAATCCTCAAACAATCCATGTTAATTCCAGGTTGTGAGGCAACAAAACACGAAAAATGCCACGGGGGGGGGGGGGGTGAATATATTTGCAAGGCACTGTACACCTGGGTCATACACGGTCTACCCACTAATTTTGAAAATCAAGTACTTATATCATGGTAACAAATGCTCTTCCATACCACTACAAACATAATTTTTGGAAAAGGTTATGCCTTCAGAATCCCCATACACCCTTTAGCCTTTTAACTTCCCTACCTCTTTATTTTTTATCTTTTTTTTTCTTTCTAAGATTCTCTCTTTAATATTAATGCATATGATAATTGACACTTATAGATGATTCTACAGTGCCTTGCAAAAATATTCACCCCCTTGGCTTTTTACCTATTTTGTTACATTACAGCCTTTAGTTCAATGTTTTTTTAATTTGAATTATATGTGATGGATCAGAACACAATAGTCTAAGCTGAGTAAGTAAAATTTGAAAAATATATACCGTACTTAAAACTATTTTTCAGAAAACAAAAAAAATGATAATTGGCACGTGGGTATGTATTTACCCCCTTTGTTATGAAGCCCATAAAAAGCTCTGGTGCAACCAATTACCTTCAGAAGTCACATAATTAGTGAAATGATGTTCACCTGTGTGCGATCTAAGTGTCACATGATCTGTCATTACATATACACACCTTTTGGGAAGGCCCCAGAGGCTGCAACACCTAAGAAAGAGGCACCACTAACCAAACACTGCCATGAAGACCAAGGAACTCTCCAAACAAGTAAGGGACAATGTTGTTGAGAAGTACAAGTCAGGGTTAGGTTATACAAAACCTGCCAAGAGACGGCCGCACACCAAAATTCATGGACCGGGGCAAGGAGGGCATTAATCAGAGAGGCAGCAGAGAGACCTAAGATAACCCTGGAGGAGCTGCAAAGTTCCGCAGCAGAGACTGGAGTATCTGTACATAGGACGACAATAAGCCATACGCTCCATAGAGTTGGGCTTTATGGCAGAGCGGCCAGAAGAAAGCCATTACTTTCAGCAAAAAACAAAACGGCACTTTTGAGTTTGCGAAAAGGCATGTGGGAGACTCCCAAAATGTATGGAGGAAGGTGCTCTGGTCTGATGAGACTAAAATTTAACTTTTTGGCCATCAAACAAAATGCTATGTCTGGCGCAAACACAACACATCACATCACCCAAAGAACACCATCAGTGAAAGATGGTGGTGGCAGCATCATGCTGTGGGGATGTTTTTCAGCAGTCAGGACTGGGAAACTGGTCAGAGTTGAGGGAAAGATGGATGGTGCTAAATACAGGGATATTCTTGAGCAAAACCTGTACCACTCTGTGTGTGATTTGAGGCTAGGATGGAGGTTCACCTTCCAGCAAGACAACGACCCCAAACACACTGCTAAAGCAACACTTGAGTGGTTTAAGGGGAAACATGTAAATGTGTTGGAATGGCCTAGTCAAAGCCCAGACCTCAATCCAATAGAAAATCTGTGGTCAGACTTAAAAAATTGCTGTTCACAAGTTCAAACCATCCAACTTGAAGAAGCTGGAGCAGTTTTGCAAGGAGGAGTGGGCAAAAATCCCAGTGGTAAGCTCATAGAGACTTATCCAAAGCAACTTGGAGCTGTGATAGCCGCAAAAGGTGGCTCTACAAAGTATTGACTTTAGGGGGGTGAATAGTTATGTACATTGACTTTTTCTGTTATTTAGTCCTATTTTTTATTTGTTATTGTGAAGCAAACAACAAACTTGTTTGTTGTGGGCATGTCCTGTAAATTAAATGATGCAAATCCTCAAACAATCCATGTTAATTCCAGGTTGTGAGGCAACAAAACACGAAAAATGCCACGGGGGGGGGGGGGGTGAATATATTTGCAATGCACTGTACACCTTTGTCCAAACAAACGCTGAAGATTCTTGTAGGAGGAGACTTCACTCTCCTCTGACATGGTGATGGAAATGTTCTACGCAGCAATACAGACCAAACTGAGCATGTGCAGCCTGACTCCACTCACTGTGTATCATCCGGACTTGTCCAGGGAGACAAAGCAGGAAGAGCAGGATCTGAGCATACACGATCAAACAACCTTTTTACACAATGCAGAGGATTAACCCCTTAGTTTCCACAGTGAGTATAACATGCATGCTTTACTGCATATACAGACTGATTTTACTGTTGTGGGTTAAGTAACACTTTAAAGTGTGTGTTAACCCTAACAATAAAATCTAATTTGCTCTTTTGGCCTGTTAAATATACTAGGGTTGCACCGATACCAATACTAGTATCGGTGCCGATACCGAGCATTTGCAGGAGTACTTGTACTCCTGCAAATACTCTGATGCCTCAGAAGTCAGGGATGATCGGTGCGGCGGTGGGGGGAGTTACAAGCACCGATTTCCCTGTATAGATTTCAATAAAGCAGCTTACAGCTGCTTTTCCCACACCACTGCACCGTTAACCCTTGACTGTCCACTGTTTCCTCCTCCGGTCCCCCGACATGTGGTCCCTGCTCCTCCGGTCCCCCGCCATCTGGTCTGTGCTACTCCGGTCCCCTCTGTCGCAGATCTGCCAGGATGGAGAGCGGAGGAAGCTGGTAGCTGCAGGAGAGGAGCTGCAGAAGAGGAGCTGCAGTCTCCTGTCCATTCATTTTCAGTGCAGCTGAGGCTGCAGAGAAAAGGATTGGGGAATCTGTGCCCCAGTCCCTTTCTCTGTCTCAAAGGGGAGATGTCAGGGGTCTGTTTGGACCCCTGATATCTCACCAAAGCCCCCCCTCCCCCAACAGGGCTGATAAAAAATATATATATATATATATATATATATATATATATATATATATATATATATATATTTAAAAGGGTAAAATTGTAAATGTAACAAGGTCCCAGGCCTCCTTTAGTCTAATGAGAACCTCCAGAGCCAGGGACAGCTGACATCCTTCTGTATAGAGTGGGTTGCAAGGCATAGTGGGTGTAGTGCAAGGTAGATTAATGGGCGCCAGACACTTGAATGCAAAGAGATTTATTTTCTCTTGAACTGAATAGTGGGAGAGAAGGTTTAGGGCCAGGACACCCTTAGGTAGTAGCAATGTCAATTAGCAGACTTCGAGACTTCTACAGGTAGACAGCCATGCTGTCCTGTGAACACTTTGCATGTCATCTCAAAGAATCTACTTAGCCCTTCTAGTTCTTCTCCAAGGACTATAAGTCAATTACCTGCATAGGTGTCCACTTACGTTGTGCAATTATATAGGAGGGTAGAGAAGCAAGCATTTGACTTAAGATATAGAAGTTAAAGGAAAGGGAATTATATTGTTTTTTGGAACCAACTGTTTTCCACCTATTCTTTTTCTAATGAGTGAACAAATGGATAAAATCTCACTGGTTGCCAAGACAAATATTTTCTTTATTACAAGGCTCAGAATCCCATGCTACTGACCTGTCATTCTGGCAGTTGCTCTCACAACTGAAGGCACATTTCATGATGGTGTCCAGTGTCATGAGGCTCACATGTTGGAAGAGTTCAATTGTTTTTTTATCTGGGATGAGGTCCTCCCATTTATCCTAAAAAAAAAAAAAAACTGTCAACATGGCAGCCAGGGAAAAACGTGAGCGTTTTAGACAACATTCCATCATTCATATAGGAAAAGAACAAAAAGTTAATTTTTCATCAGTGAAAGCACAGAATCCATAGTATCTGAATTTTTTAAAAGGTGGTTAGACATGCAGACTACAATGGGTAGGTATTTTAACATAGACAAGTTTTTCTGACTGTTCATGTTAAACATATGCAAAGGGGAAAGGCATATAGAAGCGGAAGCTTCATAGAAAAGATACTAATAATCAGACAAGGTTTACTAGGCTGTAGATGTACTGTTTTTCCATTGTAGTCAACCCTTATAGACCCAATAATACTGATGCCCAGTACAGATCAGGTAACTGGTATTTTCCATTATTTCCTGTATTTCTAAAGTACCAAAGCCTGTCTACTGATATCTTTAGATTTCAGAAGTTCGAAATTTAGACAATGACACAAGCTGAATGATCAGAGGTCCATGTTTTTTTAATGGATAGCAGGAAGGCTGCATTCACACTGAAAATGCCGGGCATTCGTGCTAAAGCGCTGCTCGCTTTAGCGCTGTTTAAGCTGCGATTTTGTGCCACTTTTCGGCTGCTTTAGTTGCAATTGGCAGGGGCGTTTTGGGAGCGCTGTATAAGGCATTCCCAACCCGCCCCAAAGATACTGCTTGCAGGACTTTTCCGAACGTCCTGCAAGAGTACTGCCCTAGTGTGAAAGCACCCATTCCAGAGAATGGGAGGCAGTTTTCAGGTGCTTTAAAGGCGCTATTTCTAGCGCTAAAACGCCTTAAAACTGCCTCAGTGTGAAAGGGTCTAAGAGTCCATTCACACTTATCTCAAATCGCACACCATTATTTTCAATGGCACCCATATAAATCACTGGTATTTAAAGTTGCAGTGACTTTGAAAAGGTGCTGACTTTAATCCAAAGAATGTAAAGTTGCATCAAAGTCGCACTTTGGAGATGCACTATTTTAAATGTTTTCTTGTAGTGTTTTTCCCTTCCATAAATAATTTTTATTTACTTACAATGTGCCATTGAACTTGCTAGAAAAATTCCCTGAGAAAGCCCCTCCCTTCATGCACATCATAGCCCATTCTTCTACTGTGAGTGTCTGATTGGTGTCTGTGCTGGCCCACCTCCTTTGCCCCTCCCCTCACTTCCATACATAACATTGTATGTAGCTGCCAGGTAGGGGTGAACAGAGGAATACTATAGAGTGTCACTTTGGTGATAACTGGGAGCTGCTGATTTCTCATCCAAGGTGATGACACCTAGTAGCAGTCTCAGCACTTTTGGGTGTCTACACAAGGGAGGTGTTTACAGGTAAATAACATGCATAAAATGTGCTAAATGCATATACACTTTAGGCTACGTTCACATCTGCATTTTAGCGCGATAGCGTGTACCTGCGAGAAACCCAGTGAGAGGTCCCGGCGATTAGCTACGGGAGGCAGCCCCATTAAATGCAATAGGAGGCTGTTGGCAGTCGGCATCCAGGGCCGATCACTCAGAGGCAATCGTCACAAAGGAATCACATACTAGCAGCTGCAATTAGCTGCGGGAGCCAGCAGTCTTCCATTACTTTCAATGGGACAGCTTCCTGCAGCTAATCGCCGGGAAGCCTTGCTGGGTTTCACATTGTCAGGCCAAAACACAGTATATATGTGACTTTAATGAGAAGATTTTTGTTAAAATAATGGTTTCATGATAACTTATTTTTTTGGGGGGGTGGAGGGAGATCCGTTCAGATATGTCTAAACGGAAAATGATGAAGCCGTGTTTAATTTTTCATATTCGGCAAAAAAAGTATTTTTTTTCAAAAATTCTGACGGACCTAGAAATAGAACATGTTTTAAATCTTTCCGACGGAATCAATTCCAATTGGGAAAACCGATCGTCTGTATACTGTTCCGACGGACCAAAAACACTTCATGCTCTGAAGCAAGTACGAGATGGCAGCTATTGGCTACTGGCTATTGAACTTCCTTTTTCTAGTCCCGTCATACGTGTTGTACGTCACCGCGTTCTAGACCGCCGGACTTTGATGTGATTGTGTGTGGGCAAGACAGTTTCAGCGGAACTCCATCAGAACTCCGTCGGAAAAACCTTCTGAGTTTATTCCGACGGGAAAACCGGTCATGTGTACGCGGCATTAGAGATGCATTGCTGTCCCATTTTTCATCCAAAAATAGGTAGATGAAAAATGGACAAATAGAACGTTCGTGAGAAAGGGCCCTAAAGCTCTCTGCATTTCTGTAGCTAGGCTTAGATAAACAGTAGGATATGGCAGGAAATCTAATCCGCGAATTATTTAAATTGATTAGTTGTTAAATAAATTATAACGATCAATTATGTCCCACAGATAATAATGTAGGTTTAAAACAGCACCAACACAATGTTAAAGACTCCTGAAAACAGCTGGGAGTTATACTTAGTGATTCTGGAGTTTATTTGGAATGTATGTGTAATTACCAGCATGACATTCACACTGTCTGACATCAGTTTCACATATGGCTTCAATACATCATAATGGAAGGCGGGAGTCAGCAGCCGGCGGTGCTGGAACCACTTCTGGCCAGATAACACCAGCAGCCCTTTACCTGAGTAACGTGAATAAGAAGAGGTTTTGGATGAAAAAGCCAGTCCACCGTGTAACAGTCTAGTGTTTTTCTACATGGCACCTGAAAGCATTCTCAATGCATCTAACCCCTATATTCATAATCTAACAAAATAAACATGGCTTTATCCCCAATCTTAAAGTGATTGTAAAGTCTCATATTTTTCTTTAAAAATAACAAACATGTCTATACTTACCTGCTCTGTGTAATGGTTTTGCACAGAGCAGCCCAGATCCTCCTCTTTTCGGGTCCCTCACCGACTCTCTTGGCCACTCCCTCCCTCCTGTTAAGTGCCCCACACAGCAAGCAGCTTTCTGTGGGGGCACCAGAGCCTATGTCCATTCAGACACAGAGCTATGGTTTGGCCCCACCCCCTCTCTCTGCTGATTGGCTAACTGGCTTTAAATGACAGCAGCGGAAGCCAACGGCGCTGCTTCTGTGTCTCAGCCAATCAGGAGGCAGAGGGCAGATGGCCAAGGCACTCGTGCACATCGCTGGAGGAAGATTGGGCTCAGGTAAGTATTAGGGGGGCTGCTGCACACAGAAGGTTGTTTTATCTTAATGCATAGAATGTATTAAGATAAAACAACCTTCTGCCTTTACAACCACTTTAACCACCAAGTCCAAATATCAATATTATACACAATAACTTATTGTAGTGCCACCTGGTATTTCCTACAGTGTGTTACATCTTCTTAGGGCTCAGTTCACACTACTGCGACCTGAAAGTCACGTGACTTACAATGCGACTTTGTCATCTGACTTAGCCCCGGAAATTCCGACCACAAAATCCGTCAGTTTTTTTCCAACGGATTTTGTCCGAAACTGGTGTTGCATACACACGGTCGGACAAAGTTGTCGGAAAAAAACGATGGTTCCGAACGTTTTAACGTTCGTTGCGTACGACGGAACTACGTAGAGGCTAGTAGCCAATAGCTTTGGTCTCGTAATTTGATCTGAGCATGCACTTTGCTCCGTCGGAATTCTCTACACATGATCGGAAAAAGTCTGATCGGATTTTGTTGTCGGAAAATTTGAGATCCTGTTCTCAAAAAGTCAGATAAAGCCCACACACGATCAGATTTTCCAACAACATAATCCGATCAGACTTTTTTCATCAGAATATCCGACCGTGTGTACGGGGCATTAGAGGCAACTTCCATTAAAGTCTATGGGCACAAGTCAGGAAGAAGTCACCTTGAAGAAGTACAGGAACCTTTTCTATAGTCGGAGCGACTTCAGTAGTGTTAACTAAGACAGCTCTCATTGACTAACATGGGATTTCACATGTCATACGACTTAAGGTCGTACAAGTCGGACCCCAAGTCATGGCAGTGTGAACCGAGCCTGAAAGAAAAAAAAAGTTACAGCATCATTATTAGCCACAATATGGTGCAATATGGAAGCAGCGGATGATGGAGAATCGTGTCTTCTGGTACTGCTGGATCTTAGTGCGGCGTTCGACACAGTGGACCACAACACTCTTCTCACCCGCCTCAAGGAAGTGGCAGGAGTTACAGATGGAGATCTGCCATGGTTCGCTTCCTTCTTGGGAAACAGATCACAGACAGTGAAACTAGGAGCCTTCACTTCGGAAACCCGGGCAATTACTTATGGAGTCCCTCAAGGATCACCATTGTCACCAGTACTCTTCAACATTTACATCCGGGCACTCTTCAAAATTATTAGCAAATCGGTTCTGTGCTTCCACTCATACGCAGACGACACTCAACTGTACTTCCGGATCACCGGACAAAAAGACCAATACCAGGAACTAGGAAAATGTCTCACATTGATAGATGACTGGATGACCACTAGCTCCCTCATAAAAATGTTGATGGGAATATGAGGGGGTACATCCTCACAAGTTCGACACGTTTCGTCGGTTAACCAACTCATCAGGTGCGGATAATAAAGATCTGTAAATAATGAAGTTCTCAATCAAAAAAAGGGGCCCTTGATATGGAAAATATTATATGTAAAGAGGTATATATAGAACGGAGAGATGGTAAAGTCCACAAACTTACATCCCATTGGAACACTGAACTTCGAATAGTCCTGGTATGCAGGAGTCACCACATCAAGCCTCCCCGGGAGCTGAGGTATATGAGTCCGCCCACAGACAACCGGCCCACACCAAAACGTCCCCAACCAGGGAACAAAGTAGTATATTGGGTATTGTGCCAGAAATGGCAAGTAAATCTGTAAGATATTAGAAATATTGTATATGATACACCTAGCAGCACTGTCAAGCACAGAAAAAAATAGGGATACATAAAGGAAAGAGGGTGAGAGAGAGTGACAAAGAAATGCAAGGTAGGGCATAGGTAAGGATATACCCACCTGGGAGTCCCCACCTACCACCGACCAGATGACCGTCTCACACTGCTCACTTCACTGGACACGCATAACCTATACCCGTTACTACAGGGTAATACTATGTCACGGCTCTTTACACTCTACTTTTTCACTCTCTACACTCTACACCTACATCGATCTCTCACCAACACCACCCAACAGGTATATCTTTCTTCAGGATGCTCCCACTGTTACTTTTTCCTTGCTCATCCATACTTTTTCACACATTTTCACTGGTCCTCCTTACACTTTATTCCTATCTCTAATTTGCACACTATCCAGTAGGTATATCCTTACTTACACCCTACCTTGCATTTCTTTGTCACTCTCTCTCACCCTCTTTCCTTTTATGTATCCCTATTTTTTCTGTGCTTGACAGTGCTGCCAGGTGTATCATATACAATATTTCTAATTATCTTACAGATTTACTTGCCATTTCTGCCACTATACCCAATATACTACTTTGTTCCCTGGTTGGGGACGTTTCAGTGTGGGCCTGTTGTCTGTGGGCGGACTCATATACCTCAGCTCCCGGGGAGGCTTGATGTGGTGACTCCTGCATACCAGGACTATTCGAAGTTCAGTGTTCCAATGAGATGTAAGTTTGTGGACTTTACCATCTCTCCGTTCTATATATACCTCTTTACATATAATATTTTCCATATTATGGGCCCCTTTTTTTATTGAGAACTTCCTCATTATTTACAGATAGTTATTATGCGCTCCTGATGAGTCGGTTAACCGACGAAACGCATTGAGCTTGTGAGGATGTACCCCCTTATATTCCCATCAACATTTTTATGAATTTTACTGTATATTACAAGTCATACTTACGAAATATGTAAAATTGTTCCCCTGTTATGACAATCCTGTTTTACACTCTATCTATATGTATACTATGTACTTTTCAAGATGTCTGTACATGCATTGAGTAATTATTTGACATATACAATGTTGCACAATTTGACACTTATGTACATTAAAACAACAATTTTTACTCTCAAATTTGTGTTTGAATCTGCTTCATATAAAGTCCCATACTCTTTTATTATTTTTGAATTTAGATTAGGGATGGAGGCACACTACCCCCTTTTCCTTGTGCGCTTCATTTAAAGTCCCAGTATATGGAGATATACATTCCCCCTCCCCTCTGTTGCAGTTGTGGATCTTGTGTATTTACTTTATTGTCTTTCCCTAGGTTGTAGCCAGTGACACTTGAAAGCCATGATGCATTTGCTTTGGCCAGCCATCTTTTGATTATACTCTATACATCTCTATTATCACTTTGCACACTATGTAAGAGCTGGGAAATTGTAATTTAAAAGTTGTCAGACAGGTTTTTTTTTTTTTATTAGGTCTAACTATCATGACCTGATTTCCCCTCTAGTAAAGCAATTAATGGCCTTGTATTCTGTTTTAACATTTAGTTTGTGTGGTTGCTTATCCCTCCAGTTTGTCTGGCTAGGACAGGCAGAGTGACTCAAGTCTGCAGCTGGTTGTTCTTCACAGGCCTGTAATAAGCGGGTGTAGTGCATTTGCCAGTTGTTGAGTGGCTGAGCTGGTGATCCTGCACTAGCATGACAATGTATGGATCTCCATCATTTTGCTTTGCCAGTGAGACAAAATGTATGCGATTTTAAACAATTTTCCAGTTAGAATGGTGACAAGTTAGGACAGGAAGCTCTGTGCTCTATGATAAAAATTAACACATATTAGCAAACCTTTCAAATTCTGTAGGTGCAAACTGAAAATCAGTGTCTGACGCGGACTCTTCTGGAAACACATTTCGAAAAAAATTCAGCTTCTCAATAACAGAAGTAAAGGTGCTTCTAAGGGCTTGAGTAATTTTAAGTGAATTTAAAAAAAAAGTATGGGTTTCAGTAAAATAAACAAATCATAAACAAAATCATACTGACCTAGGTGGATGCAGTATCAGCCCGATGCTACATCTGTCCCCTACCGGTTCTAAGGCTGCTTTCACACTGAGAAAGGCGGGCGCCAGCGGTAAAGCGGCGCTATATTTAGCGCCACTTTACCGTCGTTTTAGCGGTGCTATTCGGCTGCTAGCGAGGCGGTTTTTAAAAAGGGTTAAAACCGCTCGCAAAGCGCCGTTTGTGGGTTTGCAGCGCTGCCCCATTGTTTTCAATGCTAAGGGGCGCTTTAGGAGCAGTGAATACACTGCTCCTACATCGCTCCAAAGATGCGGCTTGCAGGACTTTTTTGACCATCCTGCAAGCGCACCGCCCCAGTGTGAAAGCCCTCGGGCTTTTCACATTGGAGTGAATTGAGCGGCTCTTTCAGGGCGCTTTGCAGGCACTATTTTTAGCACTTTAGCGCCTGCAAAGCGCATCAGTGTGAAAGTAGCCTAAGACTGAGAACTAAGCTGATCACTCAGTTCTCTGGCTTCAGGTTGCAGAGAGACGGTGACTGTCAACTTGGCTACATTTAGTCTGCCCATACATGGTTCGAATCTTGGGCATTCCCTGGTGAACCGGCCGAGATTTAAATCGTCTATGGCAGGCTTTAAAAACACAGTGCTACAAGCAAAGCCAACATTGAAGCATCGTCTCCTCAATATGAGCACTGGGTGGCTGAGTATGTTATTTTACTAACCCCAGCAGACCAGGTAAGAAGGGGTTAATAATAAAACTAACCCTGAAGTAGTGAAAAGTATGCCACTGATGCTTATGTCTGTTTTTGTAATATGTAGTCTGTAAATATATCTTGCACCATTTTTGCTACATTTTTTAAAAGCTCTAATTATAAATTTAAAGATGCTACTGTCGTGTAAAGTCTGTTATATTCCTGCCTGGCTGGGCATGGCAGTTAGTTATACAGACATCATTTACAAGTCAGCATCCTAAAAACAGATGCTATGAAGGGTGCATGTTTCAGTTAAAACACAGTATTGGTGTATATGTAAAGGGTTAACAGTTTATAATCCTAGTATTCGTGGGTTTACTGTAATGTTTTTATTTGTGTTACATACATACCAATCCACGAAGTTAAGAAGTTATAGGTAAAAGTATTCTTGGGATCTATAAGAATGAAAACATTACATTCATTATATCACACTTCCATGTTAGAGATTACAGTCTAATATAGAACAGGTTATGAAAGTGTTTTTGCCCATGTGAGGTCCTTGAAGAACAATTGCTACAGATTCCCCTTATTATTATACACGATTTGTATAGCTCCAACAGTTTATGCAGCGCTTTACAATGTATAGTACAGTTCAATACAGAAGGGACAAGAGGGGGTGGTACAAAAGGTAATAGATGCAGGAATGATTTGATGGGGGTGGCTCGGGGACAGTTGTTAGGTGGGTGTGGGATAGGCTTCCCTGAATAAGTGAGTTTTCAAGGATCTCCTAAAGGTGGACAGGTTAGGGGCTGATCGGATATACCGGGGCAGGGAATTCCAGAGGATGGGAGAGGCTCTGGAGAAGTCCTGAAGGTGAGCATGAGAGGAGGTAACAAGGGAGCTAGAGAGCAGGAGGTCCTGGGAGGAGCTGAGGGGACGATTAGGGAGATATCTGCAGATGAGGTTGGTGATGTAGCTGGGGGCGATGTTGTGGATGGCCTTGTATGTTGTGGTTAGTATTTTGAATTTTATACGGTGGAGTAAGGGAAGCCAGTGAAGGGATTGGCAAAGAGGGGCAGCAGTCACGGATCGGTTAGTGAGGTGTATTAGTCTAGCAGCAGCATTCATAATAGACTGAAGGGGGGATAGTCTGCGTAAGGGTAGGCCATTAAGGAGAGAGTTGCAGTAGTCAAGGTGGGAAATAATCAAGGAGGGAATAAGTTGCTTTGTGGTGCCATTAGTCAGGAAGAGTCGAATTCTGGAGATGTTGCGGAGGTTAAGGCGGCAGGATTTTGCCAGTGATATATGTGTGGGCTGAAGGAGAGGTCAGAGTCAAGGATTACACCCTGCACCCTGGCATGTGTGGAGGGACCAATGGTTGTGCTGTTGCTCTTAATGGTAAAGTCATGGGGGGAGGAACGGGAAGGAGGAAATATAACAAGCTCAGTTTTAGAAAGATTGAGTTTGAGAAAGTGGTGTGACATCCAAACCGAGATGTCATTCAGTAAGTTTGAGATCCGTGAGGAGATTGAGGGGGTGAGTTGAGGAGTGGAGAGATAGATCTGGGTGTCATTGGCGTAGAGGTGGTATTGGAAGCCACGGGAGGTTATCAACTGGCCCAGGGAAGAGGTATAGAGTGAGAAAAAGAGGGGCCCAAGGACGGAACCTTGAGGTAACCCAACAGAGAAAGGAAGAGGAGCGGATGAGATGGAGTTGTAAGTGACACTGAAAGTGCGCTGAGATAGGTAGGAGGAGAACCAGGATAAAGCAGAATCACAGAGGCCAAGGGAGTGTAGTTTGCTGAGGAGGAACAGGTGGTCAACTGTGTCGAAGGCAGCAGAGAGGTCTAAGAGTATGAGTATGGAGTAATGGTCATTGGTTTTAGCAGTTAGTATGTCATTGGTGAGTTTTAGTAGGGCAGTTTCAGAGGAATGTTGTGGACGGAAGCCGGTGTTCTGCCAAAAACTGTCCCCCCATCGGATAGTGTCCGCCCCGTACTCGGCATCTGCTTGTCCTCCGCAAGCGCAGTACAGGGTGGACACTATCCAACGGGGAACAGTATTCGACACAACACCAGACTGTAGGGGGTCGAGAAGGTTGTTGTCCGTGAGGTAGCGACTCATTTGGTCATGGACAAGGCATTCGATGAGTTTGGAGGCAAATGGGAGCAGGGAGATGGGTCTTAAAGCAGGAGTTTTTTTTTTTAAGTCAGCAGCTACAAATACTGCAGCTGCTGACTTTTAAAATATGGACACTCACCTGTCCAGTGCGCCTGCGATGTCGGCACCCGAAGAATCTGCGGCCATCTATGCCCGGAAGTGTTTATACAGGTATCTGCACCCCACCACCCCCCTGAAAGGGGCCAATTGTGGCACCGGAGGGGGGGGGGGGGGGTTCCGATGAGCGGAAGTTCACTTTAGGGTGGAGCTCCGCTTTAAGTTATTCAAACAGGTGGGTGAGTGTTTTTTAAGTATGGGGGTAATGCATCCTTATGCATCACTCTAGGTTCTACATGGCTGCCAACAGGGATGAGCTTGATGTTCGAGTCGAACGTAAGTTTGACTTGAACATCGGGTGTTCACCCGTTCGCCAAACAGCGAACAATATGAGGCGTTCGCCGGAGATTCGAGCACTGCGGAATGCCCCATTATGCACTGCGAGATCGCATTGTTATCTATAAAAAAAGGACATATTGTTAGTGATCTATAGGAATCTATATAGGAAACCAACTAATCGTAACCAATTATTAAAATTTGTTAGTTTCCATCCTCCGGGGGATTTTAAATCCATCCCCCAGAGTCAATTCAAAGGGGTAGCAAGGATCACTAGCAATTCTGACACTCGGGAAATTAGACTAAATGAAATGGAAGACAGGCTGCGACAGCGAGGATATCCCAGAGATATGGTTCATAGAGAACGTATCAATTTATATAATAATACTAAAATGCATATTTCGGGTCGCAGAATGCCTTTCTCAATTTCACCCATTTTCTTACAAAATAAATAACATCATTAAAAAACACTGGTCTATTTTGAACAGCAGTTACCCTTCAGTCCAAGAGTTTTACCATCCCCCTCTACCGTCATACCGTCAAGGGAAGACCATTTATGATAGACTAGTACAATCTGACCAATATTCTGCACCTACTCGTGTGACTTTTTTAGGTCCCAAAAACAAGGGATCCTTCCCTTGTCTTTGCTGTATACAATGTACTAGTATGATCAAGGGCAAAAGTTTTTCACATCCCCAAAAGGGTTATGATATATTAATAAAAGACTATTATACCTGCCAATCCTCCTATGTCATATACATCATCAAATGCCCTTGTGGTCTCTTCTATGTGGGGGAGACCACACAGAAAATAAAAGATTGTATCGCGAGACACAAATATTCTAAAAGATATAAAATATTTACAAAAATGTGAGATGTGTACTCACTTTTGTGAGATACTGTATATCGTTCCATGTATGTGGTCATTTATAAGCATTAGGTTTTGAATAAGGGCGTTATCTGTATTAGCCCGAAACTGTTGACTGCCTGAATTTTTTGATGTTTTAAACTTCATTAAAACATTTTTAATTACTTGAATCATTTTTATATATATATATACAGGGCTCAAAATTTCAAGTCCTGAGCTACTAGCCAGGCCTTAAGAGTTACTCGCCACCAGTTGCCCCACCCAACCCTCTACCCTGCCCCGCCCATAATCCCACCCCTAAACACACCCTCATAAATGATCTCATTAAATGACACTGTTAAAAAATTGTATGCAGAAATAAGGTACAGAAATAAATATTAACAAATTTATTAGTGCAGCCTCATCAGTGCCCATCTGTGCAGCATCTCAGTGCAGCTTATCAGTGCCACCTCATCAGTGCAGCCGCATCAGTGCCCATCAATGCAGCCTCACCAGTGTCCATCAATGCAGCCTCACCAGTGCCCATCAATGCAGCCTCATCAGTGCCCATCAAACGCAGCTTTACCAGTGCCCATCAGTGCGGCCTGATCAGTGCCCATCAGTGCGGCCTGATCAGTACCCATCAGTGCGGCCTGATCAGTGCCTATCATTGCGGCCTGATCAGTGCCCATCAATGCAGCCTCACCAGTGCCCATCAATGCAGCCTTACCAGTGCCCATCAATGCAGCCTCATCAGAGCCAATCAATGCAGCTTTACCAGTGCCCATCAGTGCGGCCTGATCAGTGCCCATCAGTGCGGCCTGATCAGTGCCCATCAGTGCGGCCCCAATGCAATGCAGTAAAATTGAAGGTATAGGTATGATAGATTGGCAGGGGGGGGGTGGAATTGGAGGCATAAGTTTGATTCAGACCTATGCCTCCAATTCTAACCCCACCAAATCCATTATACCTATGCCTCCAATTAACCCCCCTCCACAATCCAGCACATCTATGCTCTCAATCCTTCCCCCACCTTTCCTCCCAGCACACATCTTGTTCAATCCCCCATTCAATGCCTCCAACCCCCTCAAGCACATGTACTGCTTCCAATCACAGCACACTGTCATAGTTACCATTCTCCTGCAGCCACGGAGGGAAGAGAGAAGGGAGAGGGGAGGTCCCCGGCGGCTAACAATTCTCACTGTAAAGCCTGCGCTGCGAGTGCGGGGGGCGGGATGTGTGGCTTGGAGGAAGAGGGGAGGTCCCCGGCGGCTAACAATTCTCAATGTAAAGCCCGCGCTGCGAGTGCGGGGGCGGGATGTGTGGCATGGAGGGAGAGAGGGGGCGGTCCCTGGCGGCTAACTATTCTTAATGTAAAGCCCGTGCTGCGAGTGCGGGGGGCGGGATGTGTGGCATGGAGGGAGGGAGAGGGGCTGTCCCATGCGCTGACTATTCCTATTGTAATGTGCACGGCGGCGGGTTAACATTGGCTTTACATTCCTGGGACAGCTGCAGCCCTGTACATACTCGCACTTCTCAAAATTTCACTCGCAAAATGCGAGCAGGCGAGTGGAATTTTTGAGGGCTGCATATATATATATATATATATATATATATATATAATATATATATATACACACACACACACACACACACTCTGCATTCAGTGTAGCGTATACATACATACATAATCTTTTTACATGCCACAGTGGTGCTCCTTGCTTTGTCAAATAAAGACCCGAGTTTAAAGTGGATGTAAAATGAAAATGTTTTATTTTTTTTTGTCTGGCACAATATAGAGTATGGAATTTCAGATCAGCTGTGCCCAGTCTTGTCACAAAGAGTTAATCCAGCTCTGAGCAATCCTCATATCTTTTTTTTTCAGTGAAATAAAACAAACTGTGAAAACTTTGTCCGTTCTTCCGCCTTGCTGTGATTGACAGGTGATTTACATATCTCGTACACTAGCCTAAGACATGCATTATTTTTTAATTCCCACCCCCACTCCTTTCTTCAGCAGCTCTGTAAGGATTGGCTGTTCCACACCCAAGCATGATTTGGCATGCTGAAGTCATGTGGGGACTTTTTTGGGTTTTGACTGGATGTTGGTGATCATAGCAGAAGTTCAGTGTAAGAAATACACAGAAGAAAATGCATGTTGATAAGGGGAGTGTAGAGGTGAGCGGGGAGTCTACTGACATCACGACTCCACCCACTGAGCCCTGGAAAACCGACACACCCACAAAATATGCAGTTTTTCGGGTCTCATAGCAGACAGAGGGGAGACATTTGACAGATAAGTATACATGCAGGAGGCATGTATATCCTTCTAGACTTCTAGATAACCAATATTGCAGTAGTTTAGAAAGGATGAGAATGGGTTTGCATCCACTTTAAGCTTTCCATCTTTTCTTCAAGCCAAACCTGAACACTTTAGGGGTGCGCAGCTATTTTTTGTTTGCAGTATACACTATAGGATTGCAAAAGACCTGAGACACCTTTGGGTTCCCCAAGGAGAGTCACACTGCAGCGAACACTGGGTGTAGCCAAATGGGGCATGGTTAAATAATATAAAAGCATTATTGTACCCATTAAAACAAATGACACTGTAAAAACATGAACTTTGCCTACCTTAACTACTTAAGGACCGCCTCCTGCACATTTACGTTGGCAGAATGGCACGGCTGGGCACATCAACGTACAGGTACGTTGTCATTTAAGAGCCCAGCTGTGGGTCACGGCGCGCTCGCGACCCGGTCCTGAGCTCCGTGACCATGGTCGCGGGACCCACGGACCCGATCGCCGCTGGTGTCCCGCGATCGGGTCACAGAGCTGAAGAACGGGGAGAGGTATGTGTAAACAAACCTCTCCCCGTGTTTCCTAGTGAGGCTGTCACTGATCGTCTGTTCCCTGTCATAGGGAAAGACGATCAGTGACGCCACATGCCAAGCCACGCCCCCCTACAGTAAAAAAACACACACAGGACATACCTAACCCATCCCCGCCCCCTAGTGGTTAACCCCTTCACTGCCAGTGTCATTTACACAGGAATCAGTGCATTTAAATAGCACTGATTGCTGTATAAATGACAATGGCCCCAAAAATGTGTCAAAAATGTCCGATGTGTCCGCCATAATGTCGCAGTCACAATAAAAAAAAACGCTGATCGCCGCCATTACTAGTAAAAAAAAAAAATATTAATAAAAATGCTATAAAACTATCCCCTATTTTGTAAACGCTATAACTTTGGTGCAAACCAATCAATAATCGGTAATAGCGTTTTTTTTTACTAAAAATACGTAGAAGAATACGTATCGGCCTAAACTGAGGAAAAAAATAAGTTTTTTTATATATTTTTTGGGATATTTATAGCAAAAAGTAAAAAATATTTTTTTCAAAATTGTCGCTCTATTATTGTCTATAGCGCAAAAAATAAAAACCGCAGAGGTGATCAAATACCACCAAAAGAAAGCTCTATTAGTGGGGAAAAAAAGGACGCCAATATTGTTTGGGAGCCACATCGCACAACCGCGCAATTGTCAGTTAAAGTGACGCAGTGCCGAATCGCAAAAAGGGGCCTGGTCCTTTGGCTGCAAATTGGTCCGGGCTTAAGTGGTTAAAGGTGGACAGTGTCAGTCAGTAGTGCAGAAGACAGTGTCAGTAGGACAGTGGACTGTGTGTGGACAGTGTCAGTGGAGTAGAGGTTGGTGTCAGTGGACGGTGTCAGTAGAGCAGTGGACAGTGTAACTAGAGCAGAGGTTACTGTCAGTCAGTAGATCAGTGGACTTTGTCAGTAGATCAGTGGACAGTGTCAGTAGAACAGAGGTTAGTGACAGAACTTTTTCTATTTTTATTATTTTATTTTTTAATAGTTTTTTACAATTTAATTATTTTTTACAGTTTTTTAACAGCCTTGTTGGGGGACTTTAGTGAAAGAAAGGGTCTGAGGAGAAAGATTCCACCAGTCCTTTTCTTTGCAGCCTCAGCTTCACTGGAATGTGAATGAATGTGAAATGCTCTGTGCTGAGCGGCTTCCTGTTCATTCACAAACTGAAACAAAGTAAACACCGTTTACTATGCTTCAGTTATGAATCGACACCGGATCTATCTGTATCACTGTGTTCTTTCTGAAAAGCAAGGGGTTGGTAAATTACATATTTACTGCTCCCTTCCCCAGATCTCCATTCTGAAACATCCCCTACAGCAGCTGGTGGGAGAGGAGAGGAGGGAAGCCAGCAGTGCTGTGGGGGGAGGCCCTGGGCAGCAGAAAGAAGTGGAACCTTGGCAGGGGGGAAGGCAGGGGTGGCATTTCCTAGAACAAAACGGCTGTATTTTCCTCCTGCAGCTGCTGAATGCCAGTGGGACGGAGAGGATGAGAAGCAGACTTTCAGATGCTGCAGGAAGAAAATCCAGCCGATCGGTTCTAGTAAATGCTCCCCCTGTCCAGCTGTGACAGGGAGGCCGCACGGGCCCCCTGGAGCATGTGGAGCCATAGTCTGGTCTGAAAAATATGTCTGGGTTTCAGGCAGGCTGAAACCTGGACATATGATTCAAAGCCCAGACTGTCCGGTGAATCCTGGACAGGTGGCAACTATACCCAAGTTACAGTAATTTATTCAGCATAAAATCACATAAGCTCTCACCCTGCCTGGAAAGAATATCTTTTGCATAATCAGGGTGACAGATAATTAGAATTCCAAAGAAATTTCCCAGCCACAGAGGGTAGGCATATGGATACTGTCCAGCATAGTTCATCATGACGTCAAATTCGCTTCCATCTCCAGGGAACTGAAATAATAAAAATGCAGCTTATTTATAGAAACTGGACCACAATAAGGCACAAGACACGTGTGAGTTCTCAGAGAGCTCTACTCTATTTTCTTCAGACATAGTCTAGAACAGGTAGGAAGGGGTGAGCTGACTATGGGAGCATGTGGGTTATTGTCCTTTGTAAAGCCTACCGCTGGTCACAAAATCTGATTACACAATCTTTAACCACTTCAGCCCAGAATGGATTTACCCACTTCCTGACCAGGCCATTTTTTTTGCGATACGGCACTGCGTCGCTTTAACTGACAATTGCACGGTCGTGCGACACTGCTGTACCCAAACAAAATTGATGTCCTTTTTTTCCCACAAATAGAGCTTTCTTATGGTGGTATATAAACAAAAAAAGAGCGACCATTTTGAAAAATTTATAATAATCTTTTACTTTCTGCTATAAAACATTTCCAAAAAAAAAAATGTATTCATCAGTTTAGGCCGATATGTATTGAGCAACATATTTTTGGTAAAAAAAATCTCAATAAGCGTATATTAATTGGTTTGCACAAAAGTTATCGCGTCTAAAAATAGGGGAACGATTTATGTCAGTTTTATTATTTTTAAATTTTTTTTACTAGTAATCCCAACGATTTTTAGCAGGACTGCAACATTGTGGCAGACAGATTGGACACCTAACTGACATTTTTAACACTTTTTTGGGAACCAGTGACATTATTACAGTAATCAGTGCTAAATGCACTGTTATGGTACTAACATCAGGGGCGAACAAGGGGTAAATGTGTTCCCTGCAGTTTTCTAAAGGCTCATACACACTATAAGAATATCGGGCGAAGATTTTTCCGAATTTTTGTATGAAAATTCCTGAATGGAAAAAACTCCAACATTTTTCCTGTACGGTAACAGAACAATAGATATTCGTTTAACCACCTGATTACTTTGCATTTAAACCCCCCTCAATAGACGTCGTCCTGGCACATCAGATCCGCGCTGTAGCCGTCATCTGGCTATGGCGTGGATCCCAGGCGGTTAATGTGTACTGTTTTCATACGATTTTCATACATGAAAAATCATAAAAGACAGGGCATGATCAGAAAAATTAAACAACAAAAAAAGCCTTTGTCCTACGAGAATAATCGTAAGACTTCTCGTACAAATTTTCTTTCATCAGTTCGGATTTGCTGTGAAACATTGAGGAAAAAACAAAAAAATCAGACAAACATTCGCTCAATTTTCTTATAGTGTGTACCCTACTTTACTGTATGGGGGACTGTGTGACTGGGGAAACACACATCCATCTTCCTGCTTAGTAGGGATGAGCCTGATGTTCGAGTCGTACAGCGAACATTATGGGGCATTCGCGGCAAATTTGAGCGCCGCGGAAAGCCCCATAATGCACTGTGAGATCGCAGTGCATTAGCGTCTGATGATTGGCCAAAGCATGCACCTGATCACAGTGCGCTCTGCTGTGAGAGCTATAATTGGCCAAAGGCAGTGTGCCTTTGGCTAATCATGGCTCAGGGGGACTAAGTCCATGGCTCACACTACATAAAGCTGCTTACATAGTGGCCGTGTGTAGTGTCGTTGGCGGAGAGATAGCTTGAGCTTGATTAGGCAGGCAGGTTATTTAGTTAGTGGCAGTGTATTTGATAAATATATATACATTCAGTCTTGTATATATATATATATATATATATATATATATATATATATATACACACACACACACAGTTGTGCTCATAAGTTTACATACCCAGTCCATTATTGACTCCCGTAGGTTCCGTGGGCGCATACAGTACCTGGTGCATTGGAAAGGGTACGTTCTGGAGGAACACTCTTGGGTCTCATCCTTGGATGTACATGATCCTCCTCCGTGATTTCCATAGATGTTTTCCCCTCAAGCCTGGTGGTCCTCCGAGGGGAAGGGGTTGTTGAGGAGGGGGTACTGTCAGGGCGGGGCTCAGCATTTTCGTCGGCTGATTGCCAGGTCCCATCTCTCTCCACAGTTACTCAGCTGTTGATGATCCTGCTCGTCAGTCCTGCCTACTTAAGCCGTCCAGTCCAGAGGAGCTCTGCCTTCGCCTTGGTCACATCACAAGAAACTATCACCTGCAGTCCTGTTTAAAGACTGGCTTTGCTGACATCCCTTCTGACTCCAGATCCTGCTTGCTGTTCCACTACATTGATCCCTGACTTCTGGCTTGGCTGACTATTCATTCAGGTTATTGAACTTTGGCTATGTTTTGACTACGTTTGTTCTTTTTACTTTTATTATTAAACAAATTTAACTGTACTTCTGTCTCGGCCTGATTTCATGGTTTCTGACACTCTCCGTCCCTGAAGTGTAGTAGTTTAATAAGCATGGCGGGGCCCCAGAGGGCAGGGGGCGTAAAGGAACTCTATGAGCTTGTTCAATGGTGAACAATGGTGGAAAAGTGGAGGCGCCAAAAGTGGATGTCAGCCATCTCTCCATAAAAGCTTAGGGGGCCCTGCCCTCTGTACCCTCCGGGAACCCCATGAAGCGCAGATTATTACGCCTAAGGTGTTCTTCCATGTCAGTAAGCTTGTCAGCGGTGTAGCCCTGAGCTTGACGCAGCTCTCTAACAGAGGCCTGCGAGGGACATGTCTCATCTTCCAGCTCACCTATGCAATATTCAGCGTTAGTCACTCTGTAATGGAGGTTGTGCACATCCTGTTTCAGGAAGGATAAGTCAGTTTTAATGGAGTCTATTTGTGTGGTGAGGGAAGCATGGCTGTGCTGAATGGCCTCCATAATCTGTGCCAGGGTCGGTTCTGCAGGGCCTGTGTCAGTATTCCCTGCATTAGGGGTAGCAGGATCTGTGTCCTAGCAGGGGGTCTTCAAGGCTAGAACTCACAGTTCAGTGACTCACCCTTCCCTGAGAGCTGCTGCGCCACGAAGGAGGAAGAGGACAGCTGGCTGTGTCTCTGTGCAGGATGCTGGCCGGCGCCATCTTGCTTCTGCATGCATGGCGGCATGAATCCCGGGGTGTCCTCCGTAGGCTGCCATATTTGACAATTGCCTGGTGGGCTCTAGGGTCCCAAGAAGGCAGAGGGAGAAGGGGCCCCTGAAGAGCGGTCGGGTCTGCAGGATCAGGTAAGGATGTGTGCTGCATGGACGGAGCTCAGGCAACTTGCGTACTCGTTGGCCACGCCCCCCGGTGTACAGTTTCTAATACAGTGTATAGTATATAATACAGTTTAGTGCGATGTTAAAAAATAAAAAATAAATAAAAAATAAAACATGTCCGGAAGGCCACCAAGGAGAGGAAGACGCTCACAGGCCACTAAAAGAGGGCAAGCAGCCTCTGTGTCTACAGTGAACAGTGGACATAGCGCATCCTCTGCAAGTGGCCGTGGGGCACGCTTGTCCACAGCTGCTGGCAGGGTTATTGAGCTGCAACATGCAGAAGAGTAAGTGGAGTGGATAACGAACCAGTCCTCATCCTTCTCATCCTCTGTCACCCAGGCTCATAGTAGTTTGCCTTCCAACGCAGCTGCCAAAGCGGCCTATTCCACTGACTCTTTGTTCACAGTTACTCCTTCCGTAGCATCATGCATGGAGCCGTCACCAGAATTATTCACCCATAGTGTCGGTTACATGCTGCTGGAGGATGCGCAGAAATTTGAAGGCTCCAATGTTGGTTAGCAGGTTGAGGAAGGGAGTAATGTGAGCCTAGAGAGAGGGGGTGACACAGAAGGACAAGAAACTGGCAGTCATGTTCCTCCAGCTGCAGCATACTGCCAAGTTTGCTCCAGGGACGAGGATGGAGAGGATGATGAGGTCACTAACAGCAGGGCCAGTTCCTGCGCCCAACAAGTGTAACTGTGAGGGGTTACAGTGTTCTGGCACCAACACCCAAAGCCCAATTTTTCTGCACCTGTTTGACTGGGGCATGTAATTTAAATTTTTGAAATATTTACGGTAACAGCAGGGCCCATTCCTGCACCTAACAAGAGTAACTGTGAGGGGTTACAGTGTTCTGTGTTCACCACCAACGCCCGAGGCTCAATTTTGCATTCTGCAGAGTATATAGTGCAGTCCGTATAGTATATATACTGCAGTTCAGAGTATATAGTGCAGTCAGTGAAGTGTATATATAATACAGTGCAGTGTACAGTATATAATATAGCGTATTGAAGTGGTTAAGGGGTACCCTATGACAGAATTAAGAAAAAGAATTGCATTGTCGTCCCCCCCCTCCATACAAGGCCCTTCGGGTCTGGTATAGATTTTAAGGGGAACTCCACATCAAAATTAAATTAAAAAAAAACAATGTTGGGTCCCCCCCCCCCCCCAAAATCCATACCAGACCCTTTGGACTGGCACCTTGACCCCATGTTCATGGGGACAAGGGCCTCGTCCCCACAACCCTGGCCATTGGTTGTGGGGGTCTGCAGGCGGGGGGCTTATCGGAATCTGGAAGCCCCCTTTAACAAGGGGGCCCCAGATCCCGCCCCCTCATATGTGAATGGGTGGGTATGGGGTACATTGTACATTTCACTTTTATTGTTTCACTTTAAGCATTAATAAAATCACTGCTCCTGAAAAAAAAGTCAGTTTAAAAAAAAAAAATTGCATTGATTCATGTCCCATGGGGCAGTACCTGGGTCCCCATACACTTTTTATTGCAATAACTTGCATATAAGCCTTTAAAATTAACACTTTAGATTTTTCACGTTTGTGTCCCTAAGACTTTAACGCTGTTCGCACAATTATTTTGTCTGTCTTCATGTTCTGGTGCGAACCGAACAGGGGGGGGGGGGGGGGGGGTTCGGCTCATCACTACTGCTTAGCAGAAAGACAGGATCTGTGTGATCACCCCTATCAGAATGGAGATTTGCCTTGTTTACACAGGCAGATTCATGTTCTGTCACTGCGGGAAACGATCACGGGTGGCCCACAGTAGCGAGTTTCTGAGACGAAGTACAGCTATGGCAATTCACGGGATCGTGCCACCTTGCCGCAGTAGAATGAGGGCGGCTGCTCGGCAAGCAGTTAATTAAGCTGACCATACATTGTACAATATAACCATACAACCTCTTTACAATCAACTTTAGATTTACCATAACTTTGTATATGAATGCCCAACTAAGCTATCCAATCAAGTAATCAGGCAGGTCCTCGCACTACTCAGTTGTTGTTAGAGCCAAAGAAGATTGTACAGTTAGATTGTAATGTGTATGTTGAGCTTTAGGCCCCTTTCACACAAGGCGGACTCTGCTTCCACGGAGCACGCCTCTGTCCGCTGGCTCAGCGGGAGATCTCTCCGTTGATCTCCGCTGAGCCGGCGGATGACAAGTCCCTCTCTGCTCACTGAGCGGGGAGGGGCTTGCGAGCGCCGCTGGTCTCTATGGAGAGATCGGATGAAAACGGACAGTGTGTCCGTTTTCATCAGATCTCACCCGATCCGATCCTCCAGCGACAGATCTGGACGTAGAGCCATACGTCTGCTTTTGGCGGATCGGACCGGGTCGGATGTCAGCGGACATGCCTCCGCTGACATCCGACGCTCCATAGACTAACATGAAGGGCCCGTTCAGATCCGCCGTCAAAACTGACAGGCGGATCTGAACGGTCCGTCCATGTGAAAGGGGCCTTAAAGTTTCCAACAACTAATTTGTGAAAGGACCTGCTGATTCAGAGATAATTTTAATACATTGTTTAGGTAGGCATTCACAATTAATCATCTGTACGGCTCAGTTCACACTGCCGTGACTTGTCATGTGACTTGAGAGTTAACAGGCACATGACAACTCGCACCCCCTTAACTGCAATTGAACTGTTCTAACCTGTGCGACTTAAGTCGCAGCGACTTAGAAAAAGGTTCCTGCACTGCTTTGGGTTGACGTCATCATGACTTGTATTGACTTCAGCTTGCATAACAGTGTACATTTGCTGCCCCTCAAAATAACTCACTTTTGTTGCCAGTGGTTTAGACATTAATGGCTGTGTGTTGAGTTATTTTGAGGAGACAGCAAATTTACATTGTACAAGCTGTACACTCACTACTTTACATTGTAGCAAAGTGTAATTTCTTCAGTGTTGTCACATGAAAAGATATAATAAAATATTTACATAAATGTGAGGGGTGTACTCACTTTTGTGAGATACTGTATATGAGGTGAGGCTTCACTTTCCAAAGAATACCAATTACATGCAAAGCAGATGAAACAAAGTTTTTTTTTCTTGCATATGCTTGAAAAATTAAAGTCGGCAGAGCTTCTCCTAATTTAGGCCTGGTTCTCACCTACACATTTTTTAGTGCGTTTTCAGTTTTGCAGAAAACACACTACAGTTCATTTAACATGGTTTCCTACGGGTCATGTTCACATCTCTGCATTTTATGGAAAGGGCCAGGGACTTTTGTCTGGTTTTAGGTTCTATAGACTGCGGCATCAAAAACATGTATTGAAAAACACAAAATGCACCTGGAATATGCAAACTGAAACCTGCATAGGTGTGAATCAGGCCTTAGTAAATCAACCCCAAGTAGTGTCTCTAAAAAATAAATAAAAAAAAAAAGAGAACATTTGCCATATTTTACATGGGTAGGAAGCCATGACTTTTTGGGGATACTTTGACTTCCTAAAAAAGATATGTACAATATACCTTTTTGACATTCAGTCTTCCACACTACCCAGGTGATATATTATTTTCACCCTGAATTCATTTTCCCAAATTTTCCCTTGCTGTATATTTACACACATACAGCTTACCTCGTGGGCATTGCCATACAGCCAGTGACGTTTAGGACCTGGGAAATGGCTGAACGCCCTGTTCAGCTCCTTCCGTCTCACAAACAACTTGAAGACTTTGAACAGAACATAGAGGAGGCAGAGCCAGGCAGTCCAGTGACACAGATCATAGAAGCTCAGAGACGGAAAGCCAAACATTCCACTGATAGCCATGATGGACAGTAGCTCTAACAGTGGCAGTTGTGAACTGATTGAGTCGATCTGATCCGTTTAAAACAGTTCACTGTGCACTCAATACTAGCATAGCAGAGCAGGCCTGGTAATATGATCCTAGAGTGAGAGCGCTCGGCCCCTCCCTGCAACCAATCAGCGTGCTCAAGGCACAGTGACAGTCAGGAACTGGATACAAACTTAAAGCGGAGCTACACTGCCCCTGACGTTTTTTTTTTTTTAATTGGGATTGCTTAATAAAATGATTTGTAAAGCATTAGCTCACCTGTCCTGTCTGTCTGACTTTGGCCGTTCGGATTTTATGTCTAAAAAACACTTTATATACATTTCCGGCTTCATCCCCATCTTGTGTGTGGGCATGTGAATACTCCAGGGCATTGTCTTCCTGGATTTCATTCACGCCTCTCTCTAATCTCGCGCATGCGCAGTACACCGTTCATAGGAGCGCCGTCAGCAGCGTCGTGATGACGTCACGTTCGGTTCGAAGTCTCGCGCGATCTCGGGCCAGGCAGCCGCACTGACTCCTGGGAGCTATGACACAAGCTCCCAGGAGACAGTGCGGGCTAAGGGATATTACGTAATAGGCGTAATATCCCCGCCCATATCCGAGGGACCAGGAACCAGGAAGCAATGGATGCAAAGAAGAACAACAACTAAAGGCAAGTAAAAAAAAAAAAAAAAAAAAATCCTGCCGTTTCGGATCGAGGAAGGTGAGTATTTTTTTTTTTTATTATAGGTTTTAAAAACAGGTGTTGCTCCGCTTTAAAAGAAGAGTTAGGAGTACACAGTAGAGTTGAAGAGAAAACAAACCCTGATGGGTGTTACTTCCTCTTTGTTTACCTGCAAAGGTAAAGCATAATGGACTACTATGCATCGCATAGTAGTCCATTATGTGTCACTTACCTGACACAGGAGCCAGCGAAGTCACCGCTGCCCCCTTGTGTACGGAGCCTCCATCTTCTTGGTGGGTCTCGCAGCTCCAGCGCCGTCATTCGACGGCGCCGCAATGACGTCACTCCCGCGCATGCGCACGAGAGCCGCCACTCGCGGCATATCACAGTTGAGAGCGTCTTTCTCAGTGCGCCTGCGCGCCGCTGTCTACGGCGCATGCGCCGTAGACAGCGGTGCCTGTTCTTTGGCAAATATCTCCTAAACCGTGTAGGTTTAGGAGATATTTCTTTGACCTACAGGTAAGCCTTAATCTAGGCTTACCTGTAGGTCCAAGTGGTTTGTAAGGGTTTACAACCACTTTAAAGAATCATACGAGTTGTTAGAACACAGTACACTGAAAGAACCATGAGTCCCCACCAGTAGAACAATACATTAAATCAATGATCAGGTAGCAGCAGTACACTATTGTGAACTGCATTCTGATGGGCCAACTTCACAGTCAAGATTGCTAGCCATCAGATTTTGTCCGTAGTCTTTACAGTGCATAATGAGGCCCCTTTCACACTTGTGTGACTTGGGACTACAAAGTCGCATGACAAGTGGTACCCCATGATTTCCAATGAGTACTATTCATATCTGTGCGTCTTCAAGTCACAGCGACTTCAAAGTAGTTACTGCACTACTTTGGTCCGATTTTGATGCGACTTGAGGCAGAGACCTCAAGATTACATGGGTAAGTGGCATCGAAGTCACGGTAAAAATCGTCGCAAAAATTGCACCACTTTCAAGTCGCACAAGTGTGAAAGGAGCCTAACGATTGGATTTTACTACCGTGGGTACTTCGCCTGCCCGCGGTAGTAAAATCCGATAATTTTTCCTGTGCATGCGCTGTAAAGACTACGGAAAAATCTGATGGCTAGCAATGTTAACTGTGAAGTTGGCCCATCAGAATGAGGTTCACATGTTGCACAAAAACCCACTTTTCATTTACACAGCTTTTTGTGCGTCACCAAAATTGATGACGCTGGCTAATCTGACAAATTGTGGTCTGACACAACAATAGGATTGTGCTACTTACTAAATCAAAAATAAAATAAGAAATATGTTTTTTGCCTTAATATTCACCGTAAATCACATTGCTAGTTGCATATTGTACTTATTTGTAGCCTAAATACTGAAATGTGCACCTAAAACTGTAATTTTGTAACTTTTGGAAAAGTCAGTAAAAACTTGACTGTGCCAGTAAATTTGGGGTATTATGTCAGTAAACTTCAATCTGTTAGGTTGGCAACACTGAGGGGTTTATTTACTAAAGGCAAATCCACTTTGCACTACAAGTGCACTTGGAAGTGCAGTCACTGTAGATCCGAGGGGACATGCAAGGAAAATAAAAAACAGCATTTTTGCTTGTACATGATTGGATGATAAAATCAGCAGAGCTTCCCCTCATTTCAGATCTTCCCCTCAGATCTAAAGCAACTGCACTTCCAAGTGCCCTAGACCAGGGGTGGAATGGGCCGCTCTGATGCCCCCAAAAAAAGGCCGCACCCAGAGCCGACACGTTACTCAGACTGTGGATCACTGTGCCTAAGCTGTCCCGCCATGGCTGTGTCCTGAGATTGGGGCTGCAGTGACTCTGCTCCTGCCTAATAATGAAAGCACCATGGCCATGACCCAAGGTTCTCCCTTCCCGTCTCCCCTCAGCACTTTCAACGGGTCCGGTCCCCTCCACGCTCCTATCCTTCATATACTGGCAACTGTTACACCCTCCTTACTCCTCTCCTGCAAATACTACCTACCATCAAAACCTCTGCAGTAATTTCCTGCACATAATGTCATACACTTTGTACTGCATTCCTACATCATACGCTCCACACTCCTTCATACGGTGTACCGTTGTACATTTTGCACTCCTTTCCTGCACATACCGTAATACCCTCTGT
The DNA here is from genome assembly GCA_028564925.1 of Lithobates sylvaticus. Classification (NCBI taxonomy): domain Eukaryota; kingdom Metazoa; phylum Chordata; class Amphibia; order Anura; family Ranidae; genus Lithobates; species Lithobates sylvaticus. The sequence goes on from CM053032.1 coordinate 237,149,271, forward strand.
GCTTAAAGAAAATGAAAAGGTGAACGAATGCACTTACCTTGTGGTAATGGAAGAGTTTTATTTTTATTTTTTTCAATGATTTATACATGTCTGTGAGACTCTTACTTGTGGCACAGAAATCTAAGCATTTTTTTATGGAAACAAGAATGCTTTTGTTTTATTTAACTATGCCAATTTAAGCCCCTCGCTCTGTTAACACAATTTGGCCACACCCCGTTCTCTGTGGTGTGTATAGTGTTTTGAGTTTGGTTTGAAGAAAAGGTGGCAACCCTATGCCTGGGCTGGTTGGTGGAATTAAAAATGGGTGCTGGGTGGGCAGTCCTAACGGAAGCCTGGTATTCGGCTTATGTAGTGTTGTGTTAGGCCTGCACAGCTGTGCTGCTGCCTTCCATCTCACCTCAGGATCATGGCCATATAGGTCGTGCATACTGATGCAGGGCCTATATGGAAGCCTTGGGCTTATGTAGCATTGGGCCAGCACAGCTGCACCCTTTCACCTCAGGGCACACACCGACGCTCACCCCTTACAGAAGTCTGGCAAATCAAATGACAAGCTTCCCTAACGTTATGCCCTTTTAAATTTGGGCCCACACCAGCACAGACTCTTGGAAACGCAGGAGGGCAGCCAGTAAGAGGAGAACTGGGCTCTGACGTTACTTTCGTCATATTGTCATGTCCTTGCCACTTCTAAATCTGCTCCACTGCCTTGGCCACACCGCTTCTACCACAGACATGCCTAAACTAAAGGCTTCCTGGTAAAGAGGAGTAACAAGTCCCCGCTGGTGTCCTACCGAGTGCAGGATGAGGACAGGGCACAGGCCGCCCCCCACCTGGTGTGGATGGTGTAAGCCATGTCTAAACAAAGGCCGACTCCGTGCCCCACCAGGGGCATGATAAAGCTGCCCTGGCTCCCCCCTGCAGCCCCCCCCCCCCCAGCCAGTACTACTACTACTACTATCAGGGCTTTTTTTTTCTCAGAGAATAGGTGCAGGAACCCACCCTCCCCAGTCAACTCCCCACCCCCCAACCCCACCCCCTCCCAGCCCCTATCCTGACCCCAATCCCACCATTCCTTGGGAAAGAGAAGTAAAGTGTTGCCAAATAATGGGTGTCCACAGCTCACCTCCCCCATCTACAGCCCACCCTCTCCCCCTGTCTATAGCTCACCTCATCATCCACAGGTCACCTTCTTTTCTCTCGTCCACTGCTCACCCCCCCCCCCCCACGCACAGGTTACCTTCCCCCCATGCACTGGTTGCCTTCTCTTTTCTCATCCACAGTTCAACCCCCCCCCCCCCCCACAGCTCACCCCCCCTCCACAGCTCAGCTCACACCCCCCTCCCTCCACAGCTCGCCCTCCCTCCACAGCTCCCCCCTCCACAGCTTCCCCCCCCCCCACACAGCTCGCCCCCCCTCCACAGCTCGCCCCCTCTCCCTCCCCACAGCTCAATCTCTACCCCCTCTCCACAGCTCACCCCCCACCCACAGGTTACCTTCTCTTCTCTCGTCCACAGCTCACCCCCACCCACAGGTTACCTTCTCTTCTCGTACACAGCTCCCCCCCCCCCCCCCCCGCACAGGTTACCTTCTCTTCTCTCGTCCACAGCTCACCCCCCTGCACAGGTTACCTTCTCTTCTCTCGTCCACAGCTCACCCCCCCCCCCCCCGCACAGGTTACCTTCTCGTCCACTGTTCACCCCCCACACCCCCACACAGCTCACCTAACACAAATACTACTACTATGAATAATAATAACCTAACACAAATGTTACTAATAACCTAACACAACGACTACTACTAATAAACTAACACAAATACTACTACTAATAAACTAACACAAATACTACTACCACTATTAAGAGGAAAAAAATGAGCTTGAATTTTGAAAGTGCTAAACCTCATAGGACACTCATTGGAAAAAACAGGCATGATGGTTAAGGGCAGGGCTATAGGGAGCTGGAGTTTCGCTCATTCCACCTGTACACCCTCAAGTGAAAGTTCCTCTTCATGTCCATTGCTTTCCATTGATGATTCTCCTGTTTCCTCATACTGCAATGGGATTTCTTCTTCTATTCTTCCTTCTTCCATTCTTCCATTCTTGACTCCGCCTGTCTGTGGTACCCGCAACAGCCTTCACTGTAAAGACAAAAAAGGGTAAAAACAACATGAGCATTGTTTCTAAACAAACATAAATTAGCAGCAATAAAGCCTGACTCCGCCTAAAATCGACACCTGAGTATTAGAGAAACACTCGTCATTTTGTCTTCTTATAAAGACATGGCAATGGGAATATTTACCTGTAATAATTTAGGTATCTGTGTGTCACCCCTTTACAGATAGAGCAAACATAAATTTGGATGTGAACAGTAGAAAATATTGGAAGAGTGAGACACCATAGTTGTACTAGCTTTGACGTTCGCAAGAACTGGGAATATTTCATTGGATCTCTCAACATTGGTGCCCCTTAGAGATATCGAAAATCAAATTTGAGACAGAGATACCAATTTTGGGAGAGTTCTTCTTTAACCGATTGCCGACCGGCTCACACCGATATACGTCGGCAGAAGGGCACGTACAGGCAGATTAACGTACCTGTACATTGCCCTTTAGGAAGCGATGTTCGCAGGGATACCCGTGATCGTCTCACGGAGAGGAAGAAGGGGGAAATGCTGATGTAAACAAGCATTTCCCCGTTCTGCCTAGTGACACTGACACTGATCACAGCTCCCTGTAATCGGGAACGGTGATCAGTGTCGTGTCACACATAGCCCCCCCCCCCCCCACCCACAGTTAGAATCACTCCCTAGGACACACTTAACCCCATACAGCGCCACCTAGTGGCTAACCCCTTCACTGCCAGTCACATTTACACAGTAATCAATGTAAAAATGTGAATGGTCCCAAAATCGCACCAAAAGTTTCCGATCTGTCCGCATAATGTCGCAGTCACGATAAAAATCGCTGATCGCCGCCATTACTAGTAAAAAATGATTAATAAAAATGCCATAAAAAACGATCTCCTATTTTGTAGATGCTATAACTTTTGCGCAAACCAATCAATAAACGCTTATTGTGATTTTTTTTTACCAAAAATATGTAGAAAAATACATATCGGCCTAAACTGAGGAAAAAAATTTTTTTAATATATTTTTGGGGGATATTTATTATAGCAAAAAGTAAAAAATAATGCGTTTTTTTCTAACTTGTCGCTATGTTTTTGTTTATAGCGCAAAAAATAAAAACAGATAAAATACCACCTAAAGAAAGCTCTATTTGTGGGGAAAAAAGGGCATTAATTTTGTTCGGGAGTCAGTTAAAGTTGTCAGTTAAAGCGACGCAGTGCCGAATCGCAAGAGGTGCTCAGGTCTTTGGGAAGCCAAATGGTCCGGGGCTTAAGTGGTTAACTGTATACCGCTGCCACTGTGAATTTGTTCTGGCATAGACCTTGTTACATTAGACAACAATGTTTTAGGCATTGTGCAGCAAAATAAACCATACAAAAAATTAATTAAATCAAACATCAAGAACCCATTTACTATTTTTACCTGCAGCTTCAAAAGCATCCGCTTGTGTCCCACAGCCATTCTAAGGCTATACAATTAATTCATTACAAGCAAAACAGATCTATTGCTGGTGTGTGAAAGATAATTATGCTCAGATAGGAGCTTTAGCTGGTAAAATCTGGGGACTGAACACAGAGGGCAAGCTGCTGGTAGAAAAGGGACCTCTGCTAAAGTGCTATATAAAGTGTAAAATCTGCTTACCTTATGCAGATTACTTTTGCCAAGCAAAATAGGATCAGGAAGACCACGGCTGCAGAAGTGATGCCTATACCAAAAAGTAGGAGATAGTTTGCCAGAGTCGGGGAAAACTGAATAATAAACTTTTGGCCTTCCTCCTCATTTGGCCTGGCTCCCGTTGGTTGGGTTGGTTTGGAAAATGCCTCTGATGGCCGGTTTTCCGTTACAGTCGCTTTCTGTCCTTCATCCAAGATCACTGGACTTTCCATCTCATATTGGTTGGCCACTGGTGGTTGGGTTTGCTTTACTGGTTGGAAAGCCCGCAATGATTTCTTGTCCACAGTCTCTGTTTGTTCTTCATCCACAGTTGCAGTTTGTTGTTTATCCGCAGACGCTGCTTGTTCTTTGTCCAAAAATGCAGTTTGTTCTTCGTCCACGGAGGGAATGACTCGATGGTGAACCATTGCCATACGCTTTGCATTGAAATTCTTACCAGCAGTCATGAGTGGGGAATCTGCAAAAAACAAATGAAAAGAGGGGTCAGGCAAAGGTACAGTGAAGCAGCAGACCAAACTTATTCTTGCTTAGGTGTGCATTCAGTGTGGGAGGATCAAAATCTCTTTTAGGTTTTTATTGCTGCCTGTGTCTTTTTAAGGCGCTTTCACTTCACTTCCTGTCCCAGTGACCACAGAGGAAATTAGCTTTCCCCTTCACGCCCATGTAAAGCAAATATGCAGCCTTCGGCTTTTTTTTTTTTTTTTATAGAGCCGACAATAGGCTTTCTTGTGATAACAACTGATGCAGCTAAGAAGCTGCTTGGCTGTTATCCCAAGCAGCGGGAGGGGACAACGGACGAGAGGGAACCACCGGGGGGACCCGAGCGACCAGCCAACATGTCCGCAGGCTGGCCAGAGACCTGAATGAAGCCGGAATTCTCTTCTCAGATCTAGTAACCCAGAAGCGATGTCATGACAGCACTTTCGGTTTACAGTAGACGTAAAGGTGTCAAATTTTTAAAAATTACATTCAAAACTGCCAAACTTTGCGTATTACTGTCACAAGGGATGCTTACATTCCTTGGGACAGCAGTAAAAGTGATCATAAAAAAAAAAAAATCAAAAAGGGACAGTGTAAAAATTAAAAATAAATAAAAATCTAAATAAAAGCGCCCCATCCCTCCATGCTCGTGCGCAAAAGCAAACGCATATGTAAGTTGCACCTGCAAATGTAAACAGGTGTCATATTCCTACTTGGTACCTGGGATTGGTCCAGCCCCGGGTTTAAATATCTTTTGAATTAAGCTCAGGTTCACACTCATGGAAATTAGAAATTTTGCAGATGTCTATTCAAATCGCCCCCAAAGTCGCCAAAATGGTACAGAAACTACTTTTTGGAATTGGGGCAGTGCCGCAAGGTTGGCGTTGCACTGATTCGGACATTGCCATTGCCGGCAATAGCAATAGCCGCCGATGTGGCATGCGATTTGACATGTCAAATCGCATGCCAAATCGGCCCAATGTGAACGTGGGCTTAATATAGGATTCTATAAAAAAAAAAAATTGCATAGCCATTTGTCCTGCATATGTGCATGTACATTTGTGAAAGTTGGGTAAAAAAAAATAAAAATATTCTTTAGGCTATTTCCTCTTCTGAATAATGTTCTTTAAATATAGGTAGCAGGGAATTATCAAATAGATGTAACCATTGGTTACCTGACTATAATGTCACTACAGTATTGGGCTTCAGTATCTACAGAATACACCCATATAAATAACCAATGGATCTACTGTATCTAATACTTAAAACTGAGGTATAAAACCAAAACCTATTAAAGTACTGTAGCAGCGCTCAATATCAGAGAGTAAACACTGATAAAATATACGAATAAATTTCACTAATAAAATTCATATATAAAAGTGGGTGGTCAGAGTATAAGTATTGTGGTAATAAAAGTGTGATTGCATATAAATATATAAATATATATAAAAACACTATGAGAAAATTGATATGAAGAGACCAATAATAAGGCAATAAACTACTGATCAATCATAACAGTTCATCAATAAAGTCCAGGGTTGGTTGTGATCTGGTGTAAGAAAGTGGTTCACTTAAAATGTGCCACAGCTGATTAGTCCATCCACCAAAGAAATTCCACCACGTGATAGGGGGTTCCCCTTTTGGGGATGCACTCACCAGAGCTAAAAAGGTTACGGGCACATAAAGTATCTTTCCCAGGTCACTGCTCCTCCTTTTGATGGTACCATTCAATTCTCCTCCACAGCCTCTGATTCACCAGCTCACCCAATGCAGGCAGGTCATGTGTGAAAAGAATTGTACCACATAGCGTAATACTGCATAAAAGTTTTATTCACCCTCCCTTATAACACAATAAAAATAGAAAAAAAAGAAAAAAACGGCCCCTTATGTACAAATGCGTACCAGATATATAAAAAGAACAGCATTCATTAACATGAAAACTTGTGCCCTTTGGTCAAAAATGCGTACCAGATGTTATAGGTATAACAGCATATTCATGTTAGGGATAAATGTAAAATGGTGCACTGTGCCTGGTTCCCTTTCCGGGAACCAGAAAGGTTACTTCCGGGTTCTCTGGTCTACGTCCCTTAAGGGACGTAGACCAGAGAACCCGGAAGTAACCTAGCGTGCGCTCCACCTTGCGTTCCACCACCCCGGATACCTACAGGACGTCGTTTCCAGCGCTCCACGAGCGGAAATCGATCGAGAGGACCCGGAAAGGGAACCAGGCACAGTGCACCATTTTACATTTATCCCTAACATGAATATGCTGTTATACCTATAACATCTGGTACGCATTTTTGACCAAAGGGCACAAGTTTTCATGTTAATGAATGCTGTTCTTTTTATATATCTGGTACGCATTTGTACATAAGGGGCCGTTTTTTTCTTTTTTTTCTATTTTTATTGTGTTATAAGGGAGGGTGAATAAAACTTTTATGCAGTATTACGCTATGTGGTACAATTCTTTTCACACATGACCTGCCTGCATTGGGTGAGCTGGTGAATCAGAGGCTGTGGAGGAGAATTGAATGGTACCATCAAAAGGAGGAGCAGTGACCTGGGAAAGATACTTTATGTGCCCGTAACCTTTTTAGCTCTGGTGAGTGCATCCCCAAAAGGGGAACCCCCTATCACGTGGTTGAATTTCTTTGGTGGATGGACTAATCAGCTGTGGCACATTTTAAGTGAACCACTTTCTTACACCAGATCACAACCAACCCTGGACTTTATTGATGAACTGTTATGATTGATCAGTAGTTTATTGCCTTATTATTGGTCTCTTCATATCAATTTTCTCATAGTGTTTTTATATATATTTATATATTTATATGCAATCACACTTTTATTACCACAATACTTATACTCTGACCACCCACTTTTATATATGAATTTTATTAGTGAAATTTATTCGTATATTTTATCAGTGTTTACTCTCTGATATTGAGCGCTGCTACAGTACTTTAATAGGTTTTGGTTTTATACCTCAGTTTTACCTATTTTTTTATTGTCATTTTATATTTGTATCTTTTTAAAGCAGCTGCCACCAGTGCACTTGATTTTAAAGTTGCACACTTGATAACGTATATATTTATTTATTTATTTATTTATATACTCACTATACACACTCAGAAGCAGCTAGACAATACCATCCACGCAGGCGCAGAGAGGTGTTTGATATAGCTGGGCCAATTCAACAAACATCCTTTTTTACATATGTATCTAATACTTACCTATTACATGAACATCGAATTTTCTAATAGGTCCACTCTGTAAACCATTCACGGCGACGCTGATCTCATATGTCCCACTGTCCTCCATGAGGAGAGGACTGATAACCAGAGAGCAGTCCTCTCGAGTGGTACGAGTCAAACGTAGGTGCATTCTTAGGTCATGGTGAAACCCTGGATGCAGCTTGATGCCATTGCGTCGTATGAGGGTCCTGTATCTGTTGGTTGCATCTGGGGTCAATCCCCATTCAAAGTCGATCTGCTCCTGGCCGCTCAGTCCGTCAGTGGTAAGCTCACATGGAATTACCAATTTGGAGCCCACTCTAGCCTCCACAAGGTGATATGGAAGCTCAGCGTGAGGTAATGCTGCAGAAAGGAGAAAAAACGCATTATTAGTGAAACATTTTAAAAAATTTAAGTAAGTACATAAAAATCAATTTTAAAAAAACTATAATAAAAGTTATTGGAGATCTTAGGGGGACTTGACATTCTTAGGTTTAGATCCTTCAACCTTTTTTGTATTTTTTGCACATTTAAAAAATAATTTTAGGCCTAAAGATTGCTAAACCACTTCCCGTCCGTCATGTAGCATAATGACAGCCAGAAAGCAGTTGTATTATCCTGACTGGATGTCAAATGACGTCTAGCAGGATAAGCCGCTAGCACACCCCCGTATCAGTCTGACACACACTGCATCTCCGATCGTGGTAAAGGGCCTCTGACGTAGTCTCTTTACCAAGTGATCAGCTGTGATTGGACCAGGAAGAGCCGTATATCTGCTTTTGCTCTACCCGCACTGACAGGCACGAGTAGAGGAGAGCCGATCAGCGCATTGATTATCAGTGCAGACCCCTCGAGAATGCACACTGGAGACCACCAGGGATGCCCACTAGAGACCACCAGGTGAGCCCACCAGGGATGCCAGTCAGTGCCCATTAGGGTGGCACTCTGGGCCCATCAGTGATGCCTATCAGTGCTGCCCATCAGTGCCACCTATCAGTGCTGCCTATAAGTGCTCACCAGTGCCACCTATTAGTCCCCATCAGTGTTGCCTATTAGTGCCATATAGTGGCACCAATAAGTGTGCATCAGTGCTGCATATGAGTGCCACCTATCATTGCCCATCAGTACTGCTTGTCAGTGCCGCATACAGGTGCCTCATAATCAGTGCCCATCAGTGCCAATCAGTACTGCCTCATCAGTGCCCATCAGTGCAGCCTCATCAGTGCTCATCCGTGAAGGAGAAAACTGTTCAAAATGTGACAGCGCTGAAAGACGAAAATTGGACTGGGCAGGAAGGGGGTAAAAGTGCCCTGTAAAGTTACACCAAAGCATATAAAATCCCCCCACATATACACATGTACGAGCATAACGCACGTGTCAGGGACGCCTATGCATGAAAACGTTGATTGCAATACACATAGAGTGGGAGCAATAACTCTAGTACAGTACAAGACCACCTCCGTGACATTAACCTGATGACCTGTAGGGGGCTTTTGAAGCGTCGCCTATAGAAAATATAAGGTACTGAAGTTGGCCCCCATTTCACGGGTGCACACAAATTTAAGGTTTGACATGTTGGGTATTTATTTACTCGGTGCAATCTTGTCTTTTATATTTTACCAAAAATGTGGGTAGTTCATTGAGTTTGTTTGCGCTAAAAATTCACTTTAGTGTGTTCTTTACTAAAAATTTTCCTTTGCGGTGATATTGTGTGACATAAACAATTAGAACTAGCATTGTTTTATTCTCTAGGGTGGCCGCTTTCAGAAAATATATAACGTTTGGGTGTTTTGTATAATTTTTAGTCCTAACATGATTTTTTTAAACGTGTGCAAAAAAAAAGAAAGAAAAAACAGTTCTAGCACTGAAAGGGTTAATGAATACTTGAGTATTGATGAGTATATTACAATACTGGCAATGGAGAAGAATATATGCTATATGCTTACACATCTATACTCGCCTGCAAAAACGGCTCTGGCGGCAAAGATTTAAAGGTGTTAGCTGGGGTCCGGCTTTAAATTTCTACCAGTTCATGTAACGCTACCCTCACCAATGGGTGACAATGCTGCTGGCCAAGGGTAGCTACATTGCTCCTCCATTGATGGAGTGTAGGAGGGAGTGTAGCCACCCTAAAGATGGCCATACACTATATGATCTGATTGTACAATTTATCTATCCCCTATATCAAGGGTCTCCAATCTATGGTCCTCCAGTTGTTCAGGAACTACAATTCCCATCATGCCTTGTCATTTCTGTGAATGTCAGAGTTTTACAATGCCTCGTGGGAAGTGTAGTTCCGCAACAGCTGGAGGGCCGTAGTTTGGAGACCCCTGCCCTATATAATACTAGGGCAAACTAAGGCAAACCTAAACAACCAAGTTGATTAGTATAAAATCAGGCAGTTGGTGGTAGATCTAAAGGAAATTGTGTATAATCAGTCTAAGGCAGGAGGTGTGTTACTGTGGAAGACGCTGTTTTGTATTAATATACGGTAATTTACTACAAAATTTATACTTTAAACTCAATTAACAAAGCTAGCACACCAGGACATGGATTCCTATTTTTAACCAGTAGCTGACGTCCTCCCCTTCCCGTCCCTCCAGGGAGCGTGCACGCCCGCCGTGTCACTGGGCCCCCGATGCGCGTGCCCAGCAGCCGCGATGTCCGCCGGGTACCCGCAATTGCCCGGTAACACATCGGGACCGTGGATCTGTGTGTGTAAACACACAGATCCACGGTCCTGTCAGAGGAGAGGAGCCAATGGTGTGCTCTCTGTACAGAGAACGGTCTCCTCCCCTTGTGAGTCCCCTCCCCCCACAGTAAGAATCACTCCCAGGGAGAATTAACCCCTTCAGCGCCCCCTAGTGGTTAACCCCTTCCCTGCAAGTCACATTTATACAGTAATCAATGCATTTTTATAGCACGGATCGCTGTATAAATGTGAATGGTCCCAAAAATGTATCAAAAGTGTCTGATACTACTAGTTAAAAAAATAAAAATGCTATAAATCTATCCTTTATTTTGCAGACGCTATAACTTTTGCGCAAACCAATCAATATACGCTTATTGCGATTTATTTTTTTACCAAAAACATGTAGAAGAATATGTATCGGCCTAATCTGAGGAAAAAAAATGTTTTTTTATATATTTTTGGGGGATATTTAGTATAGCAAAAAGTAAAAAAAAAATATATATATATATATATATATATATAATTTTTTTTTTTTTAAACTTGTCCCTTTTCTTTTGTTTATAGCGCAAAAAATTAAAACCGCAGAGGTGATCAAATACCACCAAAAGAATGTATTTGTGAGGACAAAATGATATTCATTTTCATCTGGGTACAGTGTTGTATGACCGCGCAATTGTCATTCAAAGTGTGACAGCGCTGAAAGCTGAAAAATGGCCTGGTCAGGAAGGGGGTGAAAATGCACTGTACTGAGGTGGTTAAACAAGCTGCAATTTTGACAGTTATTTTCAGTCCAGTGATATTTGAAAAAAAAAAAAAAAATCAGTTATATGGCTGCAAACAACATTCCTCCTCCATGTGCCAAAGCATAATTAAACCCACTGATTTAGATATTTCCGTTAAAAGATCTGAAATTAGAAATGATTATATAAAAACTTACCTGCTGCCAGGTGCAGAAAGCACAGAAATAGTAGTACTCTTATTAAGAGGCTCATTCTAAAGCTTTATCACTAAAATTGAAAATGTGACAAAGAAAATTAATAAATAACGTTAAGGAAAATCTCCTTGTTCACAAAGCTTTTGTGCGTCAAAGAAATTAGGAGCTAAAGATGATTGTAATCGCTGGACAAATCGCACACACGTCTTGGAACTGCTTAAGGCCCCTTTCACACTGGGGCGGGGAGCCGCGGTGACGGTAAAGCAGCGCTATATTTAGCGCTGCTTTACCGTCGTTTTAACCGCAGTATTCGGCCGCTCGCGTAGCGGCGCTTTGCGGCGGTATTGCCGCGGTTTTACCGCGGTGTCCCATTCTAATCAATGGGAAGGAGCGGTATAGGAGCGGTGAACACACCGCTCCTATACCGCTCCAAAGATGCTGCTAGCAGGACTTTTTTTGTCATCCTGCTAGCGCACCGCTCCAGTGTGAAAGCCCGCCGGCTTTCACACTGGAGTTAAAGGGGCCGGATTTTTTCAGGCGGTGAACAGGCGCTATTTTTAGCACTGCACCGCATGAAAAACGCCCCGGTGTGAAAGGGGCCTAAGTCCAAGATAAATTGCCACACTGTGAGCTGCAGCTGTATATGTAAACAAAAGCCTGTTTATTTTTTTTTGATGTTGTCATAGTGACTCACCTAAGACCAAGCTAGCCAATCAGATTCTATGTAACATTGTTATTTTTAGCAGTGCCCAATGAGCTTTAAAAAAAAAAAAAAATGACATGGGGCTGCAGCTGTTTATGGAAACAAAAGCCTGTTTTTTTGTTGATGATGTCATAGTGACTCACCTAAGACCAAGCTAGCCAATCAGATTCTATGTAACATTGTTATTTTTAGCAGTGCCCAATGAGCTTTAACCTCCCTGGCGGTATGATTCTGGCTGGAATTTAGTGCTGAAAGTGGTACAATTATTTTGCATGGAAATTTGGCGTTTTTTATATTGTAGGCATGCAATTCTTATGAATAACTCACTTAAATTTGTCCGAACCAGAGTCTAGTAGACATCCCGGGTATGATAAAGTTTGAAACACAAAATAATAAATTATAATATAATAAAAATATATATAAAAAATGATTCAATAATGTAATCAAATCAAAAACACTGAAATTTGCTCAGTTGCAGAATAGTCGCTGTCATTAAATTTATTGTTTGATGATAAATTGTGATTTTATTTTTTTATCTGTGTTTTCTAGCTGTCTAAAACCACTTTTGACATAAAGGGACACTTTTTGGTTGCTATGGACAATCTCCAGTTTCCAGGCAGAAAAAAAAATCTTTTTATTATATAAAATGACATGCAGGGCACTGGGCAGACCACTAGGGACAAAGGGGGTGTGTATTTTTTGTATACAGTACTGTAATCTGTAAGATTACAGTATTGTATATGTGTTGTGTTTTTAAACTTTTTTGAATTTGGCGCCGATCTCCGCTCCCGTGCGTCGTAACGTCACAGGGAACGGAGATCGGCGGCACCCGGCACTGTGTGAATCGAGCGAGCGGACGGCTCGCTCACACAGCGGGGAGACATCGCAGGATCCAGGGGAAAAGGTAAGTAACTTCCCCCCTGCATCCCGCAACGCAAGCCCGAGCCTGGCTCGGGGTTACCGCTCCCAGCACAAAAAGCTGGACCCGAGCCAGGCTCGGGGTTACCGCCAAGGAGGTTAAAAAAAATAAAAATAAATGACATGGGGCTGCAGCTGTTTATGGAAACAAAAGCCAGTTTTCTTGTTGATGATGTCATAGTGACTCACCTAAGACCAAGCTGGCCAATCAGATTCTATGTAACATTGTTATTTTTAGCAGTGCCCAATGAGCTTTAAAAAAAAAATAAAATATAAAATAAAAAAAAAAATTACATGGGGCTAAACATAAAAAACCTCTATCCAACTACTGTATATACTCAAGTATAAGCCGAGTTTTTCAGCACATTTGTTGTGCTGAAAATGCCCCCCTCGGCTTATACTGGAGTCAAGCACAGAGAATGCCATTTTCTGCCCCGACTTTGGGGCCCCGTATCTCGGGGTCACTTGGTGATAGGAACACCTAATTTGGATATGTTGCAGTGATCGTTCCACTGGGTTTGTTAACAAAATTTGGGGTTCGTAGCACCAAGTGGCTCTGAGATATGGTGCCCCAAATTCGGGTCGGAAAATGTAATTCTCTGCTGCAGAAAAGTGCTTAACATTTTCCGACCCGAATTTGGGGCCCCGTATCTCGGGGCCAATTGGTGATAGGAACACCAGATTTGGATTTGTTGTAGTGCTAATACCACTGGGTTTGCATACCATATTTGAATGAGATACGGGGCCCCAAAGTCGGTCAACTGTGTCCATCTGCAGCAATGTCATTTCGGGACCCTTTGGGTCCAGAGACCCCAATTTTTGGCTGCAGCTAGGGGGCATTTAGGAACCCTTAACTACTAAGTTTGAAGTTTGGGGGACCTATGGCTGCAAATGGGCACAGTGAGGCTGCAAATGGGCATTGTTGACCCTCTTTTCCACTTACAGTAGCTGTGCATTTCTCACCCTAGGCTTATACTCGAGTCAATATGTTTTCCCATTTTTTTGTGGTAAAATTAGGTGCCTCGGCTTATACTCGAGTATATATGGTATTCGTTAAAGCAGAACTAAAGTTACAGACTTCACTTTCCCAAAAGAAAGCTTAGGACCTGTTGCACACAAGAGTAAAAAATGTGGAGTTTTTTTTCTGAACTGAAATGAGATGCATTGTTGTCTATAGGACGTGGCTGAGTAAAGATCAGTAAGTAATACAGTGTTGAGTACAGAGCAGTAAAACAAAAATACATTTTTTGACATTTGAGTGCAATCATTTACTTGTGTTTTTACTCGTTTAACCCTTTCGCTGCCAGGTCCATACGGCGTACAGACTTGACAGCGGGGGAGGAGGTTTCACACACACACAATCTGTTGGCTTTATCACTACATAGGGGATTTTTCATCCCCTGTGTGATTAAAAAAAAAAAAAGTTATGCCAAAAAAAAAAAAAGTTACACCAAAGCACATAACACACCAAAACAATTTTTTTTGAGGCCACCCACATGTACGCACGTACAAACATAAATGCACGTGACGGGGGCACCTGCGCATGAAACCGTCAATTGCACTACACATGTTAGATATCACCACACACGCTGGATTAAGCGCAATAATTCTAGCACAAGACCTCCTCTGTAACACTAAACTGATGACCTATAGGGGGCTTTTGAAGCGCCACCTATGGAAAATATAGGGTACTGATTTTTGTTGCCATTTCATGGGAGCACACAAATTTAAGGTTTTACATGTTGGGTATCTATTTGCTCATAAGTCATTGAACGTGCACATAAACTACCACAATTTTTGGTAAAATATAAAAGATGAGGTTGCACTGAGTAAATTTATACCTATATACAATATAGTTCAAAGGAGGAATGTGTAGTATTGTAGTCTGCCACCATCCAAATAGATTAAACATCAATCATTGAATGTGTACATAGTGCACCAAGGAAACCCCTCGTGGACTTCGGAGGCAGACTCAGATATAAATTTGTATAAAAATATTTTTATTTTATTTAAAGACCATTATAGAAAGGACAGAGGTCCCAACAGAATAACGTAGCAACATATAAACATCTCATAAGCCAATGCTTCTGAATACCCTATAACCATCTAATCAATCCAAAGAGCTACCTGTGTTAAAACTTCAGTTCAGCCCAGGTGAATTGTAGTGGTGAAACCCAACATGTTTCAGACTTACTTTCCTTTCTCAGGGGATAATCGGTATATTTGCCTCTAGAAGTAGACATATAACAATCATTAATTACATAGAAAATATCTTCAAAAGGCACATGTATGTATATATTATTTTGATATTCCTTTATTTCACATAAACATAGGCTTCTAACAATACAAACATTTGTTGTAAGTATTGTTAGCAGCCTATGTTTATGTGAAATAACTCTGCTGCTGTAACTGCTTAAAATAGTTAGATGGAGTTAGTCTTTAATTTATTAATCAATTATCCATCTAAATCTACTAGTCCATGTAGCAATACCTTCTATGCAGGTTGGCAATGCTGCTGTCCAACATGGGCTACATTGCGCCTCCATAGATACAGTGGAGGACTAAGTATAGTCAGGATAGGAAGACAAAAAATGTGTTACTGGCTTGAGCACCAAGTAAAAATAAAGTGTAAAAGTTAGGGCTCTTGCCCATGACCATGCACACAACCACACATTAGGGTGTACAGCCATACAGAATAAAATGCATTGGTTGCTGTGATGACTGGGAGCCACAGCTGTAGTGTAAAGTTCCCACTGACATTCATTACAGGAAACGATGTGTGCGACAAAGATGGTCAAGTCCAGCCAAGGTTTATTGCAATGACAACACTGTTCACTCCCACCCAAAGCTATGTACCCAACATGTTTCACCCATAGCAGGGCTTAATCAAGGGGATAGTGGCTACTGAAGGGAAAAAAGTTTATGTACTCTCAAAGTGCTTAATTAGACAGAACAATATCCCAGCCTAAGGTTAACACTTAAAAAACGTTCACTAATGCATAGAAGTAGTATATTATTAATCTGCTGGAACAGATTTACAAGCATACATTGACTTAGTGGAAGGGTGCAAACCAATAGTTCAGCATCCTCAATACCTTAACATATTCCACTTATAAAAATAAATCGTTATGCTATATTAAAAGGTCTAACATATAGTTATACATTCACATGAAATGTAAAATTTTACATTTGCGCTGCAGATGTGACTCTCAGGTACCACAACAGATGCGTTTTATTCTGTATGGCCATTCACCCTAATGTGTGGTTGTGTGCAAGGCCCCTTAGAGCCAGTCAAGTAGAAGTTTATTGTTCTTAATAAAAGGCCAGAGGATAAAGTCATAGCATTTCAGGGGCTCAGAACTCCACCTTCATCAGGGCTAAGAAATAAGACAATTTAACTACTTCCCAACTGGGCCAATTCTGGCGTTTCTCTCCTACATGTAAAAATCATAATTTCCTTGCAAGAAACTTACTCAGAACCCTCAAACATGATGATATATAGATATATATCTATATAGAAGAGGAGGCCATAGAGAATAAAATGGGTGGAGTTATAATTTTTTATGTCACACAGTATTTATGCAGCGATTTTTCAAATGCGATTTTAAAAAAAATATATACTTTAATGAATTTTAATGCATAAAAAACACAATATACAACCCAATTTTTTGTTAACATATAAAAGATGATGTTACAGCAAGTAAATAGATACCTAACATGTCATGCTTTAAAAATTGTGCGTGCTCGTGGAATGGCACCAAACTATGGTACTATAAATCTCCATAGACTTTTGCTTTGTTTTTCACAGGTTACCAGTTTAGAGTTACAGAGGGGGTCTAGTGCTATAAATACTGCTTTCGCTATAACGTTCACATGTGTAGTGCAAAAGCCGTTTACATAAGCCGGCTCTGCCTACGTATGCATTCGCTTCTGTGTGCAAGCACGAGGGGAAGGGGGTGCTTTAAAATTATTCTTTATTATTTCTTTTATTTATTTACACGGTTTCTTAAATTTTTTTAAGCACTTTTATTCCTATCACAAGAAATGTAAACATCCCTTATGATAGAAATAAGGCATGACAGGTCCTCTTTATGGAGAGATCTGGGGTCTATAGGACCTCAAATCTATCCTCAACCCTGGAAAGCATGAGATCAAGAAACAAAACTTTGATCTCTGCTTTCCAGGGGAAAAAAAATGGCAGTATTTACATCTGCCGAAACCGGAAGCGATGTCATGACATCGCTTCCGGACTCCCAGGAGAATAGAGATGGCCGGGGACCATGTGGTTCACAGACGGCTCTGTGGTAACCCGGGGGAAGCACCAGATCGGATTCCAGTGCCCTCTAATCACACGGGAGAGCCTGAGGAGGCACCGGAGGGAGAGGGGATAATGTCCCCTCCTGCTGCCTGTAAAAGCAATCCAACGGCTAATACAAATAAGGGAATGCTGGCTGAAAAAAAAAAAAAAAAAGATACTGGGATGATGCCTGTAACTGTAGGCATCATCCCGGTATAACCACTTCAACCTAAGGACGTCCATGGATGTCCTACGGTCGGGAAAGAGTTAAAATTAATTAAAATCAAATTAATCTGAAGCTGGTATACTACAAAAATACTGATCTAAAGAATTTCACAGGTCATAAAAAGTACACAACAACAATAAAAACTATATATACACATATACACACACACACTGTATAGGTGTGTGCATCATAAAGGAAAAACCATACATGGGCTTTTTAAAAATAAAATAGATAAAAAAAATTTAGGGGTTTGTCAGCTCACGTGACAGTAAAAGAAAAAAATCCTTAGTAAGCTGCAATATATTAAAATGTTGCTTCTGGGGTTAGATACACATTAAACAGACAAAACAGCAGAAACATTTTTGCCTTTTAAAGTGTATTTCTAGCCAAAATGTAGATTTCATTTTTGGATAGCGTAGGAAAGGGTTAGAAAGCCCTGTCAGGCCAGAGACATTTCCCCTCACTTTCTGTCCAAAAATTGTATTAATTTCATCTGACAGGAAGCAAGGGAAAAATCTGCAACAGGAAAACAGACAACAATAATGCTGCGTACACACGGTCGGACTTTCCGGCAGAAAAAGTCAGAGGGAATCTTTTCATCGGATATTCCGATCGTGTGTGGGCCTCATCGGACTTTTTTATTTTTTTCGAAAATTCCGACGGACGTAGAAATAGAACATGTTTTAAATCTTTCTGACGGAATCAATTTCTATCGGGAAAACTGCTTGTCTGTATGCTGTTCAGGACGGACCAAAAATGATGCATGATCTGAAGTACATGACGGCAGCTATTGGCTACTGGCTATTGAACTTCCTTATGCCAATGGAAAAAACGGTTGTGTATACGCGGCATAAGAAGCTGACAGAGGTTTTAGCCTTCCTCTACTTAACTTAAAAAATACATTTATTTAATATGCAATACCGGATCAAAACAAAGTATTTTAAGAAAAAAAACGTGTTTGAACGTCTTTCTGCTGTTTCCGTCACTTTCCGTCTGGTAAGCAGGTTGTTCCTAGGAACAGTGAGTAAGGGAAAATCTTTGTTAGGTAGTCATGGAAAGCAGTAAAACCTGACAGGAGTTTTAACCTTAACAGGGGTTCTATACTTTAATAGCATTTTACCTTCTCAACTATGGCACACTAAGAAGGTAAACTGACTACACACAGGGCTTAATACTTTTAAATTTGTCTATTAGAAATGTGCATTTTTCCATAGAAAGGGTATCAAATGACGTGAACTTGAGGATGGGGTCCTCGTAATTAAAAATATTACGTTGGTTGCTTTTGTCAAACTACAGTGTTGCACAGACAATTGCTGGTTCTAGTTTAATTGTTTAATTGCTCTGTTGACAGTTTAGCTGTGATTTCCTGTATTATAAATGTATACAACTGCCTGAGACTGTCCACCAATAGCTTGAAACATGGAGCAATAAAATCCTGTAAAGTTCTATGAAAAGTTTTCATAGCATTTCAGAGCACACACATAAATGAGGAGAGGAGCTGGGTGAAGGTGTCACAAGATGGCGACCTGGCCTTTGTTGATGCTACTGGGATTCCATTTCTGCTCTGTGGCTTGCGCTTTTTCTACGGTGAAACTTACCGATGGAGGATACGATGACATTGTGATTGCAATCAACCCTTCAGTGCCGGAAAATGATATCATTATAGAAAAAATACAGGTAAGAGCATTGCACAGGCTCAGATCACTAACTGTATCTTAAAGACAATCTGTCACTTTGCCTTCTCTTGCAAGACCACCAACCCACACACACCAAAGCTTAGCTTCACCACACAAACACGCAAACTGACAGATTCTCTGAAGACTCGGTTCACATATGTCCAGCTGCGGTTTCAGCGCACAGAACTCTTTTTGAAAACAGACCGTGGCCACCTCGGATATATTTGAACCGGCTCTATTGAAAGCTGTTCAGTTCACATTGTATGCGAATTAGATGTGGTTCAAAACGCATCCCGTTCGCATATATGTGAACCGAGTCTTAAGAAGCAAATCTACCAAGTGTTAATTTCTGTCTTGGTTGGGGGGGACAGTTTTTGATCCCCTGTTGTCTATGGACATTGGTGTGAAGACCTCTATCCAGGGCAATCCCATGACAAGCTAGAAGCTCTGTTTTCCAGCCAAGCAATCTGTGTCACCTTCCTTGGGGCTCTCCACATATCCTCAGAAGAGAAGCTGCTAAAGGACACTTGATACAGAACTTCTGTGCGATGCATCCTTTAGTGTAGTCTTTCTTAACTAAGGTTTTGTGCAACTCTATTGTACCTTCAGAGGTTTCTATGGGGTTCTAGGGAATCCCTAAGCAATGCACAATGTCTGCCTCTTAGATAAGCCTCCAATGACACCAGCTATTTGTAAGGGAAAAATTCTTCCTACTGACCACCGTTGTAAGGAGCATTCTTCCCACTGACATTCTTTCTACTACCAGGGTTAAAGGGTCCCTTCGCTTACTGATCACCAGTGTAAGGGGGCCATTTCCCTATGATCACTAACCTAGGGGGGCCTTTTCCACTACTGTAAGTGGGCATTTCACTGACCATCTGTATAAGAGGTAATTTTTCTGAACACCATTGTGAGGGAACACAACCATTTTCACTGTTTGAATTTCTTTCCTACCCATTATCTTTGCTTTATTTCATTATAACTGGAAATAATATTGCTATATAGAGCAGCCCTGTGGAAGTTTAAGGCCTTCTCCCCCCTCCTTTTAAACAAATACCACTTTTTTTGCGGAGGGGGGAGGTGCCCACTCCCACTCAGATCACATATACGATCCAAGTGGAAGTTCTCCTCTCCCCCACCCTGCAGTCTTCTGGGACACATCACAGGTCGGAGGAGACTGAAGGACCATGCAGAGTGTGCAGCCCGACTCAGTGTGCACCTGGCTGTGAAGCTGCAAGCTCTCAAAGCCGGGTGCCCACAGTTGAAATGCCAGCGCAGGGGACAGAGCAGCGATGGAAAGAACGGCTCGGGTGAGCATATTGCTGGATCCTGGGACAGGCGAGTGACTGTTTTTCATAAAAATCAGCAGACTGCTGACTCTTAATAAACAAAAGAATTGACTGGAGTTCCTTTTTCAGTACACCACATTGCTTGTTCAGACCTAAACCCTATTGAGCATCTGTGGGGCATACTCAACCGGAAGGTGGAGGAGCGCAAGGTCTCTAACATCCACCAGCTCAGTGATGTCATCATGGAGGAGTGGAAGAGGACTCCAGTGGCAACCTGTGAATCCCTGGTGAACTCCATGCCCAAGAGGGTTAAGGCAGTGATGGAAAATAATGGTGGCCACACAAAATATTGACACTTTGGACATTTTCACTTAGGGGTGTACTCACTTTTGTTGCCAGTGGTTTAGATATTATTGGCTGTGTGTTGAGGTATTTTGAGGGGACAGCAAATTTACACTGTTATACAAGCTGTACACTCACTACTTTACATTGTAGCAAAGTGTAATTTCTTCAGTGTTGTCACATGAAAAGATATAATAAAATATTTACAAAAATTTACAAAAATGTGAGGGGTGTACTCACTTTTGTGAGATATATATATTTAGGTATGTTGTTAGCACAGCAGCTGGTTTGTTGTTTCACTGTTAAGTGTTTGCTTTTTCACTCTAGTACAGAATGGTTAATATTAATAGATACCAAACATGTCAATATTTAAAATTGCGCATGACTGTGAAATTGTCCACAGGCAATGCTTTAAAAGCCTTTACAGGTTATCAGTTTAGATTTAATTGTGCATTAGACTCCTTTCACACCAAGGGCGTATTGCAGGCGCTATAGCGTTAGAAATAGCGCCTGCAATACGCCCTTAAACAGCTATACCATTGTCTGCAGTGTGAAAGCCAGAGGGACACTGCATCGGTGCGCTGGCAGGACGTCAGGAAATGTCCTGCCAGCAGCTTCTTTGGAGCGGTGAAGGAGCGGTGAACTCACTGCTCCTCCACAGCTCCTCCAGCGCTGCTCCCCATTGAAATCAAGAGCAATAATTCTATCCCTAGACCTCCTCTGTAACGCAAAACATGCAACCTTTATAATTTTTTAAACGTCGCCTATGGAGATTTTAGAGGGTAAAAGTTTGTCACCATTCCACGAGCCAACGCAATTTTGAAGCCTGACATGTTGGGTATCAATTTACTCGGCGTAACATCATCTTTCACAATATAAAAAAAATTGGGCTAACTTTACTGTTGTCTTATTTTTTAATTAAAAAAAGTTATTTTTACCAAAAAGTGTGCTTGTAAGTCCGCTGCGCAAATACGGTGTGACAGACAGTATTGCAATGACTGCCATTTTATTCTCTAGGGTGTTAGAATAAAAAATATATATAATGTTTGGGGGTTCTAAGTAAAGGGAATGAGATGGGCAGGCAGTGAAAACAGGCATTGGAAGCTCCATTAGCATTGCTGGCTGTCATACCAACGGCCACCACAAGAGGGCGCCAGATTCCAGAAGGAAGCATAAGACTGCAGAGAAGGCCTCAAAGCCGCGGCCTCAATTACCGGCCTGCGCGGCACATCGCGATCACGCCGGGGGGGAGGGGGTGAGCACGGAGACAGGCTACCCCCCAGCTGTGCCGCGCCAGGTCGCTAATTCTAGTCGCAAATGCGACCTGGCGACCGGGGTTTGTCGAGCCCTGCTGATAGCATTAGTAAATAGATAGGAAAGTATACATACAGTGCCTTAAAAAAGTATTCATATGATTTTGTCATGTTACAACCAAAAACGTAAATGTATTTTATTGGAATTTTATGTGATAAACCAACACAAAGTGGTACGTAATTGTGATGTGGAAGGAAAATGATAAATGGTTTTCAATTTTTTTTACAAATAAATATGTGAAAAGTGTGTGGTGCATTTGTATTCTACTCTGATACCCCTAACCAGACCTCAAAAAATCCACTCGCCTGCTCGCATTTTGCGAGTGGATTTTGAGGTCTCGCGAGTGTAGGATCGGAGCGGAGGAGAGCCGCCGCCGCCGCCTGTCTGATTAGAGCGGCAGGGGAACATAACAGCTTTCGTTTGAATAGCTGTGTTCCCCGCCGCGCGCCGTCGCCCTCCCCCTTGTCCGGGGGAACTTTGATAGACAGACAGATCACCTGACCCAGGATTGGACAGGTGATCTGTCTATCAAAAGGACTCGGACAAGGGGAGGGGCTGTATACGACGGCGCGCAACACACAGCTATTCAAACAAAAGCTGTTATGTTCCCCTGGCACTCTAATTAAACAGGCGGCTGCGGCTCTCCTTCCCTGCACAGGTAGGCTGCATAGGGGACACCTACTGCACTGGGGGGGACACCTACTGCCCTGGGGGGACACCTACTGCACTGGGGGGGACACCTGCTGCACTGGGGGGGGGGACACCTGCTGCACTGGGGGGGGGGGACACCTGCTGCACTGGGGGGGGACACCTGCTGCACTGGGGGGGGGACACCTGCTGCACTGGGGGGGGGACACCTGCTGCACTGGGGGGGGGGGGACACCTACTGCACTGGGGGGGGACACCTACTGCACTGGGGGGGGCACCTACTGCACTGGGGGGGCACCTACTGCACTGGGGGGGACACCTACTGCACTGGGGGGGACACCTACTGCACTGGGGGGGGGACACCTACTGCACTGGGGGGGGACACCTACTGCACTGGGGGGGGGGACACCTACTGCACTGGGGGGGACACCTGCTGTACTGGGGGGGACACCTACTGCACTGGGGGGCACACATGCTGGACTGGGGGGCACACATGCTGGACTGGGGGGGGGGGCACCTGCTGCACTGGGGGGCACATGCTGGACTGGGGGACACTGGGGACACATGCGGCACAGGGGGACACATGCTGCACAGGGGGACACATGCTGCACTGGAGGGGACACCTACTGCACTGGGGGGGGACACCTACTGCACTGGGGGGGGGACACCTACTGCACTGGGGGGGGACACCTACTGCACTGGGGGGGACACCTACTGCACTGGGGGGGGGGACACCTGCTGCACTGGGGGGCACATGCGGCACAGGGGGACACATGCTGCACAGGGGGACACATGCTGCACTGGGGGGGGACACCTACTGCACTGGGGGGGACACCTACTGCACTGGGGGGGGAGACACCTGCTGCACTGGGGGGACGCATGCTGCACTGGGGGGCACATGCTGGACTGGGGGACACTGGGGACACATGCGGCACAGGGGGACACATGCTGCACAGGGGGACACATGCTGCACAGGGGGACACATGCTGCACAGGAGGACACATGCTGCACTGGTGGGCACTTGCTGGACTGGGGGACACTGGGGACACATGCGGCACAGGGGGACACATGCGGCACAGGGGGACACATGCTGCACAGGGGGACACATGCTGCACAGGGGGGAACATTCTGCACAGGGGGACACATGCTGCACAGGGGGACACATGCTGCACAGGGGGACACATGCTGCACAGGGGGGCACATGCTGCACAGGGGGGCACATGCTGCACAGGGGGGCACATGCGGCACAGGGGGGCACATGCTGGACTGGGGGACACATGCTGGACTGGGGGACACATGCGGCACAGGGGGACACATGCTGCACTGGGGGAGTCACAAGCTGCACTGGGGGGGTCACAAGCTGCACTGGGGGGGTCACATGCTATACTGGGGACACATGCTGCACTGGGGGGGACACTGGGGACACAGGCTGCACTGGGGGGGACACTGGGGACACAGGCTGCACTTGGGGGGACACAGTCTGCACTGGGGGGGGGCACAGGCTGGCTGCATTGGTGGACAAAGTTGTTGTTAATATTTATTTTTACAACTTAATTCTGCATAAATCATTTCATGAGATCATTTATGAGGGCGTGTTTAGGGGCGGGATTGGGGGCAGGGTAGGGGTTGGGCGGGGCAACTGGTGGCGAGTAACCCTTGAGGCCTGGCTAGTAGCTCAGGACTTGAAATTTTGAGCCCTGCCCCTAACTAAAATCTAGTGGAACCAATTGCCTTCAGAAGTCACCTAATTCGTAAATAGAGACCACATGTGTGTAATTTAATCTTAGTTTAAATACAACTGTTCTGTAAAGCCCTCAGAGGTTTGTTAGAGAACCTTAGTGAACAAACAGCATCATGAAGACCAAGGAACACACCAGACAGGTCAGGGATAATGTTGTGAAGAAGAAGTTTAAAGCAGGGTTAGGTTATAAAAAAAATATATCCCAAGCTTTGAACATCTCACGGAGCACTGTTCAATCCATCAACCGAAAATGGAAAGAGTATGACACAACTAAAAACCTACCAAGACATGGCCGTCCACCTAAACTGACAGGCCGGGCAAGGAGAGCATTAATCAGAGAAGCAGCCAAGAGGCCCATGGTAACTCTGGAGGAGCTGCAGAGATCCACAGCTCAGGTGGGAGAATCTGTCCACAGGACAACTATTAGTCGTGCACTCCACAAATCTGGTCTGTATGGAAGGGTGGTAAGAAGAAAGCCATTGCCGAAAGAAAGCCATAATAAGTTCCAGTTTGCGAGAAGCCATGTGAGGGACACAGCAAACATGTGGAAGAAGGTGCTCTGGTCAGATGAGACGAAAATATAACTTTTTGGCCTAAAAACAAAATGCTATGTTTGGCGAAAAACACTGCACATCACCCTGAACACATCGCCATCATGAAACATGGTGGTGGCAGCATCATGTTGTGGGGATGTTTTTCTTCAGCAGGGACAGGGAAGCTGGTCAGAGTTGATGGGAAGATGGATGGAACCAAATACAGGGCAATCTTAGAAGAAAACCTGCTAGTCTGAAAAAGACATGAGACTGGGGTGGAGGTTCCCCTTCCAGCAGGACAATGACCCTAAACAGACAGCCAGAGCTACAATGGAATGATTTAGATCAAAGCATATTCATGTGTTAGAATGACCCAGTCAAAGTACAGACCTAAATCCAATTGAGAATCTGTGGCAAGATTTGATTGCCGTGATTGCCCAGAATTGCCGTTCACAGACGTTCTCCATCCATTCTGACAGAACTTGAGCTATTTTGTAAAGAACAATGGGCAAAAATGTGTCTCTATAGATGTGCAAAGCATCCCCAAAAAGACTTGCAGCTGTAATTGCAGTGAAAGGAGGTTCTACAAAGTATTGACTCCGGGGGGCTGAATACAAATACACACCACACTTTTCACTTTATTTGTAAAAAAAAATTGAAAACCATTTATCATTTTCCTTCCACTTCACAATTATTTGCCACTTTGTGTTGGTCTATCACATAAAGTCCCAATAAAATACATTTACAAGGCACTGTATTTACTTGTTTAATTTTTTTTTTTTTTTTTCACGTTTCTTTAATTATGTCATACGTCCCAGGAGTCTTTAGGATGGGAAGGAAAGGTTTTCTCAGCTAAGCACACTCTCCTGTATACATCCCTGAGCTAAGGCAGACCAGGAAGTAAATGCTACATGAATCATTTGCCCTTACTGAAGATGTCCACGGAGGGAAATGCTGGGGGGTGTTTTTCAACAAAATAAAAAATGGAGACATGGATGGATGGGGGAGTTTGCTTTGCATATTATATTATAACATTTATTAAATAGTGTTTTTGGATTGTGGAGTTCAGATGCAGTGAAGATGCGCTTTGAGTTACTTTACTGCTTGCCTAATGCCTGTTTATTTATCAGTGTTACTGCTGATTGCCAAGTACTAGTTTCAGTGAGTCTCTGGAGGCTATTTACGAAAAGGCAAATCCACGTTGCACTGCAAGTGCACTTGGAAGTGCAGACGCTCTAAATCTAATGCTGTGTACACACGACCGGACTTTGACGGACTGAATTCTGTCTGACTTTGACAGACTTCCGTCGAATCGGACTTGTCTACACACAATCACACCAAAGTCCGACGGATTCGACCGTGATGACAAACAACCGGACTAGAATAAGGAAGTTCATAGCCAATAGCTGCCCTAGCGTCGGTTTTCATCCGTCGGACTAGCATACAAACGGATTTTCCGACCAGACTCGAGTCCATCGGAAAGATTTGAAGCATGTTCTAAATCTAAAGTCCGTCTGATTTTCAACAGAAAAGGTCAGCTGAAGCCCACACACGGTCAAATTGTCTGACGGATTCGTTCCGTCGGACCAGTTCGGTCAAAAAGTCTGGTCGTGTGTACACGGCATAAGGGGCAGATCTGAAATGAGTGGAAGCTCTGCTGATTTTATCATCCAATCATGTGCAAGCTAAAATACTGTTTTTTATTCTCCTTGCATGTCCCCCTCGGATCTACAGCGACTGCACTTCCAAGTGCACTTGCAGTGCAAAGTGGATTTTCCCCCTCTGTGTCATTGCATGCCTCTACAATCAACTCAATGTGTCAAAAGAGCTGAGGTTCTTGAGGAGGTCGAGGCAAAGACCAGAGGACCCATTCATTCTATTTAGAAGTTTCTATGGGGGTAGCACTACAAACACGGAGAGCAATGTACACTAAACCAACACAATCAGTAATCATCTACCACTTCTTGCATTGCTTTGTGGTGGAAACATATATTTGGTTGCTGTGGATTATTGTATAATGCACTTGCTTTTGTCACTGTCTCTGTACTAATTTGTTACTCTGTTTTCTCTGTGTTTTGTAGCGAATGATAAAGGAAGCTACACATGATTTATTTCATGCAACCAAGCAAAGACTATTTATCAGAAGCATCAAAATCTTAATTCCTTTAACCTGGTCACAAAAAGCCACGTATGGCAAACGTACTAGAGAAAATTATGAGAAGGTAAGATGCTGATTCAACACTGTACAGAAGGACGAGACCGAAAACAAACCATACGTTCTACTGTATATAGATATATACATATAAATAAAAGGGCCATTTCAAATCAACTACAATGTACTTACAGGGCCTGACAAGAGGAACAGCAAAAACACTAGTTTGATGATGAAGTGACGTTTTGGTGGGGAACAGGCACAACCTTTAGCAAGGCTGCTCATAACTGAAAGAATGGATCATTGCGCATATTTATTTTGAGCAGAAAAGACATTAGAAAGAAATAAAAAAAAATATATATATAGATATATATATATCTATATATATACACACATATACACACACACACAGACACACACACTATATACACACACACTATATACACACTATATTGTCGAAAGTATTGGGACACCTGCCTTTACACACATATGAACTTTAAGGGAATCCCAGTCTAATGCCGCATACACACGGTCGGAATTTCCAATGGAAACAGTCCGATGGGAGCTTTTCATCGGATTTTCCGACCGTGTGTATGCCCATCGGTCTTTTTCTGACAGAGTTTGGATTGAGAACCTGTTCTTAATTTTTCCGACGGAAAACCTTTCTATCGGATTTTCCGATCGTGTGTATGCAATTCCGACACGCAAAATTCCGACGCATGGAAAACAGTTCGGCGCATGCTCGGAAGCAACCTTCCCTTTTATAGTGCAGTCGAACGTGTTGTATGCCGTGGTGTTATTGACCGTCGGAATTTGGTGTGACCGTATGTAGGCAAGACAGTTTGAGCGAAATTTTGTCGGAATTCCGACGGGAAAACCATCAGAGCTTTTTCCGACGAGAATTCCGAAGTGTTCCAGAGCATTAGTCCATAGTGCTCAATATTGAGTTGGCCCACCCTTTGCAGTTTTAACAGCTTCAACTCTTCTGGGAAAGCCGTCCACAAGGTTTAGGTTTAGTGTGTCGATGGGAATGTTTAACCATTCTTCCAGAAGCACATTTGTGAGGTCAGGCACTGATGTTGGACTAGAAGGCCTGGCTCACAGTCTCTGCTTTAATTCATCCCAAAGGTGTTCTATCGGGTTGAGGTCAGGACTGCAGGTCAGTCAAGTTTCTCCAAACATACTCATCCATGTATTTATGGACCTTGTTTTGTGCACTGGTGCGTAGTCATGTTGGAACAGTAAGGGGCCATCCCCAATCTTTCCCCACAAAGTTGGGCGCATGAAAGTCCAAAATTTCTTATTATGCTGACACTTTAAAGGAGAAGTCCAGCCTGAGCTTGTTTGGCTGGGCTTCACAGGAGTGCAATCCGTTTTGCATTCCTGTGACCCATTTTCAGCAGAGAGCGGTCTGAAGTCCGCTCTCTGCTGACGTCACACAGATCAGTCCAGGCACCGCGTCATTCCGGTTCTGGGAGTCTGGATACGCCAGGTGCCTGGACTGATGGCCATCTCAGCCTCTCAGCGAGCCGCTGAAACGGACGCCCCTCCACAGTTCAGCACTCCAGTGAGCATGGAGGAGCAGAGAAGGAGAGCTGCTGATTGACAGGCAGCAGCTCTCTGCTCAGGGAGCCAAGAGAATTGAGCTATCGGTGGCTCGGTTCTCAGTGCAGAGGCAGCAGGGGACAGATGCAGCATCGGACCATTGCTGCATCCACCTAGGTAAGTATGATTATGGTGGGAAAAAAATTCCCATACTTCTCTTTTAAGAGTTCCCTTCACTGGAACTAAGGGCCAAGCACAACCCCTGATAATTTATGGTGTGGATAACCCCACACCATAATCCCCCCCTCCACCAAATGATTTGGAGGGGTGGTCCAATACTTTTGTCAATATAGCGTGGATGAGCAAATTTGCACCCAAATCACACGTGAATCCCACAGGAACGTACGGCGTGTACCTTTGAAATTCATGGTGTGAACTGGGCCTTAATAAAAGTTTACTGTTGGATTTAAAATCAATTCAACATTGTAATTGATACAGTGTTTATTATTACTAATATGTTTAATTGGAACAATAGATCACCTTCTTTTTTTTTTTTACCAGTAAAAGTTTTTATTATAGTTTACAAACAGATGTACAAACAAATACAAAATAACATATGATATCATACAACCAACAGTCAGTATCCAGCCACAGTAGGTGGATCAGAGGATTTCTCTTCTTGCATAATAAGCAGGATAAAAATTAGTTTTTCAAGTTTAGTAGCCACCAAACCCTCCACAAGGCCCAGCAACCACAGGGCTGGATCCAAAGAGAGGGAGTAGTTACCCACGGCATCAACAGTGTCCACCACCCCTCTCCAACAGCGTTGTAGCTGAGAACAGAGCCAACAAAAAACATTAAAATAAGTACCAATATCTATCTTGCATCTAAAGTAGGTATCTGGGGTTCCCAGGTACATGACAGACAAAGGTTGGAGGTATAATAGACACAGTGGATACATTTAAGTTGGAGAAACTGGTCTTCAGAAATAGAAGTAAGCAGTCCTCCCTATCGTCATCAGTTAAAGAGGGGATGTTAGCATGCCACTTATGGTATAGAGTGGTTATTTTTGGGAGGGTCAAAGGTGACAGCTGGTTATATAATGCGGACAATGGCTAGGTCCACTTCCTTAGAGGTATAAACACTGCTCTGGAGGCATACTCTCAATCTTCATCAGATTGGAAGGAACTCTCTCCTGTACATCTTGTAAAGGTAGCATCCTCATACAGGAGAAGCTATAATAATGGAGACAACATAGAGAAGTCCTGTAAGAAGGATCTAAACCCCCATATTTCTCATGGCGGGGGCCGCTTGTAGGCTATAGACGGACCACCTATGCCCATATGCCCAAGATGGCAGCAATAGTTGCCCCATATAATTAAACTGGTTACATGCACAGATGCTGCCAAAATGGAGGAGACAATACAGCAAAATGAGCTTGCTTCAGACACAGTTGTCTCTCACTGAAACAAAAAGATTTATATTATTCTTAGAAATAAAAAAGAAAATGTGCACAAAACCACCATACAGAGGTAATGTTTCAGTAAATGTATTGTGTTAATTGCACTGCTCGATGGTGCTGTACGATAACTGACAGCACTAACTGCATAAGATACATAAACCTGCACTAGAACTGCAGTAGTTATTTTTGTTTTATCCAACAGCACAGCTTAGGTAAGCATCTAAAGAGAATCAAAGAGTAATTGTAAAATTATAAACACATATATATTCGATAGCCATTTCATTCTCTTTTACCAGGCACATGTTTTAATTGCCAACACATTCTTGAAGATCGGGGATAGTCCTTACACACAGCAGTATGGGGGATGCGGAGAACAAGGACGGTTTATTCATCTGACTCCAGACTTCTTGATGAATGAAGATTTGATCTCAGTGTATGGAGCTCATGGTGAGCAAAATGATCAGTAATCAGTTATCTGTAAACTCTGCCCAATGCAAAAGGTAGCTACTGTATACCCCATCATGGCACAAATGTATTCTATAGTATTAACAAGCTAACACTGCAAGATCATTTTCGCTAAAGCAAACGGGCCAATACTTAATGCTTCTGTTTTCTACAGCTTGACACACACATGAGAAGGCAGTTTAGGGAGAAGGCGGTGTCTTCCTGTAGTCACATGATCAGTCCCAGTGTGGTAACTAGATAAGAACTGCTGGGAACAGCAGTGGACCAATCACAGGAGCAGGAAGTTATGTTTCTGAGGGAGGGGCGATTATGTATACCAGTTGTGTGAATTATGGCCCCTAAAGCCATGTTAATATTTTTTTTACAGTTTTTGGAAATAAAATCGAACACGTTGAGCTAAATATTTTTACCAACACTAAATTCTGAAAATAACTAAACATAATCTGATCTTTTAAAATAAAAGTTGAAATACCTTTTAAAAAATCCTGCATTGAATTCAGCCTCTCCTGAACAGTAATTTCTCAATTGTAGGAAAGTTGTTTGTCCGAGAATGGGCTCGCCTTCGTTGGGGAGTCTTTGAGGAGTACAGCACTGACCAGCCGTTCTACATTTCACCAAACCTTCAAGTCGAGGCAACACGGTATGTTTTCATCTATTTTCCTACACGATGCAAGGAAAAGATTATACAAATGTATTCAAAATACACAAAAAATGCAATTTTCTTTTCCTTTACCATTCAGACAG
The DNA here is from genome assembly GCA_028564925.1 of Lithobates sylvaticus. Classification (NCBI taxonomy): domain Eukaryota; kingdom Metazoa; phylum Chordata; class Amphibia; order Anura; family Ranidae; genus Lithobates; species Lithobates sylvaticus. The sequence continues at coordinate 237,180,462 of CM053032.1, forward strand.
TGGCAACTAGTGGGTTCTTCTTGGGGGGGGGGGGGGGGGGGGGGACAAACAACACCCCCTCTGGCGTGGCACAGCAACCCCCGAGGGCAGTCCGGCCTGGCACTTACCCGCTCGTGTGGCGGTGACTCCGGTGTCTGCTCCTCCAGCTTCCTCTGCCATGTGTCTTCCGCCCAAGCACTAGGCATCCAATAGGATCACCTGACGCTTTGGCCAATCGGGAAACAGGTCTCACAGACCTGCCTCCTGATAGGCAGGGAGGAACATTAGTGTTAGAATAGCTTAAATGTATTCGCTATGGTCACACAACTGGGTGGACTCTGAGCGCAATGCTCTGCGCTCCGAGCTCACACTTTTTTGAAGCCTATTAGAGCCCCTGGCTCTAATCAGGTGCTTAAAAAAAAAAAAAACACTCTGCCTCATTGGAATCCATGGTCCGGCGCCACTGATCTGTAGATTATGGGGCCGGACGCATGGATAGGGGAGGTGGCGCCCATGCGCCCTCCATGGACAGGCCGCCACTGAATTCACAAATATACAGTACATGATGAATCAAGCTTTCAGACAGGCTACCTGGTGTGTAAAATTAGAGAATTAGGTAGGAGGGAGAAAAATCAGGATGAGTGTCACTAGTGCCCCCCATGTTCACCAATAGCTCACAGAGCAGGCGAGGGTGTGAAAAATGTTGTCAACCTCCTTCTGCCATACAGCCATAAACCACTGCAAGAATCAGTGAATTACCAATCTATATTCATTCAGAAAAATTACCTCAGTGACCCCAAAGTCCTGCCTGTAAGCTTCCCCACGAAAACCCACTTAGAGAAAAGAAAAGCAGCACTGGTCTAAAATCATTAAATGCACCCCAAAAACAGATATCCATTGCTGAGAGTGAAATAAATTACCATAGACACAAACCTAAATTAAATATAAATACAATGCAAACATAGCTCCAACAATGCAGTGCAAAGTGCAAAAGTGCTCCAAAAAATATATATGGTCTCATCTCCATGCACAGCCCTGAGAAGGATCCGGTCGCTTCCGCCGCTGCTCCGGTAAGCGGCGGAGGGCACCGTGCCAGGACGGGAGGAGGGGGGGCCCTCTCCCACCGCCGATAAAAGTGATCTTGCGGCGAATCTGACACAGAGACCACTTTAATCTTGTACCAGACCGCCGGCCGAACACAGGGATACTGGGATTATGGCAGCTAGCTGCTGCCATAACAACAATATCCGTCCCCAGTAGGGACGTACATCGGCGTTCAGCGGTCCAGAAGTGGTTAAAAGTCTTTATTAAAATAATATAATAAAAGATACACTCACATTTCATAAGTGTCCGATCCGACATTAGGAAGTATAAGAATTTGTGTGTTGACAGTTGTTAGCGGCCTCTAAACAGTAACACGAACCGTGAGTCCAATCCTGGTTAGCGGATTTACCTCAGCGTCTTGCCCCGCCCTACGCTTTTCGTCATAAGACGCCTTCCCGGAGCTGCATTCTATATCCATGTGGGTTGTGGTGCGGGATCTGGAGGGAGCAGGTTGCAGTTAAACAAAGTTGTGGAATAAAGCATAATATTGCTTAAAGTCGCAGTCGCTGGTTTATAACTTTACCAGTCATTAATTCTGGTGAGTTTGTCTAGTATGACTGGTGGAGGATCACACTGGGCGGCAAGTTCACATATCTAAGAAGTCACTAAGATTCACTCATTTTTAAATTGATTAACTTTTCTTAATACCATTAATTTTTTTTTTGGACTTTATGGACTATTTTTTAATAATTTTTCACATTTTTTTTTTGCTTTGATTGCATTTATCACATATTGTCACAATATTTTTTTTTTTTTGAGCACTGCATTATTTGAGCTATTTTTGCACTGAATTTAGATTTAATTTAGGTTTGTGTTTATTGTAATTTATTTCACTCTCAGCAATAGACATCAGTTTTTGGGGTGCATTTAGGGATTTTAGACCAGCGCTGCTCTTCTTTTTCCAATTTTTTTGGTCTTCCAAATTCAGGGCAGTTGCGATCTGTTTATTTTTTTCCACCTTGGCTCCCATCCATTATCTTTGGCGCTGTTTTTTAACCTCTCTGATTAAAACCCACTTAGGACTAGTCAGACCACCAGCCTCCCATTATGTGCGCAATGTTGGAAAGCAGGTCTCGGCTTCCTCTGTGCACTGATATATTGCCATGTACTTTTCATAAGACATACAACATATGGGATGACTACCCTGTTTCCCCGGGGCTTATTTGGGGGGTAGGGCTTATATTGCAGCCAACACCGACAATCACGCTAGGTCTTATTTTCGGGGAAACAGGGTATTTGCTGCCAGTGTGCACAGTGCAGCAGGTTCTTCATCTGACTACTACATCTAAGTAAAAACATTTAGGCAGGGTTAACACTGTTGCGAATTGGATGCAGGTTTTTCTGAATCCAATTCGCATGTTCGGCGATTGTGACCGGCTCTCAATGGAGCCGGTTCACATATCTCCAAAGCACCTCTGGTGCGAATTGCACAGGGGTCCTGTGCGCCTTCTGGTTCATTTGAGGTCCAAATTCAGCCAAAAATTCGGGCTGAAATTGGACCTGAAACGGTGAATGGGGGATGCACCGGACCCCTACTGTGACCCGCTCCGTGCTGCGGTGTGAACCCAGCCTTAATGATTACCACTATAACTGGATGCAATGTGGCATATGGTAATCCTTACATTTTACTTGTGCCTAAAATATGGGTGTTAATCTATTTAGATATTTTTAATGACTAGTAAAGGAGCTTTAAAATAAGACATCACTCACCTCTCTGAAATTATTATTTCTTAGGGCTGGTTCACATCAGGAATCACACGGGAATGCACTGAGCGTTTCTGTGCGAGTCACATGTGGTCCAGTGCATTGGTATTTGAACGTATTCATTTTGAATGGGCTGAATCACACTTGACTGCACAATAAGTAGTGCATGCCATACACTACTTTAAAAAAACACACTGCAACCGGATCTCATGGTACTGTACCAATCAATCTGATGCAGGTGTCATTGACTTAACATTGACACCTGCTGCAGAACTTACAACTACAGTGCATTTTGAACACGGTGCAGAAAACAGGCACTTAAAATATGTTTCCTGCGCCGTTTTCTGCTGCGAACGGACATTCAAAGAGACGTTAAGTCATGTCTAATAGCTTAGAAATGCCTGTTTGATCACATTAGAGGGCTAGCAGGTTGACAAAATCTGCTCTCAGTGCCTCTTCAAACGAGAAAGCAGTGTTGGAAACCCACATTCTGTGTGCGTGTGTGTGTGATCTGGGCAGGTTGCAAACGCAGTACGTTTGCCTGCACCGGATTTGTATGGTACAGATCATGCAATCCAGTTGTAGTGTGTTTTTTTAAAGTGGAATTAAACTTCCATCGATTGTTTATGCCTGTAGGTAAGCCTATGATAAGGTAAGGTAATTGCTATTTGGATATTACAGTATTTATCGGCGTATAACACGCACTTTTCCTCCTTAAAATCGGGCGAAAGTCGTGGGTGCGTGTTATACGCCAATCCCCCCCAAAAAAAAGTGACCAAAAAAATCAAACGGCGCCGAAAGGTTGCGACCACCGCCAAAAAAAAAAACGAGCGCCGCCGAAAAAAAAACGAGCGCCGCCGAAAAAGACCGATCTGACTGTTCGGCTCCGCTCGCAGTCCCGCCTCCCTGCTCTCGCTTCCGAAACAGCAGGGAAGCGGGACTGCGAGCGGAGCCGAACAGTCGGCTCGGGCTTTTCCGGCGGCGCTCGGTCTTTAATGGCGGCGCTCGCTCGTTCTTCTCCAGCGGCAAATTTAAACATGGCAAGCTGCAAATGACGCTGGCAAGCTGCAAAAGACACTGGCAAGCTGCAAAAGACACTGACAAGCTGCAAAAGACACTGACAAGCTGCAAAAGACACTGGGCAAGGCTGCAAATGACACTGGGCAAGGCTGCAAATGATGCTGGGCAAGGCTGCAAATGACGCTGGGCAAGGCTGCAAATGACGCTGGGCAAGGCTGCAAATGACGCTGGGCAAGGCTGCAAATGACGCTGGGCAAGGCTGCAAATGGCGCTGGGCAAGCTGCAAATGATGCTGGGCAAGGCTGCAAATGACGCTTAAATGTAAGTTTTTTTTTTTCCCTAAACTTCCCTCCTAAAACTTTTTTTCCTAAAAATGCCCTCCTAAACTTGGGGTGCGTGTTATACGCCGGTGCGTGTTATATGCCGATAAATACGGTAATTACTTAAAAATCTTTTGAAAAGTAAAGCAAATGTTGCCCTGTAATGTAATTATATATGATCTGCTTGACAGTAACTTGTGTATTTTTTAAACTTTCTTCTTGAAAATCTGCACTTAGAAGTCAAATGTTAAGAAAAAAACATGCACAATAAATCAAGTAATAAATAGCCCAAGAGTGTTTTTCTTTTTTTGTTTTTTTTAATTGCAGGTGTTCGGTCAATATTAGTGGTATCTACAGAGTTCCGGAGCATGTGGAAGATTCTTGTCTAACCAAGAGTTGCAACTTGGATCCCGATACTGGTCTGTATGAACAACAATGTACTTTCTTCCCAGAGAAGAATCAGACTGCTGGAAAATCTATCATGTATTTCCCTGGTCTGCAGTCTGTGAGTACCATGACTGTTCATGACTGTTTGTAATCTTTCCACCAGACACACATTGAGGTAACTGGAAAGGTGGACGAAACCACTGGGTTTTAGCTATTCCCTTAACTACTGGTGGCAACAGGGAGGTTCCTATCAAGGAAAAAAATCTGTTATCTGACAGTTTATAGACATCACATACATATTTGCTGACCTAGTACTTCTGAATTAGCTCCAATGTGCCAGATACAGTATACTTTCAGCACCCCCTCACTTTGTTAAAGAGTAACCGAATGAAAACTCTAATCTATCGATGATTACAGTCAGCAGATTTCATTGACTCATTCACCCACTAACCCTCTGCACACATTTAAGATAAATATACAGTATGTGACAGCTGATGGCTGCATCTTGTATGATAAGCGGGTCTAAAATGTCACCATGACGTACCATACAAAAACTGAACCAAAGAAAAACACAAAACTTTCCTAGAGCAAACAATATAGTTTTATATTGCAAATTAAATAACTGGATTTGCTGCTACGTGGAAGTGCTCCGTTCTTTGTACATCAACATTCATGTAAACAATGAAATCCTGATGTCTATCAAATGTTAGAATAGTTTATTGTACTACACAGAATGCATTATATACGCAGCATGTTTTTGTAATATAGTGTATGACTATTTTATGCATTCGAATAGAATGGCACAGAGACACAGGGCTGTTCCCATTTATTCCTGACACCACAAAGAACATCTATCCCTCACATTATAAAGATAAAAATCTGAAGCCAGGACTCCCGGATTGGCAGGTTGCAATACAAACAACTATACCACTCTCTTCCCATTATAATGAAACATTTTTTTAAACTTACACTTCCGCCAGATAAAAATCCGATGAGAGCTTTTGGTCGAAAAATGCGACCGTGTATATGCTCCATCGGACTTTTGCTGGCGGAATTCCAGCCAGCAAAAGATTGAGCGCATGTTCTCAATTTTTCGGTCGGAAAAAGTTTTGATCGGAAATTCCGATCGTCTGTACCAGTTTCCTATGCATGCTCGGAAACAATTTGAAGCATGCTCTGAAGCATTGAACTTCATTTTCTCGGCTCGTCGTAGTGCTGTACGTCACCGCATTCTTGACGGTCGAAAGTTCAGCGAACATTTGTGTGACCGTGCGTATGCAAGCCAAGCTTGAGCGGAATTCCGTCGGAAAAACAATCCAAGATTATTCCGATGGAAAATCCGCTTGTGTGTATGCGGCATTACTTTATTCATATCTGCAAACCACGTATCGTGTGAGATAAGTATATATTTATATTTAAAACAATGGCTTTACCACCATCTTGTGGTCGTTAAAAAAATTGTTTCCTTTTTCATGTAAAATTTGTTGCCGATTTCTGACTTTTGTCAGCCTTTTGTTGCAGACCGTGACTTTCTGTGCCTCTGACTACTTTAGGACAGGATAGAAAGTGAGTGTAAATCAGACTACAATAAAATCCTGACAGTGATCCCAATTCTTCCATGTTCTATTCAAAACAAAAGTTTTGGGCAAAGTCGGTTTTTAATGTTGGCAGTTATTGTTACATTTGTATTAACTTTTTAAGGGCGAGCATTCTTGTCCAAAAAGCGGACCTTCCATGGCAAATGAAAGGTCTTATTTTTGTAACAGCCTCTTACGCTCCAACACAGGGGCGGGGAGAGGTACTTGCATTACATTACAAAGCAATCATGGAGTAAGATTTAAGCTGTTAGGAGCTTATTGTAATAATACCAAAGAAACACTATTCCTAATTAGTTCCTGTGGGTTCCGGCATTTAACAAATTATTCTTTGACTTAATATATATGATTCTGCTATTAAAGGCGTGATTTTTTTATTCTGTTTATTGAGTTTTAAATAACTATTCTATTACATATTATTGATAAATATTTGAAAAAAAACAAACATAAAAAAACTGCTTCCTTTTTGCAGATATCTGAATTCTGCACTGAAAATACCCACAACATGGAAGCTCCGACAATGCAGAATCGGATGTGTGACTGTCATAGTACATGGGACATTATTAAGAATTCCAGTGATATCTACCTGTCACCTCCAAAAAATTATTCCAGCCTTCCTGAGCCAGTCTTCTCTCTTCTACGCTATAGCGAAAGAGCGATCACTCTCCTGATAGATGTCTCTGGAAGTATGGCCACCGTACGTGTTATAACCTGCATTGTTTTAAAAAAAAATTGGTAGTTGATCAACTAGTAAAAGTTGTTGTAAAGCTGAACTGTTGGTGACAACTTTTTGAAATAACTTCCAGCAATCTTTTGCTTCTTTAGAAAATGATAAGGCCTTTTACAAACCATATGAGCAGTGTGCAGAGGAGTTTGATCCTAAAGAATATATATAAGTGTGTTTAACCACTTCAATACCAGACACTAAGGCCCCTTTCACACCGGGGCGTTTTTCATGCGGTGCAGCGCTAAAAATAGCGCCTGTTCACCGCATGAAAAAATCCTGCCCCTTTAACTCCAGTGTGAAAGCCGGCGGGCTTTCACACTGGAGCGGTGCGCTAGCAGGACGGCAAAAAAAGTCCTGCTAGCAGCATCTTTGGAGCGGGATAGGAGCGGTGTGTTCACCGCTCCTATACCGCTCCTTCCCATTGATTACAATGGGAGACCGCGGTAAGACCGCGGCAATACCGCGGCTACGGCGGCGCTCTGCGGGGGGTGTTTAACCCTTTTTCGGCCGCTCGCGGGGGGTAAAACCGCACCGTGAGCGGCCGAAAACCGCGGTGAAAACGACGGTAAAGCAGCGCTAAATATAGCGCTGCTTTACCATCACCGCGGCTCACCGCCCCAGTGTGAAAGGGGCCTTAGACACCTTCCCGCCCAAGCCAATTTTCAGCGCTGTCGCAATTTGAATGACAATTGCGCGGTGATGCTACACTGTACCCAAACTAATTTTTTATCATTTTGTTCCAACAAATAGAGCTTTCTTTTGGTGGTATTTGATCACCTCTGCGATTTTTATTTTTTGCGCAACAAGCAAAAAAACCCTGAAAATTTTGCAAAAAAACTAGTTTTTCTTTGTCACTGTTAATTTTTTTTGTAAATAGGTGCGTTTTCTTCTTCAATGACGGGCACTGATATGGCTGCACTGATGGGCACTGATAAGGCGACACTGATGGGCACTGATGAGGTGGCACTGATAGGTGGCACTGATGGGCACTGGTATGCGGCACTCAGGTGGCACTGATGGGCACTCATAGGCGGCACTGATGGGTACTTATGGGTGGCACTGATGCACACATATAGGTGGACTGATTGGCATATTTTGTGCATTTTTTTTTAACATGTGGATGGCCATGGGGGATGTACCTGGCCATCCACATGCTGGGGGCTTCCCTGGTGGTCCTGGGGGCTTCCCTGGTGGTCTAGTGTGGGCATCTGAGGAGGGGCTGCGCTGATAAACAATCAGCGCATACCCCCCTGTCAGGAGAGCCGCCGATCGGCTCTCCTCTACTCGCGTCTGTCAGACGCGAGTGAGGAAAAGCCGATCAACGGCTCTTCCTGTGTACATCGTGATCAGCCATGATTGGACACGGCTGATCACGTGGTAAAGAGCCTCCGCCGGAGGCTCTTTACCGAGATCAGTGTAGCGGTGTGTCAGACTGACACACCGCTCCACCGATCGCCGCGATGTGCGCCCCCACGGGCGCGTGGCGGCTGTTATCCTGAAGGACGTCATATGACGCCCAGTCAGGATAACGAAACCACTTCCCGGACGTCAATCTGCTATTGACCAGGCGGGAAGTGGTTAAAGGGGCACAATACCCAAAACAAAAATTAGGTACCGGTAATAAAAATCAACAATGCAACTATTAATCCCTCCCCTCACACCAGGGTACTAAGTGTAATCCTAGACTCTGACTTGTCATTTCAGCCTCAAATCCAATCATTGTTAAAAGTTTGTAGAATTCACCTCTGTAACATCTCAAAAATTTGCCACTTTTTAACAAATGAAACCACCAAGATCCTCATTCACTTCCTCATTATTCCTCGCCTTGACTATTGCAACTCCCTTCTCATTGGCTATCCCCTCTTCAGTCTATCATGAATGCTGCTGCCAGACTTATACACCTCACCAACCACTCTGTGTCTGCCAACCCTCTCCTCCAATCCCTACACTGGCTTCCAATCACCCAGGGAATTAAATTCAAAATACTAACCACAACATACAAAGATATTCACAACTCTTCCCCGAGCTACATCACCAATCTTGTCTCCAAATATCACCCAAATCGTCCTCTCCGCTCTTCTCAAGACCTCCTACTCTCAAGCTCTCTCGTCTCCTCCTCTCATGCTTGTCTCCAGGATTTCTCCAGAGCCTCTCCCATCCTCTGGAACTCGCTACCTCAACCTGTCCAGCTATCCCCTACTCTAGCCACCTTCAGGCAATCCCTGAAAACTCATCTCCTCAGGGAAGCCTATCACATCTCTTACTAATCTTTTACCACTTCCACCATCTCATTCCCCACAGTTACAACCTTTTGTACCACCTGCCCCACCCTATTAGATTGTAAGCTCTTCTGAGCAGGACCCTCTTAATCCCCTTGAATTTTATTGTATTATAACTGTATTGTCTCCCTTTTATATTGTAAAGCGCTGCGTAAACTGTTGGCGCCTCATAAATCCTGTATTATAATAATAATACATAAATAAATAGGTTACACTCTACGTACATATGAACTGCATATGTAAAATTCTCCTCTTCACTTCTAAAACTGAAATGTTTGCCATTGATACCACTTAGCTGTGAACAGTGGCGGTTGGTGGGTTTATTGTTCGGTGGGGGGGTGGCAAACAACCACCCCCCCAGCGGCGTGGCACTAACAACCCCCCCCCCCCCGATTGGTCTGGCACTTACCTCGCTCCAGGCTAGCAGGTGCGGGGTCCGGGCAGCGGCTCCAGGTTATGTAGGTATGTATACAGATTTTTTCTTTACAGGGCTAGATAAGTTAGTGTTAGATCGTGGGTGTCTATAGATGCAGGGATTTTAGTTTTAGGGTGGACTTCTACTTTAAGTTTTAAGCTCCTCCCACTGGTAGCTGGATTCTTCCACACCGTTTGCAGTGCCGTTATTAGCTCCGCCTCCCTTCTCTGGAACTTTAAAAGCTCAAAAGGTTCCCAGGTATGTTACTTGTTCAGTTAAATTCCTCTTATTTTCTGTCTGCAGAACAATCGTTTGTGGAGAGTTCGCCAAGCTGTAGACATATTTCTCACTGAGGCAATTGCTCTTGGAACTTACGTTGGCCTTGTTGAATTTTCACTTTACCCATTCATCCAGTCTGAGCTCAGACAAATCAATAATGACTCAGACCGTGAGAAACTGAAATCACGTTTTCCAACTACAGCCTCATCCTATGGATCAGACTTCTACATTGCCATTAAAAAGGCTTTTGAGGTAAAAATGGATTTTAGTTTTTTTGCTTTATACGCGAGTATATTGTTTATTGCATTATTTTTCACAAGCTGGTGCACAGTCCTATTCACATTACCTATAAGGGCTAAACTATTGAGCATTGTAAATGGACTTCTAGGGCTTGTTCACACCAGGAGCTCAGGGTTTCTGTGCCCAGAGCAGTTCCAATGCAAGAAGAAAGCAAATAGCTATAGGTCCTATGGTTTTAGATTACACCAATGCGCTGCGCTCGTGTACACTGAGGAAGAAATATTGCAATTTTACGCAGCAAACTTCCACACACAGTAACATGCTGCAAGGCATTAAAGCCCACAATCATAACATAGAAGTCCAAAAAAAGAAAAAAAGGCTTTGTGATGCATGGTAAAATCACAGCAGATAAAGGAGCATCTTGGAACCCTATTACTTTGTGAAATCCTACTTTTATAGAAAATAAATAGGTGTAAAATATGCTTTTTTTTTTGCATAGTGCCATTGGTCCAGTTTAGGCAAATGTAAATATGCATATGCCATACTGTACCTGTGGGATCCCTCTGGAAGCAGAGAATAACTGCAGTAATCATCGTTACTACATCGATCACCACTAACTTCTAGTTCCCGTGCTGGGGATTGTTGCTCAGCATGGACATCATTCACAGAATGCCTTGCATTTTTCTCAATGAATGCAAAGCATTCTCCGATTGGATGAGATGGAGATTGTGATAAAACTGCCTGCTCTTTCCACCTTGTCCAATCACAGGACCTGCACCGGACCTAGGTGACAGCGGCGATTGCTGTATTAGCGATGACTGCTACAGTGATTCTCTGCTTCCACAGGGATAACACAGATATGGATATACAGTAGCTCACAAAAGTGAGTACACCACTCACATTTTTGTAAATATTTTAATTACATCTTTTCATGTGACAACACTGAAGAAATGACACTTTGCTACAATGTAAAGCACAGCTTGTATAACAGTGTAATGTAATTGTCTTTTATGTCATTAATGTCTAAACCGCTGGCAAAAAAAGTGAGTACACCCCTAAGTGAAAATGTCCAAATTGGTCCCAATTAGCCATTTTCCCTCCCCGGTGTCATGTGACTCGTTAGTGGAACCATGTCCTGTGGTCTGACGAAACCAAGATAAACTTATTTGGTTCAGCCGGTGTCAAGCGTGTGTGGCGGCAACCAGATGAGGAGTACAAAGACAAGTGTGTCTTGCATACAGTCAAGCATGGTGGCAGGTATAAGTGCTGCCGGCACTATGAGCTACAGTTAATTGAGGGAACCATGAATGCCAACATGTACCTTGACATACTGAAGCAGAGCATGATCCCCCTCCCTTTGACAACTGGGGCGCAGGGCAGTATTCCAACATGATAATGACCCCAAACACACCTCCAAAACGACCACTGCCTTGCTAAAGAAGCTGAGGGTAAAGGTGATAGACTGGCCAAGCATGTCTTCAGACCTAAACCTATTGAGCATCTTCAAACGAAAGGTGGAGGAGCGCAAGGTCTCCAACATCCACCAGCTCCGTGATGTCATCATGGAGGAGTGGAAGAGGGCTCCAGTAGCAACCTGTGAAGCTCTGGTGAACTCCATGCCCAAGAGGGTTAAGGCAGTGCTGGAAAATAATGGTGGCTATGCAAAATATTGACACTTTGATCCCAATTTGGACATTTTCACTTAGGGGTGTACTCACTTTTGTTGCCAGCGGTTTAGACATTAATGGCTGTGAGTTAATTTTGAGGGGACAGCAAATTTACACTGTTATACAAGCTGTACACTCACTACTTTACATTGTAGCAAAGTGTAATTTCTTCAGTGTTACATGAAAAGATATAATAAAATATTTACAAAAATGTGAGGTACTCACTTTTGTGAGATACTGTGTGTGTGTGTGTGTGTGTGTGTGTGTGTGTGTGTGTGTGTGTGTGTGTGTGTGTGTGTGTGTGTGTGTGTGTGTGTGTGTGTGTGTGTGTGTGTATATATGTATATATATATAAATATATATATATATATATATATATATATATATATACACACACATAAATAAATACATACATACACATACACACACACACACACACACCTACATTGTCTGAGCTGGACCAATTAACTATGCAAAAAGGGCATTATGGAATTCAACTTTAAGCAGAACTCCAGTTAGATAAATAATTATTCAATGTAACTTTGAATCTAACTAGTCTAAGTTCCTGAATTTGATTTGGGATCAGCCTTTTGTGAACTCCTGTGAGAGGAAGAGGCGTAACCGGGAACCAATCCAGTGCTTGATGCACAAACTGACAAAGAACATTGCTGATAGGAGGTGAAACCTAGAAGATGAGCTCATCAGTCTGCTTCTTTTATGGTCCAGTCACAGGTTGAAGGCAGGGAGGTGACCGCACTATATTGCTTAACTGCACTGGAGAAAATTCAGATCACCAGGCTGGCTGTGTGATTTGCCAGGGCTCTAAATCTCAGGACTGGATGGTACAAAATCCTGATCATTTGGCAGGGAAAACATCTACTGCATATGTATCTCAACAGTGTATTTCGCTAATTTGCCTGGATTTCAGTTTTAATTTTATGTCTGGGGTAAGTTTGTAGTATGAAGGAAATAAAATCAACTCTTATTATGACCCAGGTGAACAAGAAACTTTATGGATCATTAGATGGAACTGAAATCATATTTCTGGCAGATGGATATGATCTTCCGATCACAAACGTGAAGTTTCCTTACATTAAAAGCAGTGGAGCCATTATTCATACAATTGCTTTGGGCTCTGGTGCACCAAAGGATTTAGAAGAGATCGCTGATACGACAGGTGAGAGGTAGATCAGAAATCTTGTACCGAGATGAGATTGGAGGGAAATATATACTGCATATGTTATTAACAGTGACTGATACCAGAGAGGGATGATTTACAGAAACTAGAGTAAAAATAGGACAAATTACCTACATAAACCAATAGGACTCTTCATTCGTTTTTTAAAAAAGAAATGTGATTGCCTTGGCACTTTGTGCCTTTTTTGTTAGGGTGCCATGGTGGATAGACTACATATCCTCTAAGACAGGGGTCTCAAACTGTTGGCCCTCCAGCTGTTGCAAAACTACAAGTCCCATCATGCCTGTGGGAGTCATGCTTGTAACTGTCAGCCTTTTACTGCTTACTTTCAGATTCTCTTAGGTCTTTTTTACATGGGCCTAGCTGCTGACTTGGATTCTGGGGAGCCAGTAGCGACTGCTCTGCGATTATCATTTAATTGCAAAGGAATATGCTGCTTCCCAAACTGAAATCCCTGTTCACCATGCTGCATCCATGTCCATTGGACAAAGTTGCGGTGCAGCCCCCATTCACCTCTATGGGGTGTGATGGCAGGCAGTATTGCCTGGTGGAATGCAATATATCCTATCTTTGCCAAGCTGTGAAGCACAGTTCTGCAACCACAGCAATGTATATGGGTATGTCTGGTAGCTATTGACTGGTTTTGACAGGCGGCTGAGGCAGGTTTAAAACGTGCCTTAACCAACAGGTTTTGCCACCTGTCAATGCCATTTAAAAGCGGCCTTAAGAATGGCAAAAAAAATTGTTGCTGAATTCTTTTCATAAATGAAAAAAGAAAAATGTAGCGCTTAAGTGCTTTACTTTACTGCTTTAGCTCTACATTTTTCTTTTTTGCAATTTTTCCTTTCACCGATAGTCTTTCGGCAATGTCAGCTGCTTCTTTTACACATTAATTTCTAGTTACAGCGCAGTATTTTCTTTCCAATTTTCATAAGTGAAGCCTGTGTTTTTCTATTGTTGGAGACGGATGTGACAGGTGTGATACTAGACCACAGAGTAGTGTGAGCAACAAGATAGTGAGACAAGAAACATAATTACTAATAACAGTCATTTTATTCTTTATTCAGGTGGTTTGAAATATTTTGCAACAGATAATCTTCAGTCCAATGATCTCATTAATGCTTTTATTGGAATCTCAAATGAAAATGTGGATTTCACTCAGAGGGTTAATCAGGTAATGTCAATTGTTAACTATAATTTACTAATGTGCAATCTATAGTACATGTACAAAACACAAATAGAAATGCAGGTCACATCTAAAAAGGTAAAGTAAATGAGATCCTCTGCTTTCATGCACATCGTTGGATCGAGAACATGCTCAGGTAAGTATTTAGGGAGGGGGCTGCTTGCAGAAGGTTTCTTTTTTATTTTACCTTAATGCATAGAATGCATTAGGGTAAAAAACCTTCTGTCTTTACAACCATTTTAAAGCTCAACTCTAGGTTGGGTAGCCCCCTTACCCCTGCATTTTTTCTTACATCTTTTTGGGTACATACCTTCTTTGGAGCGGTCTTCACGCTGGTCACATGACATCTCAGGGTTCTCTTCATCTTCTTCCTGCTTAGGCTTGTTAATAATACCTCAGGAGTCACTCACAGGAATTGGGTGGCAACCCAGTAGAACAGCAGCAGCCAGGAGAACAGCACTGGAGCGTGGAGAAGGCAAATAATAGACCTGTGTCCTATACCTCCGAACAGTCAAAGGGTAAAAACAGGAGGTTGGATTACAGCTTAAAGCAGAGTCCCAACGACATCTAGCAATTTTTCTTTTTAAATCCATCTATTATAAGCATACTATTATAATGTGACACACATTACTCTTCTATATTACGCTGCTATAGTTTGTATTTTATATAAAAACAAACCTTATATTTCTTCTTCATCTTGTGCGTTTCCATCTTTCTTGTGGGCAGGGGAAGCCTACAAGGATGATCTTCCGGGATGCACTGCCCAATCTTGCACATGCGCATTATGCACACATGGCATTTGAAATTTCTCTGGTTGCCATCACAACCGGCGCCGTTTTCGGAAGTGCCCACCCTGTTATGGAAACCTAGCCCTCGGCGCTGCCCACTGACTCCTGGGAAAGGATGACACACATCTCCCATGAGCACTAGCGCCGAGGGAATTGACGTGAAGCGCCGCGGAGAGAAAGTGGCAAAATACAAGGGACCCCATAGCAACAGTGCGGAAGGAGGGGAAAAAAATGTGTACATTTTTGGGGTGGAACTCCACTTTAACAGCTTGCTCTGTAATGTGATCCAGAAGAAAACAACTTCTAGAAGGTGTAGACAGTTTTACCTGACCACCTCCTCTTTACGGAAGTACCTCTCCATGGTTCCCAGGTTCACTTACCTCTTTGGTAGGTAAAGCAAATATTTAGCTTTTTAGAAAAATCTAATGGCTCTACAATGCAGGAATCAAAATTTGCCATCTTCAAGCTCTACAGCCTTTGGAAGATTCTTCACCTCTAACAGAGTGACTTCAGAGTGTGTTAGATGTCTGGTTCCCCGCTGTGCTCAATGGTTCCACCAGATAGAATCACTGTGCCGTAGTGGTGATCGTGGGTAGTTATTTCTTCCAGAATAGTGAAATGATAGAGATTCTCTAGGAGGCTGTAGCACCTGAACACAGTAGAGTTGGAGTCTTCTTCTTTTAAAAGGAACCATTTTGAAGGATTCACTGCCGGTTTCCCTAACTTAAAATGCTGGCACAATTGAAGAATTGGCTCGGGTGGGGACATCGCTGGATCCATGGACAGGTAAGTGTCCTTATATTAAAAGTCAGCAGATACAGTATTTGTAGTTTCTGACTTTACATTTTTGGGGGGAGCCTGGAGCACCTCTTTAAACTGTTGCAGCACTGAAAAGCCACCAATTGCTCTGGTTGATATGAATGTTTTGCTCTGACATAGATAATAGACCCTTTTAAATACAATTATTTCTTTCCTGTTACAGCTAGAAAGCATCAGTTCAAATGTAAATCCAGGCCACTGCTTTAATGGCTCTGTCCTAGTAGACAGTACAGTGGGTGCGGAGACTTTCTTCACCATTACCTGGCAGTCTGCTGCACCAGATATCCAGTTGACAGATCCAGAAGGAAAATTGTATTCTACAGACAAGTTCATTACCCACGACACTTCCCACCTATGCAGGCTGAAGATTTCTGGTTCAGCCAGGGTAATATACTTTTTCTCTGCTTTATTAGCTGGAAATGTTAGTTATTAAGAAATAACTTATTTGCAATTTTATGTTTGACAACAAAACCTGAAAGCTGACTGGTTACTGTGCAGAGTTCCACCAGATTCTGTGTGCACCCGTTTTAGTAAACCTCCCTGATAGAGCTATGTAATCCAATTACAACTGTTTTTTTGGGCAAGACAGCTCCCAAGTATGCATTTAACTGTGTATGTAGCAGTTTTTTAGGAGATCAGCTTTATCCTGTTTTAATTAGTACCACATCCCATAAGTTTACTGTAGGCTTCTAACCATTCTAACTTTGTTAAACTACTTTTACAATTTGTATATATATATATATATATATATATATATATATATATATATATATATAGAGAGAGAGAGAGAGAGAGAGAGAGAGAGAGAAACGTATTTATCAGCGTATAACACACACATTTGAAGAGGGAAGTTTCAGGGGAAAAAAACATAAATTATAAATAAAGAACTTTGAGGCAAAATAAGGGTTAGTGCCCATTTGCAGCCTCACAAGTGTCATTAATGCACCCTCATCAGTCCACATCAAGTGCCTTCAATTCAGCAGCTTCACCATGCCATCAGTGCAGTCTGATCAATGCCCATCTGCAGCCTACAGGGGACAGGGAGGGGGGGTGGGACGAGCACCAACAGATTACATACAGTGAGAATCTCCTATGATAGACAAAACTGTGGTCCAATGGCTTCCCAGGAGACGGGACTTCCTATTACAGAGGTCGCCAAGTAATGTAATCTGACAGCACTCGTCCCACCCCCCTCCTAGGCAGCTAAAATTGAAATATTGGCGTATAACACTCACACAATATTCGCACCCGATTTTCAGGGTTATATGCCAATAAATACAGTGTGTGTGTGTGTGTGTGTGTGTGTGTGTGTGTGTGTGTGTGTGTGTGTGTGTGTGTGTGTGTGTGTGTGTGTGTATATATATATATATATATATATATATACACATATACACACACACACACACACACGTACGTATATATATATATATATATCTCTATCATATATGTATTTTAAATGGTAAAGACGGAATATCAACCGAAAAAAGAAACAAAATGTTATAAATTGAGTTGCAGTACAGTGAGTAAAATAAGTATTCGATCCCCAAGCAAAACATGACTTGGTACTTGGTGGAGAAACCCTTGTTGACAAGCACAGAAGTCAGACGTTTCTTGTAGTTGGTTACCAGGTTTGCACAAATCTCAGGAGGGATTTTGGTCCACTCTTCTTTACAGATCTTCTCTAAATCCTTAAGGTTTCTTGGATGTCACTTGGCAACTCGAAGTTTGAGCTCCCTATACATTTTCTATAGGATTAAGGTCTGGAGACTGGCTATGCCACTCCATGAGGTAAAGTGGAGTTCCACCCAAAAGTGCAGCTTCCACTGATCTGCTTCCTCCCCCCTTCTGGTGCCACATTTGCCCCCTTTCAGGGGAGGGGGGAGCGGGTACCTGTTTTTGACAGGTACCCTGTCCCCACTTCCATCTGACCTCGTCGCGGGAGGTACGTCGGAAGCCCGGCTCTCTCCTAGTTCCCCTGCTGTTTGGGCAAGTAAGGGAGCGCCATTCACGAAAATGCGCAGTAGGGACCCAGCTGTGAAGCCGAAGGGCTTCACTGCCGGATTCCCTTACCGGCAATGGCGGCAGCAGCACCTGACAGCTGATGGAAACATCAGCTGCAGTGCCGGCATCGCTGGACTCCAGGACAAGTAAGGTGTCCTATTATTAAAAGTCAGCAGCTACAGTATGTGTAGCTGCTGACTTTTAAATTGTTGTAGGGGTGGGCGGAACTCCACTTTATTGTGCTTCTTTTTGAGCCACTCTCACAGATGCAGACACGGGAGTGCGCCCGCACGGGTGCCCACCGTAGGAGAGCGCTTCTCCAATGTGGACACTCGATGCAGGGATGAGCCAGGAGAGCCGCTGAGGGACCCCAGAAGAGGATGATCGGGGCCACTCTGTGCAAAATGAAGTATGACATGTTTGTTATTTTTATTTTTAAACAAAGCTTTACAATCCCTTTAACTCGACTTGCCATATTTTGAGGAAGAAAAATGCTGACTATGACCTGAAGAACACCATCAATACAGTCAAGCATGGAGGTGGAAACATTGTGCTTTGGGGGTGTTTTTTCTGCTAAAGGTACAGGCCAACTTTGCCACATTGAGGAGCCAATGGACGGGGCCATGTATTGTAAAATCTTGGATGAGAACTTTCTTCCTACAGCCAGAACACTGAAGATGGGTCATGGATTGGTCTTGCAGCATGACAATGACCAAAAACACACCGCCAAGGCAACAAAACAGTGGCTCAAGCAGAAGCACATTAAGGTCCTGGAGTGGCCTAGTCAGTCTGCAGACCTTAATCCTATACAAAACTTATGGAGGGAGATGAAACTTTGAGTTGCCAAGAGACAGTCAAGAAACTTTATAGAAGAGTGGACCAAAATCTCTCCTGAGATGTGTACAAACCTGGTCACCAAATACAAGAAACCTCTTACCTCTGTGCTTGCCAACAAGGGTTTCTCCACCAAGTACGAAGTCATGTTTTGCTCGGGGATCAATATAAATATATATATATTATATATACACACACACTAGGGCTGGGGAAAAAAATCGATTTGAATCTAGAATCGAGTTGAGAAGTCAAATCGATTCAAATTTTCAGCAAATCTATTTTTTTTTTTTCACCAGGACTGGTGCTGACACCGCGCTGGTCCTGAGGAGCTGCGGGCAGGAGTTTTTAGGCGAGGCTCCGGCGCGGTGTCCATAAAAAAAAAAAACTTGATTCGAACCGTGAATTTTTTTTTTTTTTTTTTAAATCGCAGATTTTTCTTTTGGAGAAAATCGCCCAGCTCTAACACACACACAAACATTTATAAATATTGTTATATACTGTATATTATTATTTGTTTTTTTGGTTCTTCAACAAATCCCTATTATCTGTTTGTAGACTGGAGTCTGGTCCTATACCCTATGCAATAACTATGAATCCAGCCAGGCCTTAGGTCTGGTAGTGACATCCAAAGCTGCAAATGCTAATGTGCCAACAATCTCTGTAGATGTTCACATGAACAAGGACACAAATAATTATCCTACTCCTATGACTGTGTATGCATCAGTAAGTCAAGGTCTACTGCCAGTGAAGGGGGCAAATGTCACTGCCATCATCACATCAGAAAAAGGCAACCTGACTTTGCTTGAACTTCTGGACAATGGAGCAGGTAATTTCTATACCTTTATACCCAGGACATTTTGCTATGGAATACCTCACCTTGTTCCCATTTTGTGAACTATGTGCTTTTTTTCTCATATAATATATTTTTAAATTTTTTCATCCTTCACATTGATTTGCAGTTCTGGCCAAGGCCACTTTTCAGATTTTACTGGTTGCAATGCGTGATCTCTATACAAAAGGATCCTAGAAAATGGTCACTAAAGACCCATTACACGCCTGTGCATTGCAGCGATGTGCATGTTATCACAACATATGGCAACACACCTGCTCTATGTGCAGTGTATTGTGATGCCATTCATTGTACACTACAGCACAAAATGCAAAAAAAATGAGAAAAGATATTCCCACACACAGACACACACTTTTAACAGATCTCTTCTTACTTTCTGCTTTATCTATAGGGCAGGAAGTGGAAAAACCCTTGCCTACTCTATCCAAAACTGATAAAAAACATTTTACTAATATTCATATGGTATATTTACTTCAAGGCTTGGCTTACATATATGCGGTGCGGCACACAGCATGTGATTCGCACAGGAATCGCACTGCATTCCTGTGTAAATCACACGCAAAGTCTGTGCAGTGCGATTTGAGCCATTTATTTGAATGGCTCAAATAACACCGGATCTGCACAAAAAAGGTGCAGAACCCTTATTTTCCCCACACTGAAATCAGATTACATGGGTGTTTACATCTATGCGATCCGATATTGTCAATCGTACTGCGTTTTGTGAAGTCATTAACTTAACAGTGATACCTGCTGCGGTTCGCATGAACGCTGTGCGATTCCAGTGCGGTGCACAGTATTCAACTCATTTCCCGGACTGCATATATGTGAACCAAGCCTAAATTAGCATGAGCAAAGGACAGTAGTTAATAGCGGACTCTCTGTGCTACCAAGGCAGGAATTTTAGTTTAAAGTGGCTGACAGGTTTGCTTTAAGAGTTGTACTACTCAAATATTCTACTTATCAATGGCACGTTACTGTTCTTATCATGCAAATATTGTCATGTTCAGCACAGATGACATAGCCGATGTGTTTTTGGGTAGACTAGTGTTGTATGTCAGATTTCCATTATTTCTCTTTATTGTTCCTTTCTGCATTTCCAGTGCATTGTTGCCTTATGCTTTTGTAATCTTTTATTTGCAAAGGGGCTGATATAGCAAAGGATGACGGCACCTACTCCAAGTATTTCTTTACATTCCCTGTAAATGGGAGATACAATGTGAAAGTATGGGTGGAGGGGGAAGATGGTGGATGCAGACTGACATATCCCAGAGGCCGTGCTCTCTACTTACAAGGCTTCGTAGAAAGTGGTGAGACTTTTGTGGCAATTAGAAAGTATGACAGAAGAAGAAAAAAAAAAAAAAAAAAAAGATTCTTCATTTATTTATACTTGTGTCTTTTTTTATTATTATTATTTGAAAAAATATATAATCGTACAAACTCCAAGGGGCCTCTTGCTATTAAAAAAAAAAAAAATCAACTTTACATAGGTAATCTGGTTCATGCCTAGTGAATGTGTACAGCAAGTGTGACAGAATGCAACAGTCTCTCCAGTCTTCATTAGTCCCATTAAAAAAAAAGTTTCTACTTCACTGAAAAGTGAACAAGTTTAAACTTAGCCTTACTGTAAGTAAAAGTCCCAATGTAGTGTAGTTTTAAAGTGCTTTCAAACCTGTACATTGCAAAACAAAGCATATCCCTGTATAGTGTGTACTGTATACCTGCCTCAATCATCAGTACCTAGTATGAATCCAGGTCCCTCTCTCCGTCTTCTGCAAACTGCATCTGTCGCTTCTGGCAGTTTTTTTCAATCACCAGGCATTTCATGGTTCTCGCTGATCTCCGTCCTGGTAAATAAACACATACGTGATTTGTATTATGATCGGCTCAACTGTCACTTTCCCCAGCTGCTGTGGCTGCGAAAGAAGTTGATGGCGCATGATCTGTGCTCTATTAGCTTCAGTGAAGGGCAGGGGAGACATCAGGGGTCTAATAGAAATAGAGACTCTGTCATTACAGTTTGCCATCACGTAGAGGGCTACTGGCACCCTATGTTTTAGCAATAAAGTTAAGCGTAACATTTTTTTTTTTTTTTTAAATAAAATAAAAGTAGCATAAAAAGTGTTTTAAAAACCCTTGCCTCCAGGTACATGATGCATGCGGCAGGTTTGCCTACTTACAAAAATGATTGGGCTAAACATATTGCCTATCACCAAGAACATCAGAGTGAGAGCAATAATTCTAGGGCCATTCAGTGCTATTAACCACTTGCTGACCACGCTATAGCCAAATGATAGTTACAGCGAGGCCGGACAGTTCTGGGAAGGCTTTACATGACGTCCTCCCGTGATCACGCCCACTGAACACTGCTGATCACAGATCAGCAGCTCTTTACCATGTGATCAGCTGTGGCAAATTACAACTGATCACACTGTAAACACAAGTTGGTTATCGGCATTCCTTTCCCGACGCTGACAGGGTGAGGAGAGGAGAGCCAATAACCGGCTTGTGTAAAAGGGACATCGACACTGATTATCAGGGCACTGATGATCAGTGTCCTGATCATCAGTGCAGTCCCAACAGTGCCCACCAGTGCTGCCAATCAGTTCCATCAGTGCAGCCTCATCAATGCACATCGGTAAAGGAGAAAAGATTACCTGTTTGCAAAATTTTACAGCAAACTATGGAAAAAAATGTTTACAATATTGTGGCTGATATTTTATTTAACAGTTCTATTGTAGGGATTTTTATTTCAGTGCAGTTGGGATTCACATGATTTCAGGTGTATAATAATTGTAAGAGCATCTGACATTTTCACAAATTTGTGGTTTTCAGCTTTTGGTATGTTCTTATAGGTAAAGTTGTTATGAAACCATCAGATTCTCTAGGCGATGAGGTTCTACCTGCACTGGGAAGATTTAAACAAGCGGCCATTGGCTGCTCTTTCACGGTGTCTAATGTAGCTAACGTAGGTGATATCCATCCACCGGCAAAAATTACAGACTTGGAAACTCAGATTAAAGGCAACAGAGTTATCTTATCATGGACTGCAACCGGAGATGATATGGACCAGGGAACTGGTATGTTACTTTCTTTATGGATTATTTACTATGGGAAATCATGAAATCATCTTTTGTTTATGTGCTGATGGTGACTGATAACTAGTTAACTGATGTGAAAATTCAGCAGTATAAAGGCCCGTACACACGATCTGACTTTTTGACAACAAAAATGCAAATTAGCTGTTTTGGACCAACATCCAACCGTGTGTACGCTCCATCGGACCAACTTTTTCAGTTTTCATTGGACTTTTGTTGGCTGTGCGAACGGACCAACTTTCTGCCAACAAATGTTGGATTTGGTGTGAGATTCAAGTCTGGTAGTATCGAGCACAGGACAGGTTCCAGTGCTGCTAGAGTTTAAAGGCCACAGATATACTTTAAAGTCACACTAAACTCCAGTTTTAAAAAGTCTATTTCTCCAAATCTCCATTTTTTTTTTTTTTTTTTTTTTTTTGCTGCTGTGATTCAACTTCCTGTTAAAGAATGGCTATGTTCATTCGCCATGGTCCCACTGTATGTAGGAACATAGGTCCCTCTCTCGTTCACTCCTGAGATGGACTTGGGACTATGGAGAATAGGATTTGCATTGTGCATAGAGCAGCACACATGATTGCAACCCTACGTGCACTGCTCAAAAGGAGAGATAACGGGCCAATAAGTAGTGGATGTATATGGGTTATTTTTTTTTTTTTAAATCAGAAAAAGTTTATTTAAGAGCAAAACAGAAATACATCCATCCAGATATTATGTGCAGCAATAAATCCAATTAACAGCTGATGATATATTGTATATAAACCACAAATGATTAAAAGTTACCATTGTATAGTGTATCTTTACTGATACTGATGGCACATAGTGTTACAGATCAGTTTAGTTGCACACTGACGATGTATGTCCTTAACTTTAGTGCATAAAGGGGAAATAGAAAAGGGAAAGGGGGAAGAACAAACATTCTATTACCCAAGTATAGTAGAAACGTCTTAATATTCTAAATTAGCTACCATGGCTCAGTAGTCAATTCCCAAAATGGGAACCGCTTGCCACTCCTTAAGTTAGTTTTGCCCCAACATCCACCGATTCACATTTGTAGTAGTCTGTCCTTAACCAACTGGATTGGACCTAGTCCAGGTGTGTCCAGCCATGGTTGCCACAAGGAGTAGAATTTTATAAGAACATTCCTATGTTGGGAAGTGAGTTTTTCGCATACCAATGTGCTGTTTAGTCACAGTGCCAGTGTGATCGTTTTGCAAGATATGTACAATAGATGCAATACTGCAGTATGGCAATTCAACAAAAGTGAGGGCATCTCCAAGGCACCGAGCAAGCAAATAACTGGATCATGTGGCAGTGGAAATTGAAATACTTGTGCGATAGTAGAGAGGGCATAGTGCCAGTAACAAAACAATTTTGGGCATTTCTACAGCATATGCAACAAATCACCATTATGTCTGCTACATTTTGGGCATAGTGGTGTATCTCCAAATCCCCACTTATGAAGTAGAGCTGGCATCCTGTATACCCTGTGTATAAATAATAGGTGTGATAATCTATGTGATGCTGAAACCGACACAAAGGGGGCGGAGGACAGGCATAGGTCCCATGTTTCCCCATCTATAGATCACAGATCTTTTTCCCACCCTCTTCTGCAGGGAAGTCTGGAAGCATCATGTGTGGATTGTAATAATCTAGAATAAACTCTCGAGATCATTCCTTTCCTATCCTCCATCAGCACATCATGTTGTGTCGTTGATGCGAGCAAAGATATTCTATTCTCACTCTGAATGGCGTGCCTAAGCTGCAGATACTTATAAAATTGGGTTCTAGGGAGGGCAAACTCCTCTTGTAGTTCTATAAAGGATTTAAATGTGGTGCCATTGAACAGCTGGGAGATATATCGAACACCCACCCTCTCCTAGAACTGAAAGTCCTTAAGTTTGAGCAGTTCTTTGTAATATTAGTTCCGCCATATGGAGGTAAATGAACAAACTCCCCTGATATTAAGAATGGCTCTATATTTTCATAAGGGGTTTAATAGGAGTATTGTGGGGAGTGTTTGTGATAGATGTGAGAATCCTGCCTCTAAGTGGGACAGTGCCGGTATTAAGGAACCGTCTGGAACCGTCTGGTACCAATAAAGACCTGATGGAGTCTGTTACATCTTTGCAAAGCTCTGCAAAGCTCTGAACTGAGAATCTATTTGGGCAAACCAAATTATGTGGTATCCATATGGGAGTGTTATGGAATATATATATAAAAGTTGCGGAGCTCGTACCATTTTAATTAGATTGGCCCTCTCAGTGGCTGACAGTGGAAGTTTGGTCCATGCCGAACATTTGGTCCTGAATTTGCGGAGCAAAGGAACCAAATTCAGTGTAATGTATTGACTTGGGTCTTGAGTCACTTGTATATTCAAAGGTATAGGAATTCAGTGACCATTTGTACATCCATTGCACATTCGGGTAAGGATTGTGACAATGGATCTAGGGGCATGAGCACGGATTTATTCCAATTAATGTTAAACCCTGACAAATCTCTGAAGTCAGCTATTAGTCGTATCACATTCCTCAAAGAACTGTCAGTGTCCCCCAGATAAATCAGAGTGTCACCCGCATACAAGGAGATGGCGTCTTTTTGGGTACCCCGAAAAAAACCTACGATATTTTGTGAGGCTCTGACATGGATGGCCAAGGGCTCCAGGGCCATGGCAAACAGCAGGGGTGAAAGTGGGCACCCCTGCCGTGTGCCCCTAAAAAACAGAAAAAAGTGTAGCGCTTTGGTTGCAATAATCAAACAAGTGTATTACACTACAATACAGATATAAGTGTTGAAAATATAACTCAATACGTGAAGAAAGTGAGTTAAATGAATATAAATAAATAACAAATTAATAAAATTTAAACACTCACATTTAGGTCGATCGTATAGGGGTCCACCCAACATGTTTCGACTTACACAGTCATCATCTGGGGTCACATGACTGTGTAAGTCGAAACATGTTGGGTGGACCCCTTTACAGACATCGCTACTGACTGTTATATGCTATATACGATCAACCTAAATGTGAGTGTTCAATTTTATTACAACTTTTTTTAATATATATTTTAAACTGTATCACGCTATGCAAGTTTTTTATTTGCATGGCGTATGATATATGAGCTCCCTATTCCCGTCTGGTAACTGGATATCCGGTGGCAACTACCAGTGAACAGATTGTTTGAAGTCCTTTCCTCCCGAGACGGAACATCTGATCATCATTGGGTTCATTGTAACCAACAGGCCCTTTTGACTTGGGAGGCGTAAGCCCCGCCAGGTCATTGCTGTCCGGTAAGCCTCCTCCTTTTACTGTGGTGGTGGTGTCATTCTCCTGTCCTTCCAAGTGTCATACCAGAGGCTGGATTTTCACCGTTTATCACTTTATATTTGAACTTTATGTCACAGCGCACTCTTGGGAGAGTGTGAAGGATTTTATCACTTTAAAAAGACTGTTTTTGAATCAGTTTCTGGATGATCACATTCATTTAACTCACTTTCTTCACGTATTGAGTTATATTTTCAACACTTATATCTGTATTGGGTATACACTTGTTTGAATATTGCAACCAAAGCGCTACACTTTTTTCTGTTTATTATTGTAAGCTGTTTTGTCCATAGCAGTGTTGGCAACTAGGTTGCTCATATATTCATTTGCACAGTGCAGTATTTGCCCTTTTTTCTTTTTACACGTGTGCCCCTAAAAAGCCTAAAGGGTTGCGATATGGCAATATTTACATTCTTGCTGAAGGAGTGGTATACAGCAGTTGTACCCATCTGAGGAAGGAGGGGCCTATCCCAAATCTTGTCAATACTTCCCATAAATAGGGCCATTCAACGCTGTTGAACACTTTAGCCGCATCTTAAGAGAAGATGACCCTATTACCGGGGTTGTCAGTAGGTAATTGTAAGTTTAAAAATAGTCTGCATAGGTTTTGGGATGTGAGGAGGGTGGCTTTTAAGCACGATATACAGCAGGGGTCTTCAAACTATGGCCCTCCAGTTGTTCAGGAACTACAATTCCCATCATGCCTAGTCATGTCTGTGAATGTCAGAGTTTTACAATGCCTCATGGGACATGTAGTTCTGCAACAGCTGGAGCTCCATGGTTTGAAGATCCCAGATATACAGCATAGTGCTTGTGCAGAGTCATTTGTCCCTCTCTATGCTGTAAAATACCTGGTTGATCCTGCCTGTTCCTGTGTCCCCCTGTGTGTACTGACCACGGTAATCATGGCTGCTGATCCATGATACCGTGGTCAATTTACATGCCTCCTTCATCCCTTCTCCCTCCCTGCCTGTCAGCTACTGAGTCAGTGCCGATATACTCCCCACTCCTTCCCTCCTGCTGCTATTCTGTGTAAAATAACTCTTTGTAATTACTAGAATTCTCTGTTATATGCAGCTATATTGCAGTGTCTTTGTTTTATAAAAATTATGCAGATCAATACCTCATTGCAGAGAGCGTGATCGCCCGCCGCTCTCCACCCACCTGACTTCAGAGGGGAATCTCAGCCCCTCCTGTTGTACTCCTCAGATCAGGGAAGGAGAGCAGTGGGATGGTCACGTGTCCGCACAGCGGCGCTCTGAAATAAGGTATAGCGCTGCATAATTTTTATAAAATAAAGACACTGTGCAACATAGCTTCATATAACAGAGGGGATTCTAGTAATTACACAGAGTCATTTTCTAACCACTTTATACATTTTTCTACAGGAGCAATTTTTTTATATTTAGCAGACACATTAAAATCTGCATTTTGTGCTAGAAATTACTTTAAACCCCCAAACAATTATACATTTTCTGACAGCAGAAACCCTGTAAAATAAAATTGTGGCAGTTGCATTTTTATGTTGCACAATATCTGTGTAACGGTTTATCAAATTCATATTTTCAAGGAAAAAAACACAAAAATTAATTTTAGTGTAAATATAATATAGTACCTATTTTTTGGTATTGTGGTGTCACCTTCTGAGCCCTATAAAAGAGATTAGGCAGCTCACTTTTACCTGAAAGTCAGTTCCCGGCTGTAAAAATGAATACCAAGCACATGGTTACAGCAGCAGCCATGGGCTTGTCATAACCCCTTATATATAAGGACATTTAGAAATAAGACAAGGTAGACAAGGGGTTATTTGTAATTTGAGTATTTTGGCAGTTCAAGAGCTATTACCAATAGTATCTCCAGGCATGGTTGGGATTATTTGATCGTTTGTTTTTTCCTTTTTTTCCAGCTCAGAGTTATGAATTAAGAATGAACAAGAACATTAAAGAACTCAGGGACAACTTTGAAGGATCTACCATGTTGAACATTTCAAGTATTACCCCAAGCCCAGCAGGAACAAGAGAAGAATTTCAATTCAGTCCAGACCTTTATACAGAAAATGGAACAGTCTTATATTTTGCTCTAATTGCAGTTGATAAAAACCTCCAAAAATCAGCCATATCCAACATAGCACAAGTGGCTTTCCTACCCCCCGCAAAGCCAAGATCCACTGCTCTGCCAGTCACTAAATGTTCCACTCTCAAACCTAAATCTTGCACCACTATCAAATTTATCGAGGAATGTGACCCAACCACCAACCCAAAACCACCCATTACATGTCCACCTAAACCCTCCCCAAAGTGTCCCACTCCAGGACAAACAACAGACTGAGCCAACACCAAACCCATCCCCCTATACAACACTTCCATGAGTTAAAGCCTCATTCCAGAAAAAAATAAAAAATACTTAAAATTTTTACTTTTGGATAGAGTAGAAGGGTTAGTATGTTATACAATACAAGGTCCAACTAGAGTGCCAAACTAGCTTAGATTTCAAAAAAGTTTCTTTATAAATTAAAATTGAGGTGACTATAGAAAGCCACTTGCTATGGGGGCACTATGCGGGTCCATAGACACACAGAGCATGACTCATCTCCACCCCCTGCTCCCTCCTCCCTGGCCTTGATTGACAGCAGCTGGAGCCAATGGCTCCCACTGCTGTCTCTGTCCTTGAAGAGGGAGAGAGCTGGGAGAGCAGCTGTTCTCGTGCACTGCACTGGATCGAGTTGGGGCTCAGGTAAGTTTAGGGGGTGGGGGGCTTGGGGGGTAGCTGGACTTGGAATCATTACCGTAATTCAGAGAATGCATTAGGGTAAAAAAAAACCTTCAACCTTGAGAAACATTTTAAAACCACTTTGATTTTCTGGACATTTTCTGGAATTCTATATGTAAAAAACGTGCCATCCATTGTACCAAGGTGGTTGAGCAGTCGATCTACCAATTGACTTTGGGTCAAGCACCCTGAATCTGCCACTCGTATAAACAAAGCCCAACGTCTTTATCCAGTGCCCTCTTGAATCTGTCAATTAAAAGACAAGGATGCGATCTCCTGCCACATTTAGGTTCTCTTGCAATCTCTTTCACTGAAAGAAACTACCTTAACTTGCTTCCATTTTATCTGAATAATGGCTGGCATATCATAATGTTCTTTCACAGTTCCTGCTAGTTCCTGCTAGTTATGGGTTTGTGATCTCTTTAAGAACTGCTTTTTATTATTATTACAGAGAAACATAATTCTAATGCTTCCAGATGAAGAAGCGGTGAATGAGGCATTCCAAATGTAGTGATAAAGATACAGATCACAAATGGGTCCCTGGGACATTAGTCATTCCTAATTATAAGTTCAGGTCTTTATCAACATGTGCATTTCAATGGTAAAATACTGTACTAATGTATTGGAAAAAAAAAATCATCATGATAATATCTGGAGTTTTTTTAACGTGCCCTGAACTGAAAATTTTACTGATGTGTGTTTGGTAAGATGGATCACCCATTAGCTTCTTATATCTCTTGGAGACACTGGCCTCTAGATCTATGCCCGTCTCCCTCTTCCTGTTGATTTCTCAGTATTTTGGTTTTGCATCACATTAAGCCTGGGTTCACACTATTGCGAACACGGACATCGCATGTGATTTGCACCGCATTGTTGTGCAGATCCCAATGTGATGTCTGTGCAATTGGAATTCAGCTGTACAGTTTGTATGGCTGAACTCGCATTGGATTTGCAAGAAAATGGTGCAGGAACCTTTTTTTCCCTACACTGGAATCGGATCGCATGGGTGTGAACACCCATGCGATCCAATTCCTGTCCGGATTCACAGTTCGCACTGCGTTCGGTGAACCAATCTGGGGATGTCATTACCTTTGTATTGACACACGCAGCGGTTCGCAGAGGGCAGTGTGAACTGTCTGCGAGGGAGATGCAACCGGAACTGGAATAGTGCTGGTTCCCGTATGACAATAGTGTGAACCCGGGCAAAATGTAGAAAGAGAAAAGAGACTCCATAGCAGAAGGAGGAACACCCAGAAACTCCAGACGGGAGATATGAGAACTGGAGTCCTTTGAGAGATATGAAACCGATGGGCGATTGACTGATATGACCTTTTATGTGGGCTGACCTTAAAAACTTCACTTTAAATATATAAGTACAGTTTGTGTACACATTGTGATTTTCATCAAAATCAACATAAATCTCATTTTTGTTACGTCTTTTTATCTGCTGTCTATAATTTGCCACACTGATTGGGAAAATAAATCTAAAATAAATCTAAACTTAGTTATGTTGAAATGTGTCTGGTATTTCTTTACAGAATAAGTGCACCTTCGAGTTACAAGTTAAAACTATTCAGCTCCTTATGCCTTATACGTTTATTTCTACAACCCTAAAATCAACGGTTCTGTATGCAACATGTCTTCTATGTAGTGTCATGAGAAATATTATTTAAGAGAAGTCATCCTTGATATTCCTCTCCTCTAACATCAAATCAGGTGCCCCATGGAACCCACACATTTAAAGTATGCCTACTTTACATAACTTAATATGCAGATGAGAAAACAGAAGAAAGTCTGAACTGACAAAGACTCTTATAACTACAGCAGTCCTTTATGACTCTAATGCCGCGTACACACGAGCGGAATTTCCGTCCGAAAAATCTTGGATGGTTTTTCCGACGGAATTCCGCTCAAGCTTGTCTTGCATACACACGGTCACACAAGTTCTCTGAACTTTCGATCGCCAAGAACGCGGTGACATACAACACTACGTCGAGCCGAGAAAATGAAGTTCAATGCTTCCGAGCATGCGTAGAATTGTTTCCGAGCATGTGTGATTTTCTGCACGTCCAAATTGCATACAGACAATCGCATTTTCGGATAGGAACTTTTCCCGAATGAAAAATAGAGAACATGCTCTCAATCTTTTACTGGCTGGAATTCCGCCAGCAAAAGACCGAAGGAGCATACACACGGTCGCATTTTCTGACAAAAAGCTCTCATCAGAGTTTTGCTGGCGGCATTTCCGATCGTGTGTACGGGCATTAAAGTGGTTGTAATGTCAGAAGGTTTTTTATCTTTTTTTTTGTAATCTGTATTTTATTATTATGCTAAAAGCATACAGTATCTCACAAAAGTGAGTACACCCCTCACATTTTTGTTAATATTTTACTCTATCTTTTCATGAGACAACACTGAAGAAATGACACTTGTCTACAATGTAAAGTAGTGACTGTACAGCTTGTATAAAAGTGTAAATTTTGTGTGGCCACCATTATTTGCACTGCCTTAACCCTCTTGGGCTTGGAGTTCACCAGAGATTCACAGGTTGCCACTGGAGCCTCTTCCACTCCTCCATGACAAAGCTGGTGGATGTTAGAGACTCACAAAAGTGAGTTACACCCCTCACATTTTGTTCTTTTCATGAGGTGACAACAGTGAAGAAATTACACTCTTTGCTACACTGCCCTGTGGCCCAGTCTCTAAAGTAGCTTGTATGTGTACAGCTTGTATCATAACAGTGTAAATTGTATTTGCCAATGTACATTTGTTTTTAAAGATTGTCCCCCTCACACTCCCCCCCCCCCCTCTTTGGAGGGTCCTGGTTGGAGACCAGGTTCCCCCCAAACATTTCTCATTCATGGTTCCCTCAATGAACTGTAGATCCCCAGTGCTGGCAGCACTCATGCAGCCCCAGACCATGACACTCCCCCCACCATGCTTGACTGTAGGCACACTTGTTGCCGCCACACACGTTTGACACCATCTGAACCAAATAAGTTTATATTGGTCTCATCAGACAACAGGACAGTTAGTCTGCTTGTCTTTAGCAAACTGTTTGCAGGATATCTTGTGCATCATCTTTAGAAGAGGCTTCCTCCAGATATGACTCTGAGCATGTGTACTCAACCCCTTTGGTCGACCATGACGAGGCCTGTTCTGAGTGGAACCTGTCCTGTTAAACCACTGTATGGTCTTGGCCACTGTGCTGCAGCTCAGTTTCAGGGTATTGGCAATCTTCTTATAGCCTAGGCCATCTTTTTTTATGTAGAGGAACAATTCTTTTTTTCAGATCATGAGAGAGAGTTCTTTGCCATGAGGTGCCATGTTGAACTTTCAGTGACCAGTATGAGAGAGTGAGAGTGATAACACCAAATTTAACACACCTGCTCCCCATTCACACCTGAGACCTCGTAACACTAACGAATCACATGACATCGGTGAGGGAAAATGGCTAATTGGGCCCAATTTGGACATTTTTACTAGGGGTGTACTCACTTTTGTGTAGACATTAATGGCTGTGTGTTGTTATTTTGAGGGGACAGCTTTACACTGTTATACAAGCTGTACACTCACTTTACATTGTAGCAAAGTGTAATTTTTTTTTATTTTATTGTATGAAAATGTACAAGGACAACATAAGGTACAGAGACCACAACACACATGAATTACAGCATATAGTACAAAGCACCACTATTCAAATGATAAACACAATATTAGAAACAATAATAGTATCCTGAACATTAAAAAAGGCATGTTACTCTAAACTTGGGGTCAGATTGTTGGTGGGTGCATCTCTATGAGGGGATGTTAATTATCGGGGGGGGGGGGGTTGGCTCTAAATGTCCAAAGCCTCCAAGGTCGACAGCTTAAAAAAAAAAGCGAGTACCTCAGTGAGCAAGTATAACCTTGACACATAAGGGGGGGGGGGAGCAAAACAGAAGGGGCATGTATTCCCGGAAGGGGAAAAAAAGCGAGTACCTCAGTGAGCAAGTATAACCTTGACACATAAGGATACTGTTATCTGCCATGTTAATAAATACAGTGGTTAATAAATACATCAGGACAGGAGTGGCAAAACTGTTACAAAAAAAACAGGGATATCGCAAGAAAAGCATGCAGCACCCACCCTGTCAGAAAACACAGATTGGTGACTACAGCCGCTGACCATTCAAACATTTTCTGGCAAGTCTCTTGGATAGAAGTCGATTGGGAGGCCACACACACTGATCGAAATGTGGCCGGCCCAGCAGGGATCATTTCAATCAGCTTCAGTCAGGTTTCAATTCACTTGTGAAAGCCACTAGATGGCACTGCCACACAGCAGATTGTAAAGGCTCGTTTTTTTTTTTCAAAATCCAGTTTCAGTGACTGCAGCAGGTCCTGACTGGGATGAGTGATGGTTTGCCGGCTATCAGTGACAGCAGCATTACAGCACAGAGTGCCTGCTAGCATGTTTCTGAACTGTGCTTAAAGGGGGAGTACCATGGGATCATTTGTAATGTCATCACCACTTCCTCTACTGCTTGCTGCCAATACTGAGCAATAGGTCACTATCAGAAGTGATTTATTACTACAGAGGTGCATGGGAAAGGAGGGGAGCTGGATCAGTCCTCCCCTGACCCGATTCAGGCTTTCCATAACAGAAATATAAAAGAATAGCAAAAACAATTAAAATTGTAATTTTATAAATCCTCTCTTTTGCCATGAATCTGCAGGCCTCAACAAATGGATCAGATGCTCTGGATGACATATGCTTTGACTGCATGAATATCAAACAACTCAAGTATTCACAACATCCATTTTAGTAATCGCTACGGAAATGTCACCACCATGCTAATCAGAGCCCATGCAAACCCCAACTTATTCTTCTTTTGATGTTACTAGCAATTTACACAAACATTCTTTTTAACGTGTCTCAATGTAATGCGGAGAGGAGAGAAAACACATATGTGAAATCCCTTTCTTGCCAGAAGGTTTTGTCGGTTATATTTTGGGGTAATATATATATATATATATATATATATATATATTTCCCTTACCCCTCCCCTTACCCCCATTTCCCATTGTAGCGCCAATAACCCCTGCGGGGCGGCTATGGTTTTCTGGGCTTACCGATTACCTCCTCCTTGTAGCTCATCGTTCTTGTCTAGGGGTTCCCAGGGTTGGTACCCAATAACTGGATACTGACACTCAAAGCCCTTTTGAGGATTTTTATTTGCATAAAACGTTGAACAAAACACAGTCTCTCGATTGGGAACAGAGAGTATGGGTGATAAAGCTCAGGCACTTTAGAACTTGCTGACGCTTAAATAAATGTCTCTCTAAATGATCCAGGGAGTAGCCACTCGCAACTGGATAATTCACTGTTGGATAAACCCTTGTTTGTAGATTTAGCAGCCAACAAGTGATCTCAGCTTAGCAAAGTCTCTGCCACAGACTTGGTTAGGAAACTTCAGAATGGACGCACCAAAGTCTCTCACAGGAACTTAGTTGCAACTGAAGGATGGGTTAGGAACTTTTCCTATGGTACCTGTATCTTTCAGCCGATCCGGCGATACCGTAGGAAATGCGGATTCAACTAGTGTCCATACATCTCAGCTCCCAGGCTCTTACCGAGCAGCCAGCTTCTTGGCCCTCCTCCAAAGAGTCCTCCCCTGGTTGCTTGTCGAGTTGCTGGGCCTCTCCAATCCTGAGAGGACACCGGGACACTTCAGAATCCTCCTTCAGTTACTGCGCCTCAAACTAGCCAGTTCCGAGGCTTGGAAACGGATGGATCCCCACCCCAGACCATGAGGGCCTCTGGAGCTGGTCAGGATGACCAGGCCTACGGGGTCAGCAGACACTCCTGGACCGAGACCCCTCACGGGGCTGGTCAGGAACGGAACCAGAACGGGAACCCGGAACAGAGCACAGAACATGTGACTTCAGCACCTTAAGTACCCCTTCCTGGAATACACAGCGGGGCCAAACGCGCCCACTGATTGGCTCCGGGAGAAGATTGGTACCCAATGCGTCCAACCAGACTGCGTTCTCAGCCGGTCACAGGTGCTCACCTCACCTATGACCAGGAAGAACTCTAGTACAGCCCAGTCAAACTGATGCCAAAGTATAACCTAATTAACCCCAAAACTCAGTTACAGTTCTGGGAAAAACTAAATTTACAAGAATAGCGCACACTTTGAAAAAGTGTCGGCGCTACACCATCTTCTCCTCTCTTTCTTTTTCTCCCCCTCCTGTTTCATCTTTAAAAACTTCTGCGTCTATCTACGCAGGCAACAAGAGTTTTTGGTACTGTTTGTCATTTTGAGCACAGTCGCTCACACCTGTATGTTTCAATATTATGTACTGAATGTTTTGTGGTATGTGTTTACATACATCACAAATCCCATCATGCCTCTGCCTCTAGGAGTCATGCCTGTGATTGTTAGGGTCTTGCAATGTCTCATGGGACTTGTACTTTTAAAACAGCTGGAGGGCCGAGGTTGCCCAGCCCTGGCCTAAAGACTTACTGCTGCTCAGGGTCTCTGGGCTTCAGCAAAATGGCAGCCTTCAGCAAGAAGAAACAGGAATAATGCTGGAAGCAATTTACAGCACACACTAATGTTGGTAGCATAATTATTAATGTCGAATGTATGTTCATTGCTAATGAGCATTGTTTTTTTCAAGTTGATCTGGGTAAAGTTCCACTTTAACCCAAATGTAACTTTATCACAAAAAAGTTGTTTTCTTTTCAAAATGACATTTGCATTTCAGTATGTGATGCCAATACTTTTTTAGTGGAATCCTCTTTTTTAAAGTGTAGCTACTGCTTAAAAGAAGCACTTCTAGAAGAGACTTTGGGTTTGATTTATTAAGGCTGGGATCACACTATGCAATGGTAGACATCTCATGCGATTCGCACCGCATTCCTGTGTGCATCACATGCGATGTCTCTGCCATGTGAATTCAGCCAGACAGTTTGTATGGCTGAAATCGCATTGCAGTCACACCAAATTGGTGCAGGACCCTTTTCTTGGTCCGCACTGGAATCGTATCGCATGGGTGTTCAGACCCATGCGATACAATTCCACAGTTCGCACTGCACACGGCAAACCGATTTGGGGGTGTCATTAACTCTATATTGACACCCCCAGTGGTTCGCTGAGAGCAGTGTGAACTGCCTGCGATCCATGTGCGATGCGGGAACCTATACAGGAATCGCTGTGGTTCCCGCATCGCACCAGTGTGAACCAAGCCCAAAGGCAAATATGCTGCTCACTTTGCAAAGGAAGTTGCGCTTTTGTCATGTTACAACCAAAAACATAAATGTTTTTTTATTGGGATTTTATGTGATAGACCAACACAAAGTGACACGTAATTGTGAAGTGGAAGGAAAATGATAAATGGTTTTCAACATTTGTGAGAAGCCATGTGGGGGACACAGCAAACGTGTGGAAGAAGGTGCTCTGGTCAGAGGAGACCAATATTTAACTTTTTGTCCAAAAAGCAAAAAACTATATGTGTGGCGGAAAACTAGCACTGCACATCACCCTGAACACACCATCCACCACCGTGAAACATGGTGGTGGCAGCATCATGTTGTGGGGATGCTTTTCTTCAGTAGGGACAGGGGAGCTGGTCAGAGTTGATGGGAAGATGGATAGAGCCAAATACAGTGCAATCAGTAAAAGTCTTGAGACTGGGGCGGAGGTTCACCTTCCAGCAGGACAATGACCCTAAACAGACAGCCAGAGCTACAATGGAATGGAATTTTTTAGATCAAAGCATATTCATGTGTTAGAATAGTAGTGAAGCAAGTATGATAGCTCCAGAGACTATAACTTTATAAAACAAGTCAGTAATGGCAGCCCACATATTTTATTTATCACAGGTTTATTTATGACAGCCATTTACTTAGCACTGACAATTTGGGGGGGGGGGGGGCTTTGCATATTGAACATTGATATCGGTCCCTACCCTCAAGGAGCTTACAATCTAAGGTCCCTATCTTACATGCAAGCATACACATACTAGGACCACTTAAGGCTGGATTCTGCATTTTGCAGATTTGCACTACAGAACGTGTTCCATAGGAAACCATGTTAAATGGACTGTAGTGCAAATCTGCAAAATGCAAAAAGCACAAAAAATGCATAGATGTAAATCCAGCCTAAGGCTCGATTCACATCTATGCATTTTGCAGTGCTTTTTGCGGTGCTTGCCGCGTTTTTGGACACGCGTTTTTACCACGATTTTGCAGGGTTTTTTTTTACATTTTTTTTTAACACTGTGGTTGCTTAGCAACCAGCTATATACAGTGTAAGAAAAAAAAACGCAAGTCGCGGCAAAATCACGGCAAAATCGCGGTAAAAAACGCGGCACTTGCGTTTTGGATGCGCGTCCATTGACTTCTATTACATGCAAAACGCTGCATTTTGCATGAAAAAAAAGTCCCCGACCCTTTCCAAAAACGCAGAAGCACAAAAATGCATTTATGTGAACATGTTCCATAGGAACCCATGTTAAAAAATTTCCCTGCATTTCTGCAAAATGCATCAAAAAACGCGCTAGTGTGCAAACTTCATGCAGATAACATACTGTATAGTCTTAGAACCATAGACCCGAGTGCTGCAAGGTAGGTTCTCTTTATTTGCCAGGAAGAACCCCTAATAGACACAACAAGGTCCTCATCCATTATTAACTAACCTATATTTTCATACACAGCATTCTTATCACATCTGAAAAATATAAATTCCAGTTCATGCTTCCTGCAAAGGATGCCAAAATCCAAGAGGCCCCTATCCTAAACACAGGCAGTGCACTCTATGAAGACCTGATACTAATAACAGTTAAAAGTATAATTTGGTTTATTTTAAAGCCTTGGCTTGATTTCAATTGGACTGATTTACGCAGATCCCTATCTGATAAAATCCATTGATCCTGCTCAATAATACACTAAATCAGTTATAGGGAAATTCTCTTAGCAGTTAAAGTTTATATGCTGTGGTTAAAATCTACTTCTTCATTAAAGCAAGTTGCTCAGCACTACATGTAGATAAGGATCAAGCAGCTTGTGTAAATTGAATGTACAAAAGGAAATCAATCTTCTTAAAGGAGAAGTACAGCCAAATCTTCTCCTGTGGATTACAGTTCATTCTGCACAGGACTGAAGCCAGCTAATCAGCTGAGGTTACAGAGCCAGGCTGAGGAAAGATCGCCACAATATGGTCGGGATCCACCCACAACCCTAGCCCTGCACCTAGTTGAGCCTCTCAGGGAGCCGCTGAGAGCCGAGCCAACCACTCCCGCCCTCTCCATAGCCCAGCGCTCAAGTAAGCGCGGGGGAGCAGAGTAGAGAGCCAGTGACTGGCAGTCGCCAGCTCTCTACTCTGGAAGCTAGATTGTAACTGAAGATAAGTAGGAACCTTTCTCACAGTACCTGGATCTCTCAGCCTTCTTGGCGATACTGTGTGAAGTGTGGATTCTCTAGTGTCCATACAACTCAGCTCCCAGGCTCTTACTGAGCAGCCAGCTTGTTGGCCCTCCTCCGAAGAGTCCTCCCCTGGTCACTTGTACGAGTTGCCGTGTCCCTCCAATACCGGGACACCTTTGAATCCTCCTTCAGTTACTGGGCCTCGAACTAGCCAGTTCCGAGGCTCGGGAACGGACGGATCCCCACCCCAGACCATGAGGGCCTCTGGGGCTGGTCAGGGTGACCATGCCTGCGGGACGGCAGACACTGCTGGGCCCGGGACCCCTCACGGGGCTACCCCGGACCAGAACCAGGAATTAAAGCAGCAGCCGAACCCTGAACACGTGACTTCAGCACCTTAAATACCCCTTCCCAGACCACACAGCGGGGCCAGACGCGCCCACTGATTTTAAAGTGCGCTTGCAAGACAGCTGCGCAAATACGGTGTGACAGAGTATTGCAACGACCGCCATTTTATTCTCTAGGGTGTTAGAAAAAAAAATGTGTAATGTTTGGGGTTTCTAAGTAATTTTCTAGCAAAAAAAAAAACAGTTTTTAACTTGTAAACACCACATCTAAAAAGAGGCTCGGTCTTAAAGTGGTTAAAGGTTTTACCTTTTTGGCATTTGCACATTGGCTATTAAAGTGATTGTAAACCCTATTTTATTTTTATTTTTTATAACAAACATGTTACACTTACCTGATCTGTTCTGCGCAATGGTCTTGCACAAAGCAGCCCTGATCCTCCACTTCTCGAGTTGGCGCTCCTGGTTCATAGATACACAGAGCGTGACTCAGCTCTGCCCCCCAACTCTCTCCTCACTGGCCATTATTGATAGTAATAGAGGCCAATGGCTGTCTCTGAACCTATAAGGAGGGGAGAGCCACTGCTCTTGTGCAAATTGCTGGATCGATATTTCGCTTAGGCAAGTATAAGAGGGGGCTGTGGTGGGAATAGCTGCACTCCAAAAAAAATTTTTACCTTAATGCATTAAGGTGTCCTTTTATGAAACTGAGATCAGCTGCGATCCCAAGTCTCACAGCTGATCTCAGGTCTTTACCAGTGTATGAAACTGAGGTAATCAGATGAGAACATGTTCTCCACTGATTACCTCAGCACAGTGAGAATCTGTAACTGACTGTCACAGAAACGGCCAGTGTATGAAGGTGCGATCTCAGCACCTCACTGGCGATCTGTGACAGGATTCTCACTTTCTGATTCACCATCTCAGAGGTGGAGAATCAGAGAGAAAAGCGGGAAGCTGCCTCAGTATTCTGGAGAAAGCAGGAAGTCTTTTGACTTCCTTCACTCAGGAGCAGCCATACCGTGAGAGCACATCTTCCCCACCATTACACACCCCAAAACGAGCAGGTTAGCAATCTAAAGTGTATATATATATATATATATGTAGATAGATATATATATATATTTCTCTATCTATCTATCTATAAATATATATATATATATATATATATATATATATATATATATATATATAGATAGATATACACATACACATTGAAATAAACACACACACACACACACATATATATATATATATGCTATGATATATATATATATATATATATATATATATATATAGACAGATATAAATATATATATATATATATATATATATATATATATATATATATATTATTCTACCTGCATTTAAATGCTATTATTAATGTCATTTTTATATCATTTTTAATTTATTAGTAAATAAAATTTTGTAAACCCTGAAATATGGTTTTACCCATGGCATGTTCCATTAGGCTACTTTCACACTGAGGCGCTGGGCGTGCTGGCGGTAAAGCGGCGCTATATTTAGCGGCACTTTACCGTCGTTATAGCAGCGCTTTTCGAACGCTATCGGGGCAGTTTTACCCTGCTATTGACTGAAATAGGGTTAAAACCGCCCGCAAAGCGCCACTGCAGCGGCGCTTTGCAGGGGGGGTTTGGAGCGCTGCCCCATTGTTTTCAATGGGAAGAGGCGCTTTAGGAGCGGTAAATACACAGCTCCTACAGCGCTCCAAAGATGCGGCTTGCACATTTTTGGACATTTTTCAGCATCCTGTGTGAAAGCCCGCGGCTGTTTGAAGGCGCTTTGCAGGCGCTATTTTTTAGAACTTTAGGCCCCTTTCACACTGGGGCAGTTTTCAGGCGGTACAGCGCTAAAAATAGCGCCTGTACACCGCCTGAAAAAAACCGGCCCCATTCACTCCAGTGTGAAAGCTGGCGGGCTTTCACACTGGAGCGGTGCGCTAGCAGGACGGTCAAAAAAGTCCTGCTAGCAGCATCTTTGGAGCGGTGAAGGAGCAGTGTATTCATAATTCAAATTGAAATCAATGGGACAGAGCGGCAATACCGCCGGCAAAGCGCCGCTGCAGCAGCCCTTTGCGGGCGGTTTTACCCCTTTTTCTGCCCTTAGCGGGGGTTAAAACTGCACTGCTAGCGGCCGAAAACCGCCGCTAAAACGACAGTAAAGCAGAGCTAAATAAAGCGCTGCTTTACCGCCGACGCCACTCCCGCCCCAGTGTAAAAGGGGTCTTATACAGGGATTTATCAATTATGAAATATATTTTATTTTAATTTATTAATAAATATTTATACTTGTATACTTTATTAAAATTATTTTTTAATGATTATAAATGTATTTTACATTTATATGAATGGTGTATAGCTGCATTACATATGTGGATTACATTAATTTACTATACACCATTCACATTTAAATAGGCAGATGTGTGACATTTAAATATTGATAAAAAAAAAACAATGTTTTATAATAATTAGGTTAATGTATATTGTGTAGGGGGAATTTAACTTTATTATTTTATTAACATGTAGGGGAATAATGTGTTAATTAGTGTTTAACTTTTGTATTTTAAATCGCCTCAGACTGTAATTCCGCTACATCTCGCGAGATTACAGTGTGAGGAGAATTTCTGAGGAGTTCCCGGCGTTTGTAGATCGCTTCTCAACTCAGCATGAGAAGCGATCTACAGACAATCATAAACAGGCACTCAGGGGAGAGCGATCTCCCCTGAAAATGCCTGAGAAATGAATAGCGGTATTTTACCGCACTTTAATAAAAGGACACCTAAAGTAAAAAACCTTCAGCCCTTAGAACCACTTTAATAACATTATGCTGCATTACCAGAGAGATGTTTGTAGCACAGAGCTCCCTGTGCAGAAATCTATGTCATACCTCCTACTATATCTCCCTGTAACCCTAACGCTGATCCTTACACCACCCCTTCCAGTGATCCTTTCGATGTGTACATCATCTATCAGAATGCAATCCTGCTTGAAGCAGATCAAATGTAAGTCAGTGGCAGGTCACCTGTAGGTCAAATGCACCCATTGATTCGGAATGATTTCAGGATTATCTCAAAACGAATTCTAATGACACAAAGCTCGCTGACACAAGATATAACACTAGTCTTTTTTTTTTTTTACAAATCTTTTATTTATTCCAGGAACAGGGTTGGGTACAATCACCGGGTATACACAGTCAGTTACAACGTATAAACATCTGGATATATACAGACAGTTACATAATGCAGCATTACATGTGTATACTATGGTTGTAGGCAAATTACAGCCCTCTAATGCCGCATACACACGACCGGACTTTTTGACAGCAAAGGTCTGACGGAACGAATCCGTCGGAAATTCCGATCGTGTGTGGCTCCAACGGAACTTTGCATGGCAAAAATCCGACAGACTTTAGAAATAGAACTTGTTTTAAATTTTCCCGCCAGAACTCCGCCAGAGCGAGTTTCTAGCGGGAAAACCGTTCGTCTGTATGCTGGTCCGACGGACCAAAATACGACGGAAGGGCCGCTACAGCACCTGCCCGCGAGAATGTTTCTCGGCGACAGGGCACTGTACATCTCGCGCTGGCTGCAATAGGAAAAACACATTTTCCTATCGCAGCGAGCGCGAGAGGGAAAGCCCTTTGGTCTGGTATGGATTTTAAGGGAAAGCCCCTACGCCGAAAAAAACAGTGTGGGGGTCCCCCCCAAAATCGATACCAGACCCTTATCCGAGCACGCAGCCCGGCCGGTCAGGAAAGGGGGTGGGGACGAGCGAGTCCCCCCCCCCTCCTGAGCCGTACCAGGCCGCGTGCCCTCAACATGGGGGGGTGCTTATATAGTGACAATGGGGCGGGGTCACATGCTCATGTAGCATGGTGACCCCACCCCCATGATGTCACAGTCCCAGCATCCTCCGGGACTGTGACAACATATGGGGCGGGGTCACCATGTGACATGAGCATGTGACCCGGCCCCTTGTCCCTATACAAGTCACAACACCGCGTGTCTCTGCCATTCCGGCCAGAGAGAGCGACGAGGCAACATCGAAGGAAGAAGAAGAAGAAGAAGAAGAAGGCGCAGAAGGCGGCGACAGCGGCAAGAACAGAAGAGACCCCGGAAGACCCCCGAAGGCGGAACGAGACCCCCCAGACGACGGCGGCGACGACCAAGAAGAAAGCCGGGCTCCTCCGCTCGTGAAAGAGCTAGGTAAAAGAGCAGAAGAGAGCGGAGGAGTCCGGCGAGAAGACCCCCCAAGATGGAAGAAGACCCCCGGAGCTGTGCAATAAAATATTTTTTAAAATTGTGTGTTTTTTTTATTTACACATTCACACCTTAGGTGAATGGGTAGGGGTACATCGTACCCCATACTCATTCACATAGGGTGGGGGGGCCGGGATCTGGGGGCCCCCTTATTAAAGGGGGCTCCCGGATTCCGATAAGCCCCCCGCCCGCAGACCCCGACAACCAACGGCCAGGGTTGTCGGGAAGAGGCCCTTGTCCTCATCAACATGGGGACAAGGTGCTTTGGGGTGGGGGGGCCCCCCCTTTCCCCAAAGCACCCCCCATGTTGAGGGTACGCGGCCTGGTACGGCTCAGGGGGGGGGGGCGCTCGCTCGTCCCCACCCCCTTTCCTGACCGGCCGGGCTGCGTGCTCGGATAAGGGTCTGGTATTGATTTTGGGGGGAACCCCCACGCTGTTTTTTTTGGCGTAGGGGCTTCCCCTTAAAATCCATACCATGCGACGGGGCTCGCAAGGTGTCAATCTAGCCAATAAAAGCAGCGAGATTGACTTCCTTTTCTAGTCCCCTCCTAACTCTGACTTTGATCCGTGTGTGGGCAAGTCCGTTCATTCGGAAGTCCGTCGGAAATCCGCCGGAATTTTCCGGCGGGGACTCCGTCGGACCTAGTCTGCCAGAAAGTCCGGTCATGTGTGGGCAAGTGCGTTTATTCGGAAGGTCCGTCGGAATTCCGGCGGGAACTTCGTCGGACCTAGTCTGCTGGAAAATCCGGTCGTGTGTACAGGGCCTAAGAGTATACTAATAGTCTGCCCTCTGTGATGTCTCCAGTGTTCTTAAATCCCCAGAGCTGACTATCTATTTATGCTGCTCCAGTTAAGGTCCCAAACCAGTTCCAAGTGATTTTATAATATTAAGTACAAAGAGAAACAGAGAAAAAACAAAGAGAAAGGGGGGGGGGGGGTGAAAGAGAGAGAGAGAGAGAGAGACTAGCAGAGAGAGATATGTAAGGGGGAGGAGGAGGGAAGGAGAGGGGAAGGAAAGGGAGAAGGGAAGAGGGGGTGTGGGGAAGTACCTAGTGTGATCTCACCATCAGTGCACCATGGTCAGACGAGCCATTATTCAGATGAAATTGATATTGATAGGTGTACTCATTCAAGTTGCCGCTCAGTCGCCGTCAAGGAGGGCTTGCCCCTCCTCTGAGAAAAAGAACATATTCCAAAGCA
This sequence comes from Lithobates sylvaticus, assembly GCA_028564925.1. Taxonomy (NCBI): domain Eukaryota; kingdom Metazoa; phylum Chordata; class Amphibia; order Anura; family Ranidae; genus Lithobates; species Lithobates sylvaticus. The sequence continues at coordinate 237,224,279 of CM053032.1, forward strand.
ACCAATAACACTAGTCTTAACACTCACCTTCCCTTTTAAACTGTAAGGTAGATTCAGATGGTTGCAGTGCATTACGCCTCATTCACAAGGGTGCTGTGGCCCATACCATGCGATTTGGCTGTTTGTTTATGAGGTTGATTTACTAAAACTGGTGCATTCCGAATCTGGTGCAGCTGTTAATGGTAGCCAATCGGCTTCTAACTTCAGCTTGCTCAATTAGGCTTAGGCAAAAAACCTGGAAGCTCATTGGTTTATATGCAGAAGTGTACCAGATTTTGCACTCTCCAGCTTTAGTAAATAAACCCCTATGTGTCTAGAGCCACGAGGAGCTGCATGCAGGCAGTCCATGTAACTCTAGCATGGTGTCTGCGTTTGAGGCCACTCACCCACCCTGCACGCCTGTCAAATTAGAACGAGCTGCTATGTCCATACAGCCACTGCATCTCCTTAGCGTTACATAGGTTGCACACAGCTCCTGGCGGCTCCAGCCGTATAAGTAAATAGCTGATTCAAAATGTACGGCCACAGCACCTGTGTGGATGAGGACTAATTGCACACAATTATTGTCACTCCATAAGTGAACATAACACCCCAATATGTATTTATGACTTTTTCTTTTATTATGTTTCAGATGTCTTCAGGTTGATCACGTGACACTGCATGGTCCTCTTCACTACTTTCCGGCACTGGACCGTCCTGAATGTTGCATTAATATGTTGCACATCCTAATCATCTCTCTCTGCATTGCATTACTGTCATGGCACCATTTTGAACCCGGCCTAAGGGGACTGGCGAGGATCACAGAGTAGCTGAATCTGCTGAGGACAGTGCTGAAGAAGAGGGAAAAAAAAAAAAGAGGGAGGAGCAGCCAGAACTGCTTTTTTCATTTAGGGAGATCTTGTTGATGCTGTTATTTAATTTTGTTTTATTTAACTGGATAGTTTGTATCCTGCAAAATTCTTTCCTGGCAGCGTATTGATACAATAAAGTGTTTGCATCCAGGCAAATATCTATTGGCAACCTGTCTGGAACCTGTAAACGTCTGTATGTGTATACAGCTTTAATGCATGTAATATTTAGATAAGAGACTTGCTGCAGGCAGCCACCTGTGCTGTCTCTTTGCACCTACATATTACATAAAAGCAAACTTAATGTTGAGTTCTTACATGCCCCTATGTAGCCGGAGGCACAGCAGCAATATAGTCATGTTCAGCTCTGCTCACTACTGCAGCTATGGTCTAAATGAGTACCATTGGGTAGCTTAGATTTGGGTATTGGTGGTGGTATAGGAGGGAAAATCATTTCAGGTACCGAGACTAATGAGGTAGTGCCTTGTACCTGGACCCTGTGAAATCAGAAAAGATATCACTCCTGGGAATCTGTCACATTCAGATTTAAGATTCCCATGAGCTGAAAGTTCACGCTGACCAAATGACTCGGCTGGCTCTGGCTCGGGCGGCTCAAACATTAAAGCCCATTCAGTCAAAACTCTGCCCCCCCTCTTTACCTCCTGTATGGTAAGTTGTAAGAATCTCCCTAAAGGGCAGAAATAAAATGTGTTTTTACGTTGGGAAGGGAATAGCAATTTTTCCATACTGTCCATATCCCCAGAACTAATAGGAAATCAAACTACCGTAATCATACCATGCTAGGGGTTGTCAACCCAAAATGTACTCCGTTCAGCTCCTGGGCTTACTTCTGGACCACCTCTGTCATTAACAGCTGATAATTCCAGCATCAAACTCCACCACCATCAACCACTGGCAACTGGGTGGCATTTTAAGACAGCACTGGGACAAATAAATGCTAAACCAGCACCATTTTCAAGCCACTTGGTCTTAAGACCCCTTTCACACCGATCCTATAGCGTTAGCGGTAAAAATAGCGGCGTTTTACCGTCAGATTTGCGGCGCATTTCGGCCGCTAGCGCTTTTACCCCCGCTGACGGCCGAGAAAGGGTTAAACCCCCCCGCAAAACGCTGCAATAGCGGCATTTTGCCGGCGGTATTACAGCGCTGCCCCATTGATTTCAATGGGGAGCAGCGCTGGAGGAGCGGTGAGTTCACCGCTCCTAAGAAGCTGCTGGCAGGACTTTTCCTGACGTCCTGCCAGCGCACCGCTGCAGTGTGAAAGCCCTCCGGCTTTCACACCAGACAATGGTGCAGCTGTTTTAGGGCGGATTACAGGCGCTATTTCTAACGCTATAGCGCCTGCAATACGCCCTTGGTGTGAAAGGGGTCTAAGTTATTAACACTGAAAACAATGTAGCGTTCCTTGCTTCTTTGCAATGTGTTAAACTGAGAAACAATTTCTATTCTATTCTATTGATAGAAGAGTTTTGCTTTTGCTAACATACCTTCTAAGGCTTAAAAGCTAAAGTGATGCAGATGGCAGTCAATCTGTTATTGCAAAATGAGGGAATATCAGGGATAATGAAAGCAGAAATTTCTACTCGCCTGTTGGTTGGAGAAACATAAAAAAAGGACAAATCAATTTGCTCAGAAAAGAGAAAAGGTAAAACTCTAAACAAAGCCTACAAAAGACCTTGCAAAGTATACCATTCACCTGGAGGAGGATCATTTCTCCTAAAATTTAAGGGCCTTATTTTCTGGTGCATTACTAGCATTATGTCACGTGTTTAATGTGTGTTTTTGTTCTGGCAGCCTAGTTAAAAAAAAAAAGAAGAAAAGGCTGCCAAATATACCTAAAATAGCACATAACCATATTTTTTTTTAAACTACTGCATGTTGTAGCATATAACGCAGGTGCATTGCCTTAGTGCATTCAAAATGCATAGTCCAATATGAATGGCACCACAACGCACGTTAAGTGCGTTACTGCACGTTGAAGCAACAAAGAAGTGTAAATCTGGCCTAAGATGGATGCACATAACTAAAGCTTAGAACACACGGATTGAATGCCGGGCGGCATGGGTCGGTTTAATGAAAACTGGCTGACATTTGGCCCCTGTGTACAACAGCTGGTCCAATAGAAGCCAGTCGTTTGGACAAGTCTGCCGATCGGAGCGCTGAACAGTGTGTCCTGAAGGGGGGCTGTCCCCCTGTCAGAACACAAAAGCTCAGCAGGGAAGATCGCTGTACTAACATTGGCTAGTTAGTACATTGGCTCCTCCTGAGCACTTTGTTTTTTTTCCCAGCCTGCTGGTTTGAACAAAAAAAATAATAATACCGTGCACCAGGCATAAGGGGTTACGTTTTACTCTAATGACCCATACACATGATCCAAAAATCGGACAAAAAAAATCCCGCTTTCAAAACGATTGTATGATAATCAGATCGTTAGTAAAGAGCTTTCGAGAGCAGATCACGACAGTTCATCTGATATTATTTGATCGAACAAACCTGAAAAATTTTCTCATGCGATACCAGATCGTACGATTTTCGTTTAACCACTTTCAGACCGGACCATTTTGCTGGCTTAAGACCAGACCACTTTTTGCAATTCGGCACTGCGTTGCTTTAACTGACAATTGCGCGGTCGTGCAACGTGACTCCCAAACAAAATTGGCGTCCTTTTTTTCCAACAAATAGAGCTTTCTTTTGGTGGTATTTGATCGCCCCTGCGGTTTTAATTTTTTGCGTTATAATCAAAAAAAGAGCGACAATTTTGAAAAAAACGCATTATTTTTTACATTTTGCTATAATAAATATCAACAAAAATATATAAAAAAAAAAGTTTTTTTCCTCAGTTTAGGCCGGTACGTATTTTTCCACATATTTTTGGTAAAAAAGTAAATAAAATAAAAAATCGCAATAAGCGATTATTGATTGGTTTGCGCAAAAGTTATAGCGTTTACAAAATAGGGGATAGTTTTATAGCATTTTAATTAATATTTTTATTTTTACTAGTAATGGCGGCGATCAGCGTTTTTTTATTGTGACTGACACATCGGACATTTTTGACACATTTTTGGGACCATTGTCATTAATACAGCAATCAGTGCTATTTAAATGCACTGATTCCTGTGTAAATGACACTGGCAGTGAAGGGGTTAACCAGGGGGTGGCAGTGTAGGGGTTAAGTGTTCCTAGGGGCGTATTACTAACTGTGGGGGGGCGTGGCTGTGTTTTAGTGAACACTGATCTATGCTCCAATCACAGGAAGCAGAGATCAGTGTCACTAGTTGCATCTCCCCGTTCAGCCTTCCCGTGAGACGATCGCGGGTATCCCTGCGGCGATCGAGTCCGTGGGACCTGCGACCGGACTCACGGGGGGTCCCGACCGGCGCACGCGCAATGGCATGCCGGCAATCTTAAAGGGACATACCTGTACGCCCTTTTGCCTGTCCGTGCCATTCTGCTGACGATCATCGTCGCGCGCCGGTCGGGAAGTGGTTAATCAGTACAGTTGTCATCCGAAAATACAATAGAAACACACTACAACACGTGACATCACTTCCAATTTTTTATTCTTTTATTATTTTTTATTCTGTCGTACGAGAATTTTTAGTAACCTTTAGTAACCCGTCCATTTTCGATATGCGACTAGCATGCAAAAAGCAACGGACGATCTGTCGTCTGATTTTCGGATCGTGTGTACGGGCCATTAGATGCTGGGACACTTTATTCTGATAGAAGAAATACTGCTATGTGTAGAAATATTTAAGCCTCATGCACACTGGATGTTTTTTAATGTGGCTGTTAGGGGAGTCTGGTATTTTTTTTCTACCTGTAAACACCCCTGCATGTTAGCCTATATATGCATACACACATAGGCATTTAGAGGAGATTAGAGGCAGAAAAAAAAAAAAACACAGCCAGTGAGTCAAGGAGCAGCGGCGCTTTGGCAGAAAAAAAAAATGCTTGCAAATACGTTTAGCACTTGAAGTTGTTGTAAAGGCAGAAGGTTTTTCACCTTCATGCTTTTTTATGCATGAAGGTAAAAAACATTCTGTGTGCAGCAGCCCCCCTCAGCCCTCCTAATACTTAGCTGAACCCCCTCTTGATCCAGTGATGTCCACGAGAGCCTTGCGTCTCCGGCGACTCGCACTCCCAATTGGCTTTTGGCTAATCAGGAGGTGGAGGGGGCGGGCCAAGCCGCAGCTTTGTGTGTGAAAGGACACACAGAGCTGTAACTCAGGCGCACGTCTGCTTGGGTGCCTCCAGAGCAAGCTGCTTGCTCTGGGGGCACCCAACAGGACGGAGGAGCCAAGAGTGCCGGCGTGTGACCCGATAGGAGGCTGCTCTGTGCAAAACCATTACACAGAGCAGGTAAGTATAGCATGTTTGTTATTTAAAAAAGAAAAAACAAAAAAACAAAACAAAGCTTTAATATTGCTTTAAGCATGAATTCATTTCAATGGCCAGAATAAATTATTATTATGGCCAATGAAAGGAATTTACGGCTAAGCGATTGACGCACCTAAATGCGTTATACGCGTTTGCAAGCGTCAACTGTTTTTTTTTCTGCCAAAACGCTCCTGGCCGGAAGAAAATGCTTCTAGAAGAAATTAGAAACGCATCCAGTGTGTATGAGGCCTTATGCCGCGTACACACGATCGGAATTCTCGTCGGAAAAGCCTTGGATGTTTTTTCCAACGGAATTCTGCTCAAGCTTGTGTTGCCCTACACACGGTCACACCAAATTCCGACCGTCAAGAATGCGGTGACGTACAACACTACGATGAGCCGCGAAAATGAAGTTCAATGCGTCGGAATTTTGCGTGTCAGAATTGCTACAGACAATCTTTTGCTGGCCGAAATTCCGCCAGCAAAAGTCCGATGGAGCGTACACACTGTCGCATTTTCCGACCAAAAGCTCACATCAGTCTTTTGCTGGCGGAACTTCCGATCATGTGTATGCAGCATTAGAGTTCCGAGTGACTTTTGACCCATGAAACTTAACCTGAAGTGACAGGCTCAGAGGAAGCAAAGCGAAGGCCAGCCATACACAAATCGAATTTCTTTCCTGCAACCACAGGTTGCAGGAAATAAATGTTCTCAACACAGACAGTGTTGATACGGGAATCCCTCCTGCCCAGGACATTGTCTTCTCCCTGCGGGTGGATGTTGGAAGCCAGTGATTATTGCTAGAGGCTATAGCAGCTGCTAGTGATAACCGCATGTAAAACCCAGAATGCTGGTATCACCCAAGCTGACCAATCGATCAATTTGGTACATTCCGCCTGTCTATACACGGTTGGGCAGTTCCTGCTGAACCAGCCAAGATTCCAACCGTGTATGGACTAAATGAAGATGAGAAGTAAATCTTTCCTAGGTAAGCCTGCAGAGTGATAATACATTTAAGACTGAATATTCAGATTCTTCCATACACTGGTTCTCTTTAATTACACTTGATTAATAGAACAGACTTGGTTAAAAAAAATAAAATAAAATAATAATAAAACTGTAATGGCACACAGACTTCACAGAGGATGGTAAACATTCCAGTTAAACACATTTAATTCCAAGATTAAAAAGCAGGATAATGATTTGCAGATGCTTGGAGAAGTATATTGGTCTTGCACTTGGGTTGAAGAGGTAAGTGAATTTACAAGGACTTTTATTTGTAATGTTTGTTGGTATTGGGGGGTTTGCGTCTCATTCATTCACTATAGTGGTCCGCCTAGCTCTCATCTTCCTGGTGCAGAGACACAAATATCCAACCTCCCTAACTGTGCTGCTATTGTTGATGGTATAGATCGCATTACAACTGTGCCATGAGGGGGGGGAAACACACACACACACACACACACACCCCCCACACAACCCCCCCCCACAACCCCCCCCCCACACACAACCCCCCCCCCCAGGATAAACCCCACCCCCCCAACACCCCCCCAGGACACACCACACCCCACCCCCCCCCCACACCCCCCACAACACCCCACACACACACACACACACACACACACCCTTACAAATGCTAGAAAAAAAGCATGGTAACCCAATGCTATATGTCACAGCCTAAATAGCTCCTCTTACAAAACTAGGACCTAAAAAACTGAGTAAAGGTCAATAACTATAAAGCCAACTAAAACAGTGTATATAGTATTAAAAGTATTTATAGTATTAAAAGTATAACTAAAAGGCAAAACTTATTTTTTTTTTCATTTTGTATAGAGTAAGGGAAGGTTATAACACCTTTTTTACCATCCATGTCCCATTTGGGAGATTTGCCCTTACTTCCTGTCCCATGGCCAAAAAACAGGAAGTGATAGGAAATTCCTTCAAAGTGAGGGACTCTCTTGTTTATTATACCCACTGGAGGATGCTACCCCTAATCCTGTTCTGGGGACAACCCAAAGTTAGGGATGTTCTTTCACTTTAAGGCTCCATGCACACTGGAGCTCATAAACTGTAGTTTATTGGAGTTTGGACGTTTTTTATTTTTTAAAAGCCCATAAACTCCACTCTATGTTAGCCTATGTGTCCTATGCACACATGGACGTTTTTTAGATTTAATGAGCAGAGGAGTTTATGGTCTTTTTTCACCGCCAAAAAAACACCAAACGCCGATAAACGCACATAAACGCTCATAATTAGTGTTAATTATCGCTCAGCATTCTATTTTTTCAATGCATTGTGGGAGTTTGGAATGCATTGTGGGATTTTTGGAGTGTCCTCTGTGTATTTTTATTAAAAACGCTCATAAACGCTAACGCCAAAAAAGCTCATAAACGATCATAATCGCTAGTACAAAACACTGTTAAAAGCACATTTTTCAACCAGCGTTTTCTGCCAGCAACCTGGCGTCCAGAAAAAGCTTTTTTGAGCTTCAGTGTGCATGGAGCCTAACTCTTGATGATAAAGGTAAACAGGACAAAGAGAGAGGATGAATTTCTCCAACAGGGACACAGACAGCAATAAAATCCTGACTCTCCACTATCTAAAGCTAGAAAAAAAAAAAACTTTTGCCTTTAGTTATACTTTAACTTTTTCCTGCATGTCAGCTCATTTCTGAATGCTTCAGGCAGTAACTCTTTTTACATACAGGGCATGTTTCACCTACACTCAGCAGTGTACTTTATATCTATCTATCTATCTATCTATCTATCTATCTATCTATCTATCTATATATATATATATATATATATATATGGACCTTCCCATTTAGTTATCAAGCAAATACCATATTACTTTATTTACACATACAGACGCAAAGACAGTGAGATGGTCCCTGCATGCAATTACACTTTTAAGACACAAGGGGTAACCTCAACATAAGATTGCTTTCAGGTTATTCACTGCTATATACAGCAAATGCCCAGTGAGGCTTCTCTTATAGATCAGTGTAGGGAGCACACAGTACTGAGGGGACTTGATGTTGATATGTGTATACAGGTCCTTCTCAAAAAATTAGCATATTGTGATAAAGTTCATTATTTTCTGTAATGTATTGATAAACATTAGACTTTCATATATTTTACATTCATTACACACAACTGAAGTAGTTCAAGCCTTTTCTTGTTTTAATATTGATGATTTTGGCATACAGCTCATGAAAACCCCAAATTCCTATCTCAAAAAATTAGCATATCATGAAAAGGTTCTCTAAACGAGCTATTAACCTAATCATCTGAATCAACTAATTAACTCTAAACACCTGCAAAAGATTCCTGAGGCTTTTAAAAACTCCCAGCCTAGTTCATTACTCAAAACCGCAATCATGGGTAAGACTGCCGACCTGACTGCTGTCCAGAAGGCCATCATTGACACCTTCAAGCAAGAGGGTAAGACACAGAAAGAAATTTCTGAACGAATAGGCGGTTCCCAGAGTGCTGTATCAAGGCACCTCAGTGGGAAGTCTGTGGGAAGGAAAAAGTGTGGCAGAAAACGCTGCACAATGAGAAGAGGTGACCGGACCCTGAGGAAGATTGTGGAGAAGGACCAATTCCAGACCTTGGAAGACCTGCGGAAGCAGTGGACTGAGTCTGGAGTAGAAACATCCAGAGCCACCATGAACAGGCGTGCTACAGGTGCCGCATTCCCCAGGTCAAGCCACTTTTGAACCAGAAACAGCGGCAGAAGCGCCTGACCTGGGCTACAGAGAAGCAGCACTGGACTGTTGCTCAGTGGTCCAAAGTACTTTTTTCGGATGAAAGCAAATTTTGCATGTCATTCGAAAATCAAGGTGCCAGAGTCTGGAGGAAGACTGGGAGAGGGAAATGCCAAAATGCCTGAAGTCCAGTGTCAAGTACCCACAGTCAGTGATGGTCTGGGGTGCCATGTCAGCTGCTGGTGTTGGTCCACTGTGTTTTATCAAGGGCAGGGTCAATGCAGCTAGCTATCAGGAGATTTTGGAGCACTTCATGCTTCCATCTGCTGAAAAGCTTTATGGAGATGAAGATTTAATTTTTCAGCACGACCTGGCACCTGCTCACAGTGCCAAAACCACTGGTAAATGGTTTACTGACCATGGTATTACTGTGCTCAATTGGCCTGCCAACTCTCCTGACCTGAACCCCATAGAGAATCTGTGGGATATTGGGAAGAGAAAGTTGAGAGACGCAAGACCCAACACTCTGGATGAGCTTAAGGCCGCTATCGAAGCATCCTGGGCCTCCATAACACCTCAGCAGTGCCACAGGCTGATTGCCTCCATGCCACGCCGCATTGAAGCAGTCATTTCTGCAAAAGGATTCCCGACCAAGTATTGAGTGCATAACTGAACATAATTATTTGAAGGTTGACTTTTTTTGTATTAAAAACATTTTTCTTTTATTGGTCGGATGAAATATGCTAATTTTTTGAGATAGGAATTTGGGGTTTTCATGAGCTGTATGCCAAAATCATTAATATTAAAACAAGAAAAGGCTTGAACTACTTCAGTTGTGTGTAATGAATCTAAAATATATGAAAGTCTAATGTTTATCAGTACATTACAGAAAATAATGAACTTTATCACAATATGCTAATTTTTTGAGAAGGACCTGTATATATTTACAATTGTATTGAAACCTCAGTTTGCTGAACTCCAGGCAAATTTCTAAATACATAAATGAAATACTGTACATATAATGGGATCTGTTTTAGGTGCCAAATGGTTTGTATACAATTTTATCCTGTCCTGAGATTTATATAGCTCTGCTGCACACATCTCCCTGGTCTAGCAGGGGAGGAGACCTTATATTTTTCTGCTGTAGCTGTTGAAATAGTATTCCCCGTACACACGGTCGGACATTCCGATGGAAAAAGTCCGATCGGATTATGCTGTCGGAAAATCCAATCGTGTGTGGGCTCTAGCGGACTTTTTCGTCGGAATTTCGGACGGAAAAAGTTTGAGAACAGGACCTAAAATTTTCCGACAACAAAATCCGATCAGACTTTTTTCGATCCCGATCCGTGTGTATAGAATTCCGATGCGCAAAGTGCCAAGCATGCTCAGAATAAATTTAGGGACGAAAGCTATTGGCTACTAGCCTCTTCGTAGTCCCGCGGTACGTGGTTTACATCACCGCTTTCTGAACGATCAGATTTTCCGACAACTTTGTGCGACCATGTGTATGCAAGACAAGTTTTGGCCAAAATCAGTCGGAAAAAAATCAGATGGATTTTGTGGTCGGAATGTCTAACCGTGTGTACGGGGGAATTACAGGTCTTGTCTCTCCTGCCTGTGACTAGACAATGAAAAGAGGAGCAGTACACTGACTAGTGCATGCCTGTCAGGCCTCATTTACATGTGTTTGGGGGACAGTAAAAATGCTTATTTGCTCCACATTTTTACCACCCCCTAATTGCGCCCTCTTATGCTGCCTTTAAGGCGGCAGCGGACAGGGGAGTGGATATGTCATAGCCACAATGCTCTGCTTTGCGATGCTCCAAAAGAGATCCCCACTGTTTAGCAGGCAGTAACATCCGCTGAACGTGATGCATTCAACTGAATGCAGGCACTCTGTAACCAGTTGCAAGGTGCTAGTGCAGGGTTCAGGGGGTTAAAGCAGGCACTGAGGAGGTACCGCCTGACTGCCTTTGAAATGCTCTCTGCAGAGCGACCTGAATGCTGACCGCTCTTCAGAGAACAATGCTAGTATAAACTATCCCTCACTCTGCTCTCTCCTTAGTGTTCATTGTTAGCACATCAGCAACAAGCCAGTGAAGCACAGCTGATTGTTGTGCAAGAGGCCATTACCAAGTCTAATTCAGGTACTTACATTGCTTACATTAAAACAAAAAATAATAATAATAATAATAATAATGTAATAAAAAGAGAGCATCATTAAAGTGGTTGTCCAGGCATCTGTGCAAAAATGTAAAAAGTCAGCACTACAAAAACTGTAGCTGACTTTTAATAATAGGACACTTACCTGCCCCAAGATCCAGTGATGTCCTTACCTGGCCGGTTTCTTAATTGGGCTTCAGTCCCGGCGCATATTAGTTGAGGGCAGCTGGCTGTGACTGTTTGCAGCTTCACAGCCAGTTGCTCACTGCGCATGCGCAGAACAAGCTGTTCTGTATTATTGGTCCTGCAGCTTTCTAGGACCTTTGACATGTTGTAAAGGGTGCAGGGGAAGAAGGGGGACGAACTTCCTGTGAGCTACCTGAAAGTGGGGGAGCAGGTACCTGTCAAAACCAGGTACGCGCTCCCCCTAAAAAAAAAAAGAAATTATGTCCCAAATATCTTAAGAAGGAGGCGGGGAGGGGAAGGTAGAGCAGAACTTCCCCTTTTGCGTAAAGTTCTGCTTTAACCAGTGTCTTTGGAATCTGCCTGGAGTTCAGTTTTAACAGACAATTTAGAATCAGGTTTTCATTGGGGTTCTTTTGCTGGCTAACATAAGTGCCAGGGAACCTCTGACTTATACGACTTGTCCCACGATTTGGGACTGCAAAGTAGCATGACAAGTCGTTCCCCATGATTTCCAATGACAGCCATTCATTATAGTACAACTTCAAGTCGTTCCGACTTCAAAGTAGTCCCTGCACTACTTTGGTCCGATTTTGATGCCACTTACACAGGCATTCCTTGAAATTGCGGTGAAATTGCGGCAAAAATCACGGTAAAATCGCGTGACTTTGAAGTCGCACAAGTGTGAAAGGGGCCTAAATATAGTATGTCACTAATGGACCCCCCTCCAACTTTTCAGCTAGTTATAAGCTGACTTAACAGTTGGTCTTTTTCTTACAAACAACAGGCACAACTGTGTTTTATACAGTATGCAGTAGCTGTTACAGACAATTATGTAAGGTTTGCCCAGCTGAATGTTGTTATTCCATTGTGAATAGACATCTATGTGTGGTTTTTAAATTCTGTCGGAAATATAATTATGCGAGGCCCTTTCCTAAATCAACGTCTGAAAAACTCATTATGACTCTGCAATGGAAACAGACTTCTTTACAGAAGCGAACTGCTGACTTAGCCACTTACAACTCAACCTGTAGCAACCCAGTGACAGTAGGAAATACTATAAAAATGTTCATGTGGTTTGATCCTACCTCTCACTCAACATACCGAGACGGGTGGAATGTCTGCAGAAACCATCAGGAAGAAAAGGCCATTCACAGGACTGCAAGTTGTTTTAGAAAACTGAAAACAAAAAACATCAATATTACATTTTTTTTTTTACAACAAAAATGAGAAAATGTTTATTTATTGTACTCTTTACCACTTCAGCCCCGGACCAATTTGCAGCCAAAGGACCAGGCCCCTTTTTGCGATTCGGCACTGCGTTGCTTTAACTGACAATTGTGCGGTCATGCGACGTGGCTCCCAAACAAAATTGGCGTCCTTTTTTTTTCCCCACAAATAGAGATTTCTTTTGGTGGTATTTGATCACCTCTGCGGTCTTTATTTTTTGCACTCTAAACAAAAATAGAGCGACAATTTTGAAAAAAATGCCACATTTTTTACTTTTTGCTGTAATAAATATCCCCCAAAAAAATATAAAAAAAAAAAAACATTTTTTTCCTCAGTTTAGGCCGATACGTATCCTTCTACATATTTTTTGGTTAAAAAAAAAATGGCAATTAGCGATTATTGATTGGTTTGCGCAAAAGTTATAGCGTTTACAAAATAGGGGATAGTTTTATAGCATTTTTATTAATATTTTTTTTTTTCGTACTAGTAATGGCGGCGATCAGCGATTTTTATTGTGACTGCGACATTTTGGACACATTTTTGGGACCATTGTCATTTATACAGCAATCAGTGCTATTTAAATGCACTGATTCCTGTGTAAATGACACTGGCAGTGAAGGAGTTAACCACTAGGGGGCGGGGAGGGGTTAAGTGTGTGTGTTTTTTAACTGTAGGGGGCGTGGCTTGGCGTCTGACGTCACTGATCATCTTTCCCTATGACAGGAAACAGACGATCAGTGACAGGCTCAGTAGGAAGCACAGGGAGAGGTTTGTTTACACAGACCTCTCCTCGTTCTTCAGCTCTGTGTCACCCGATCGCGGGACACCATCGGCGATCGGGTCCACTGGTCCCGCGCCACTGCCGAATCGCTTTGCAGGGGCTTCGGCAGCGCTGCCCATGCATTCACAAACTGCCCCGAAGATGCCGCCTGCAGTACTTTTTCTAACGCCTTGCAAGCGCACCACTAATGCGCCTGGAAAAACGCCCCAGTGTAAAAGGAGTCTTCCAGTATAATTTCTCCTGTACTTCCTGCTGTCTCCGCCTAGGCAATTACATTACACTAGGCGACTGGGATAGCGGCAACATGTATACCGGGAGTCCTTGCAAATCACCCACTGCCGAAATATTGCGTTATTTGCAGACAGGAAATGACACGAATGGGAGATCTGACTTCTGTTACCTTCCTCGGCTCTCCTCTGATTGACAGGTTGCTATAGCAATGGGGCTGTAACTTCCGCCGACATTGTTAGGAACAAGGACTGCCATGCAGAGGCATTACTGCGGATGCGCGAGATCGGGAGATGCATGCTGGGTAGCCAGCTGCATGGAAATTCCGGAAATACACACAGGAGGGCTTCAGATGCCCACAGCAAAAATGGAACCTGCCTGCTTCTGAGATCTGTAAGTAATAAACTATTTTAAAAGAAAGTAAAAGTGCAACACTTACATGAACATTTGCAACATGTCATACATGTTTGTAGAAATACAGAGCAGTCTTTAAAAAAAAAAAAAAAATAAAGTGTTTGGGGACTGGAAGCCCTGCTGCAAGTCCCTTTGCAAGAAATGCAAGGAGAGAATTCCCCGTCCCTTTTTTAAAGAATGGCAACATGGGTGCCTATGCGTGGGGGTGCCATGTCTGATAAAGTGCAGTGCATTGCTGTGCGGGTCGGGAACGCATGCCATTATGCAGGACCTGAACTACTATGAACCTTGGCTAAGGGCTGGTTCACACCGATGTGGGCAGCTGTCTTTGTTGAGGTCCAGCAGAGTGCTGGTTTCAGTGTATTGCCTGTTTACTTTTTTTTTTTTTTACTTCAAGTGTTACCTCGGCCCAGCAGTGCAGTGACATGTTGTGCCATCCAGTGCACTGTGGGGAAAAAAGGCAGCATGCCTGCATTTCTTTCACACTGCAACACACATCACACCACTATTATGAACAGGGCACAAATAAAACAATCTCTGCATGCGAGATTATGTGCATGTGACCACCATTAGCTGCAGGAGCCAGCAGCCTCCCATTGCTTTCAACGGGCCTGCTTCCCGCAGCTAATCGCATTTAACCGCTTAAGCCCCAGACCATTTGGCTGGCCAAAGACCAGAGCACTTTTTGCGATTCGGCACTGCGTCACCTTAACTGACAATTGCGCGGTAGTGCGGCGTGGCTCTCAAACAAAATTGACGTCCTCTTTTTCCCACAAATAGAGCTTTCTTTTGGTGGTATTTGATCACCTCTGTGGTTTTTATTTTTTGCGCTATAAACAAAAAAAACACATTATTTTTTACTTTTTGCCATAATAAATATCCCCAAAAAATATATAAAAAATGTTTTTCTCCTCAGTTTAGACCGATATGTATTCTTCTACATATTTTTGGTAACAAAAAAAAAAAAGACAAATCGCAATAAGCGCATATTGATTGGTTTGCGCAAAAGTTATAGTGTCTACAAAATAGGGGATAGTTTTATGGCATTTTTATTAATATTTTTTTTTTTTACTAGTAATGGCGGCGATCAGCGATATTTATGGTGACTGCGACATTATGTCGGACAATTTTGACAAATTTTTGGGACCATTGGCATTAATACAACGATCAGTGCGATTAAAAATGCATTGATTACTGTAAAAAATGTCACTGGCAGTGAAGGGGTTAACACTAGGGGGCAGTGAAGGGGTTAATGTGTGTCCTAGTGTGTGTTCTAACTGAAGGGGGAGGGGACTGTGTAGGGTAACTAACAGATCGCTGTTCATACTCTGTATGAATAGACGATCTGTCAGTTCACTCATCAGACTACCAGAAACTGTGTTTACACACACAGAGTTCCGTGTCCTCCGTCTGCCCCGAGCGATCGAGACCGCCGGGCACTCGCACCGGCTCGGGGAGCGGCTCGCACATGCCCTAGTGGCCGTTTATGTTACCGACGTAACATAATGGCGATTCGCGCAGCCGAGCCATGTTGCCGCAGTACAACTGCGGCGGCTGGTCGGCAAGCGGTTAAAGTAGACCATCAGTCATTTTTTCATCTTTCCATCTATTAAATCTTCTGCCCTTGTTGTTGTTTTAACTTTGGATAGTAAAACATTTTTTTTCTGCCAGTAAATACCTTATACAGCCCACTTCCTGTTTTTTGTCTGGTAAAAAACCTAGGCTTATGACATCATGCACCGCTCTCTCTCTCTCTCTCTCTCTCCTGAGAGTTTGCCAGGAAGGGAGGGGGGGGTGAGTAATAAGAGGTCCAATGAGAGCTGCAGAGCTGGAGGCGTGCCTCTGTGTAAATCTAGGAAGTGAACAGGCAGCAGCTTCAGCACAGTTAAAATGGATGCAGCCAGACTCAGTAGAGGGAGATTTCTGCAGCATATTTGGCAAGTACAGAATCACAGTATATATAAAATAATATGCAAAGTGGTTGGAGGGAAGCTTCAGAATGGCAAAAGATGTTTTCAGAATGAGGGTGCATTTGCAGGCGGGAATACACCCCCTGAGAAACCTTCTCCTCTTCTAGTTTCCATACCATAGAGGGGAGGGATCCTGTAGTCCTAAACTAAAAATAATGTAACTGACAAGACTACAGAACAGACATAGAGCTTGGAAAATTATCAGCTGACATTTCTGGCAGGATCAACTGGTATTTCTTTGCATTAATCAAATAGGTATATTAACCACTTGCCGACCGGTGCACGACGATATACGTCGGCAGAATGGCACGTACAGGCAGGAGGGCGTATATATAAGTCCCTCCTTAATGCCTGTCCGTGCCATCGGGACCCCTGTGAGTCCGGTCGCAGTCCCTGCGGACTCGATCGACGCGGGGACCCCCGCGATCGTCTCACGGGAAGGCTGAACGGGGAGATGCCGTCATAAACAGCATCTCCACGTTCTGCCTAGCAACTAGTGACGCCGATCTCTGCTCCCTGTGATTGGAGCAGAGATCAGCATTCACTAGCTGACAGCCACGCCCCCCCACAGTAAGAAACACACCCCTAGGCATACTTAACCCCTACACTGCTCCCTTGTGGTTAACCCCTTCACTGTCAGTGTCATTTATACAGGAATCAATGCATTTAAATAGCATTGATTGCTGTATAAATGACAATGGTCCCAAAAATGTGTCAAAAATGTCCGATGTGTCTGCCATAATGTCGCAGTCACAAAAAAAAAAAAAAAAAAAAAAAATCGCAGATCGCCACCATTACTAATAAAAAAAAAATTATTAATAAAAATGCTATAAAAAACTATCCCCTATCTTGTAAACGCTATAACTTCTGCGCAAACCGATCAATAATCGCTTATTGCGATTTTTTTTACCAAAAATATGTAGACGAATACGTATCGGCCTAAACTGAGGAAAAAAAAATGTTTTTATATATTTTTTGGGGATATTTATTATAGCAAAAAGTAAAAAACAATGCATTTTTTTTCAAAATTGTCGCTCTATTTTGGTTTATAGCGCAAAAAATAAAAACCGCAGGGGCGATCGAAT
This sequence comes from Lithobates sylvaticus, assembly GCA_028564925.1. NCBI lineage: Eukaryota > Metazoa > Chordata > Amphibia > Anura > Ranidae > Lithobates > Lithobates sylvaticus. The sequence goes on from CM053032.1 coordinate 237,241,291, forward strand.
ACCACCAAAAGAAAGCTCTATTTGTGGGAAAAAAAAGGACGTAAATTTTGTTTGGGAGCCACGTCGCACGACCGCGCAATTGTCAGTTAAAGCGATGCAGTGCCGAATCGCAAAAAGGGGCCTGGTCCTTTGGCTGCAAATTGGTCCGGTCTGAAAGTGGTTAAAACACTTTTTAATAGTACAGTATAGTTAAACCAAAAGAGAATAAGCAAGAGACGTTCATTGCTGGGGTTTACAAACCCTTTAACACATACACTAAGACCCCTTTCAAACAAGCTGCCTAGGGTGTCAGCCATCATTTTAGCGGCGCTATTTGGCCGATAGCGGGGCGGTTTTAACCCCCGCGCCAGCAGCCGAAAAGGGGTTAAATCCACCCGCAAACCGCCGCCGCAGCAGCGTTTTGCCGGCGGTATGACAGCGCTGCCCTATTGATTTCAAATGGCAAGGAGCGGTAGAGGAGAGGTGAGTTCACCGCTCCAAAGCTGCTACCAGGACTTTTTCTGACGCCCTGCCAGAGCACCGCTCCAGTGTGAAAGCCTGAGGGCTTTCACACTGGAGTGAATGGAGCCGCTTTTTTCAGGTGCTATGCAGGCGTTATAGCGCCTGAAAAACGCCAGCAGTGTGAAAGGGGTCTAAATTAGCAAACTCATCTTCCTAAAATGCACTGGGTTTGATTTACTAAAGGCAAATAGACTGTGCACTTTGCAAGTGCAGTTGCTCCAGAGATTAGTAAATGAGGTAAAGCTTCACTTTGCAAAGAATACCCAATCACATGCAAAGAAAAATAAAAAATGTTTTTTCTTGCACATGATTGGATGAAGGGAGTCAGCAGAGCATTGCCTCATTTACCAAGTTCTGGAGCGACTGCACTTGACGTGTGAAACTGCATTTGCAAAGCAATCTGTCTATTTTGCCTTTAGTAAATAAACCCCAAAGTGTTGTCCTAAACACTTCAATGGGATTCTTCTCATGTATAAACTAGAGGAATGTTTGAACTTGATTAAAACCCCCTCAGTCTTTTTTGAGTAAGATTCCTTTTAAAAGATGACAAACCAACAAAATATGATGTCATGACATCGTTTCATCTTTATTTTAGGAAAATCTGGCAACAGAATTTAAACTTGATCAATTATTAGAAAATATGTTTTCACTTTTTCCTCTGCCTTACTGCCCCCAGGCCTCTTCCTTTACCTACATTAACCCCGTGTGATTTGGATACAATTCCATATGTGCTGTGTACGTGCTTAACTGAGAGATTCTGGGCAATAATGATATATGATCCAGTCAAGCCCCTACACCTCAGGGTGACATTTTCACTAAACATCCCTTGTTCAGTAATAAGAAAACCGAGGACTGATCAGTCACAAATGAGTCCTGACTTTACCTTTTCAATACAGACAGCTCATTATTTAAAGCTGAACTCCAGGAATGTTTTTTATTGCATGGTCCAGTTTGGACAAATGTAATCATTCATATTCCATACATGTGGGACTGCTGTAGAAGAAGACAATTACTGTAGTAGTCGGCGCTACTACAGTGATTGCCATTGGTCTTTCAGGCCTTGGAATCATAGAAAAGTGATGGCAGAAAAAGACTAAGTAGTCCAGTGAGTCCATTTTTCGTTCACTTTATTTATCGGCATTTATTGTTGACTGTCTCACTACCTCTGCTGGTTGTTTATTCCAATCATCATCTGCCCTTTCAGTAAAATAATACTTTCTAAGATTAGTATAAAACTTTCCTCCAGTAAGTCCTTTGCCGAGCAGCTGGCCTTCTGCATAGTAAACACAGGGGGGGGGGTCGCTGACTCGGCACGGCTGCCTTTATTTTTTTTTCAGTGAATGCAAGGCACTCTGATTCCACAGGACCCAGAACACTCTGGCAATCACTGTAGTAGCGCTGACTACACATCGGTCCCACGGCTATGGAATATGTATATTTCCATTAGTTCAAGCTGCTCCAATGTAACTATGCAATAAATAAAACACCTCGAGTTCAGCTTTAACCGGTTCCCGACCAGCCGCTGCAGTTTTACAGCGGCAGAATGGCACAGGTGGGCGAAACGACATTACCTTATGCGACAATCGGCCAGGCCAATGATTTCTGGACTGGACCTGCTGATCGGTTCTGAAGAATAAAATTCTCCCCTGCCTGCAAGTGTAAACACAGGCAGAGGAAGTGATGTCATCTTCTTCTCTGAAATTATTTTCCGTTCCAGAGAACATCCAAACGTGAGTTGCACCTCGCAGCACCACATCAGGCCTGATCCCTACGAACGCTAATATTTTTTTTGGTAGCGTTTGAAGCAGTCGCTGACAGGTGCTCTTTTCTCCGGGGAATCTCACTAGTTGTACCAGTAAATTTAGAGGCCAAAATGTCCAATCGAGGGTACACTAGTGAAGAGGCCTACACATTTCTGAGCATGACAGATAGTGAAGAGGAAGTCACTCATTTGTCGGATTCGGGCTCAGAATACGAACCTTTAGACAGCAGTGGCTCCATGACAGATAGCTCTGAAGACGGAGTAGTGGTCCCTGCCAAGGTCAGGCGTACCCGATCCCGATCTTCTGCTGTTGTTAAGGTGCAGGAACCGCAGGGCTCTCCTATGGAGCAGAGAGCCAGTTCTAGTGACGCTCATCCTTCTGGTGAACTGGTAAACACCAGCGGCCTAGTACATCCTGGTCATACATCCAGCACTGCAGTAACACTTGGTGACGTGGCGAGTCCCATAAGTGCAGTTCAAGCTGGCGAGGTGGCAAGCACAAGTAGTGTCCCGCTGCCACCAAGAAGACAAAGACAGACCCATCAAGCCCATAGTGCCCTTCCTGCTGCATTTGCCAATCCGAATTGAGAGCCCACCATTTCTGAAGCACCCGTACTTCCCCCATTCACTGGCCAACCCGGAATTCAGGTGGATTTTACGTCACTTGATTTTTATTCGCTGTTTCTCACAGAAGGCTCTCTATAAATCTATTTTGGACCAAAGCAATTTGTATGCTGGTCAATTCATCGCTGCTAATCCCCAGTTGACCATTGCCAGAGATTGGAGACCTATTACGGTGTCCGAATTTAAGACCTTCCTGGCCTATCCCTCCTCATGGGCATAACTAAAAAAAAAGGGAGTTGCAGTCATATTGGTCCACTGACCCCATTCACCATATGCCCGTGTTCTCTGCCTCCATGACCAGGACACGATACGAGCAGATCTAGCGGTTCATGCACTTCAATGATAATGAACTCTGTCATCCTCGGGGGGACCCTGAATACAATCGGCTCTACAAATTTCGGCCCATCGTAAAGCACTTCAACCAGCAGTTTGCAGCCTTGTTTACTCCCAATCAAGTGGTCTGCATTGACGAGTCCCTGATTACGTTTTTCTGGCTGCTTGTCATTCAAACAGTATCTTCCCAGCAAGTGTATCAGATATGGGGTCAAGATGTATAAGCTCTGTGACAGGGCAACAGGCTATACATATAGTTTTATGGTTTACGAGGGAAAAGATAGTTACGTAGAGCCGGAGAACTGCCCAGACTACATAGGAAGCGCTGGCAAGATTGTGTGGGACTTGGTGTCACCCTTATTAGGAAAGGGGTACCACTTGTATGTGGACAATTATTACACGAGCGTGCCACTTTTTAGTCACTGATCATGGAATTGGCGCATGTGGCTTCATGCGATCTAATCGCCAGGGCTTACTCCAGTGGCTTTTAGATTCCCATCTTAGGCTGGGGGAGAGAGCCTGCTTGAGACGTAATAATTTGCTCGCAGTGAATTGGAGGGATAATAAGAATGTTTTCGTTCTGTCCTCCCTTCATGCAGACACGACGGTGCAAATTCAAACGGTGACTGGTGTTGTGGAGAAACCCCTCTGGGTCCACGAATATAACCTTAACATGGGAGGGGTGGACCTCAACGACCAGTTGTTGGCACCGTACCTAATATGCCTGTAAGGCCAGACGCTGGTATAAAAAAAGTGTCACTATATTTATTCCAATTGGCTCTGCTGAATGCTTATGTGCTATACAACGCTTCAGGATGGATTGGATCCTTCCTTAAATTCCAGGAAGAGATAATCACAGCCCTTCTGTTTCCAGACGGTGCTGTGGCCCAACTTCCCAATCCAAATGCAGTGAGTTGGCTGCATGAGAGGCATTTTCCGTATGTCCTCCCTGGTACCCCTACCCAACGAAATCCCCAAAGATGTCGTGTCTGCAGAAAACGCGGATATAGGCGTGACACCCGCTTTTATTGTCCCTCCTGTCCTGACCAACCTAGTCTTTGCATTGGTGAATGTTTCGAACGCTACCACACACTAGTGGAGTATTATTTATATATTATCATATAATTTAAACTTTATCATACCCAGAATATCTACTAGACTCTTGTTTGGACAGATTTAAGTGTGTTATTGCTAAGAATTACAGGCCTACAATATAAAACACCAAATTTCTATGCAAAACAATTGTACCGCTTTGGATGCAAAAATCTGACATAATCATACCGCCAGGGTGGCTACAGCGATGCAGTGTCGTACCGCAAAAAATGCTCTGGTCATTGAGCCGCCAAATCTTCCGGGGCTGAAGTGGTTATTTGATTTTTTTTTTTTTTTTTATAACAAAAAGTAGAAAATAATTTTGTTTCAAAATTTTCAGTCTTTTTTCATTTATATTGCAAAAAATAAAAAAATCGCAGCGGCAATCATATACCATCAAATGAAAGCTCTATTTGTGGGGAAAAAAGGATGCAAATTTGTTTGGGTACAGCATTGCATGACCACGCAATTACCAGTTAAAGCAACGCAGTGCCAAATTGTCATGGTCATTGAGCAGCCAAATCTTCCGGGGCTGAAGTGGGCTAGAGATGTTTCCTATTCAAGGCATGGTGACATTTTTTTCTGCAAAGGGCTCTCCCAACTCACCTTACCAGGGCTCCCTCGCCACTCTTTCCTCCATCGCAGCCGGTGTTCTATAGATTTGTGCCCTCAGTGGAATAGTGCCCCGCACATGAGCAGAATGGAAGGGCACTCCAGGTGATTTCTCGATCAGCTGGCGTGACGTCACCATAGCGAATGCGCACATTGTAGGAGGCTTTTCGACAGGAGATACCATTTCACGGGCACAATTGAAAGCTATGCAAAGACCGGAGGGACAACGTAGTTGTCAGATTGAACCTCGCTGTTGCG